>QCXZ01000053.1:432716-758800 GCA_025024175.1 Rhyzopertha dominica | reverse complement strand
AACCGTTGCAGCTAGAGAAAAACTGACACCACTCCGAAATGCAGCAGGTCCACATTAGTAAATAACATAAAATTAGCGTAATCGGAGACCATGAAATTTCGAGGTGAAAAAAACAACAAAGGGTTAGCCTTTGCTCTTTTGCCGTTTCGTGTGAAAATTATTTTTGGCTCAAAATCGCATACTGATGTATTTTGAGCTGCTGATTCCAAAAAATGCATTCAGAAATGAGTAGCTAGGACGGGAAATTAATTTTTCGTAAATTGAAAGTTCTACTCTAGGTCACTTTTCAGACGAACCGTTGCAGCTAGAGAAAAACTGACACCACTCCGAAATGCAGCAGGTCCACATTAGTAAATGAACATAAAATTAGCGTAATCGGAGACCATGAAATTTCGAGGTGAAAAAACAAAACAATGGTGGAGCTTGCTTGATTCCAAAAATGCATTCAGAAATGAGCTAGGACGTCGGGAAATTAATTTTTCGTAAATTGAAAGTTCTACTCTAGGTCACTTTTCAGACGAACCGTTGCAGCTAGAGAAAAACTGACACCACTCCGAAATGCAGCAGGTCCACATTAGTAAATGAACATAAAATTAGCGTAATCGGAGACCATGAAATTTCGAGGTGAAAAAACAACAAAGGGGTTAGCCTTTGCTCTTTGCGTTTTCGGTGAAAATTATTTTTGGCTCAAAATCGGCATACTGATGTATTTTGAGCTGCTGATTCCAAAAATGCATTCAGAAATGAGGACGTCGGAAATTAATTTTTCGTAAATTGAAAGTTCTACTCTAGGTCACTTTTCAGACGAACCGTTGCAGCTAGAGAAAAACTGACACCACTCCGAAATGCAGCAGTCCACATTAGTAAATGAACATAAAATTAGCGTAATCGGAGACCATGAAATTTCGAGGTGAAAAAACAACAAAGGGTTAGCCTTTGCTCTTTTGCGTTTTCGGTGAAAATTATTTTTGGCTCAAAATCGGCATACTGATGTATTTTGAGCTGCTGATTCCAAAAATGCATTCAGAAATGAGCTAGGACGTCGGGAAATTTAATTTTTCGGTAAATTGAAAGTTCTACTCTAGGTCACTTTTCAGACGAACCGTTGCAGCTAGAGAAAAACTGACGCCACTCCGAAATGCAGCAGGTCCACATTAGTAAAATGAACATAAAATTAGCGTAATCGGAGACCATGAAATTTCGAGGTGAAAAAACAACAAAGGGGTTAGCCTTTGCTCTTTTTGCCGTTTTCGGTGAAAATTATTTTTGGCTCAAAATCGGCATACTGATGTATTTTGAGCTGCTCATTCCAAAAATGCATTCAGAAATGAGCTAGGACGTCGGGAAATTAATTTTTCGTAAATTGAAAGTCTACTCATAGGTCACTTTTCAGACGAACCGTTGCAGCTAGAGGAAAAACTGACACCACTCCGAAATGCAGCAGGTCCACATTAGTAAATGAACATAAAATTAGCGTAATCGGAGACCATGAAATTTCGAGGTGAAAAAAACAACAAAGGGGTAGCCTTTGCTCTTTTGCCGTTTTCGGTGAAAATTATTTTTTGCTCAAAATCGCATACTGATGTATTTTGAGCTGCTGATTCCCAAAAATGCATTCAGAAATGAGCTAGGGACGTCGGGAAATTAATTTTTCGTAAATTGAAAGTTCTACTCTAGGTCACTTTTCAGACGAACCCGTTGCCAGCTAGAGAAAAACTGACACCACTCCCGAAATGCAGCAGGTCCACATTAGTAACATGAACATAAAATTAGCGCGTAATCGGAGACCATGAAATTTCGAGGTGAAAAAAACAACAAAGGGTTAGCCTTGCTCTTTTGCCGTTTTCGTGTGAAATTATTTTTGGCTCCAAAATCGGCATACTGATGTATGTTGAGCTGCTGATTCCAAAAATGCATTCAGAAATGAGCTAGGACGTCGGGAAATTAATTTTTCGTAAATTGAAAGTTCTACTCTAGGTCACTTTCAGACGAACCGTTGCAGCTAGAGAAAAACTGACGCCCATTCCGAAATGCAGCAGGTCCACATTAGTAAATGAACATAAAATTAGCGTAATCGGAGACCATGAAAATTCGAGGTGAAAAAACAACAAAGGGGTTAGCCTTTACTCTTTTGCCGTTTTCGGTGAAAATTATTTTTGGCTCAAAATCGGCATACTGATGTATTTTGAGCTGCTGATTCCAAAAATGCATTCAGAAATGAGCTAGGACGTCGGGAAATTAATTTTTCGTAAATTGAAAGTTCTACTCTAGGTCACTTTTCAGACGAACCGTTGCAGCTAGAGAAAAACTGACGCCACTCCGAAATGCAGCAGGTCCACATTAGTAAATGAACATAAAATTAGCGTAATCGGAGACCATGAAATTTCGAGGTGAAAAAACAACAAAGGGGTTAGCCTTTGCTCTTTTGCCGTTTTCGGTGAAAATTATTTTTGGCTCAAAATCGGCATACTGATGTATTTTGAGCTGCTGATTCCAAAAATGCATTCAGAAATGAGCTAGGACGTCGGGAAATTAATTTTTCGTAAATTGAAAGTTCTACTCTAGGTCACTTTTCAGACGAACCGTTGCAGCTAGAGAAAAACTGACACCACTCCGAAATGCAGCAGGTCCACATTAGTAAATGAACATAAAATTAGCGTAATCGGAGACCATGAAATTTCGAGGTGAAAAAACAACAAAGGGGTTAGCCTTTGCTCTTTTGCCGTTTTCGGTGAAAATTATTTTTGGCTCAAAATCGGCATACTGATGTATTTTGAGCTGCTGATTCCAAAAATGCATTCAGAAATGAGCTAGGACGTCGGGAAATTAATTTTTCGTAAATTGAAAGTTCTACTCTAGGTCACTTTTCAGACGAACCGTTGCAGCTAGAGAAAAACTGACACCACTCCGAAATGCAGCAGGTCCACATTAGTAAATGAACATAAAATTAGCGTAATCGGGAGACCATGAAATTTCGAGGTGAAAAAACAACAAAGGGGTTAGCCTTTGCTCTTTTGCCGTTTTCGGTGAAAATTATTTTTGGCTCAAAATCGGCATACTGATGTATTTTGAGCTGCTGATTCCAAAAATGCATTCAGAAATGAGCTAGGACGTCGGGAAATTAATTTTTCGTAAATTGAAAGTTCTACTCTAGGTCACTTTTCAGACGAACCGTTGCAGCTAGAGAAAAACTGACCCCACTCCGAAATGCAGCAGGTCCACATTAGTAAATGAACATAAAATTAGCGTAATCGGAGACCATGAAATTTCGAGGTGAAAAAACAACAAAGGGGTTAGCCTTTGCTCTTTTGCCGTTTTCGGTGAAAATTATTTTTGGCTCAAAATCGGCATACTGATGTATTTTGAGCTGCTGATTCCAAAAATGCATTCAGAAATGAGCTAGGACGTCGGGAAATTAATTTTTCGTAAATTGAAAGTTCTACTCTAGGTCACTTTTCAGACGAAACCGTTGCAGCTAGAGAAAAACTGACACCACTCCGAAATGCAGCAGGTCCACATTAGTAAATGAACATAAAATTAGCGTAATCGGAGACCATGAAATTTCGAGGTGAAAAAAACAACAAAGGGGTTAGCCTTTGCTCTTTTGCCGTTTTCGGTGAAAATTATTTTTGGCTCAAAATCGGCATACTGATGTATTTTGAGCTGCTAATTCCAAAAATGCATTCAGAAATGAGCTAGGACGTCGGGAAATTAATTTTTCGTAAATTGAAAGTTCTACTCTAGGTCACTTTTCAGACGAACCGTTGCAGCTAGAGAAAAACTGACACCACTCCGAAATGCAGCAGGTCCACATTAGTAAATGAACATAAAATTAGCGTAATCGGAGACCATGAAATTTCGAGGTGAAAAAACAACAAAGGGGTTAGCCTTTGCTCTTTTGCCGTTTTCGGTGAAAATTATTTTTGGCTCAAAATCGGCATACTGATGTATTTTGAGCTGCTAATTCCAAAAATGCATTCAGAAATGAGCTAGGACGTCGGGAAATTAATTTTTCGTAAATTGAAAGTTCTACTCTAGGTCACTTTTCAGACGAACCGTTGCAGCTAGAGAAAAACTGACACCACTCCGAAATGCAGCAGTCCACATTAGTAAATGAACATAAAATTAGCGTAATCGGAGACCATGAAATTTCGAGGTGAAAAAACAACAAAGGGGTTAGCCTTTGCTCTTTTGCCGTTTTCGGTGAAAATTATTTTTGGCTCAAAATCGGCATACTGATGTATTTTGAGCTGCTAATTCCAAAAATGCATTCAGAAATGAGCTAGGACGTCGGGAAATTAATTTTTCGTAAATTGAAAGTTCTACTCTAGGTCACTTTTCAGACGAACCGTTGCAGCTAGAGAAAAACTGACACCACTCCGAAATGCAGCAGGTCCACATTAGTAAATGAACATAAAATTAGCGTAATCGGAGACCATGAAATTTCGAGGTGAAAAAACAACAAAGGGGTTAGCCTTTGCTCTTTTGCCGTTTTCGGTGAAAATTATTTTTGGCTCAAAATCGGCATACTGATGTATTTTGAGCTGCTAATTCCAAAAATGCATTCAGAAATGAGCTAGGACGTCGGGAAATTAATTTTTCGTAAATTGAAAGTTCTACTCTAGGTCACTTTTCAGACGAACCGTTGCAGCTAGAGAAAAACTGACACCACTCCGAAATGCAGCAGGTCCACATTAGTAAATGAACATAAAATTAGCGTAATCGGAGACCATGAAATTTCGAGGTGAAAAAACAACAAAGGGGTTAGCCTTTGCTCTTTTGCCGTTTTCGGTGAAAATTATTTTTGGCTCAAAATCGGCATACTGATGTATTTTGAGCTGCTAATTCCAAAAATGCATTCAGAAATGAGCTAGGACGTCGGGAAATTAATTTTTCGTAAATTGAAAGTTCTACTCTAGGTCACTTTTCAGACGAACCGTTGCAGCTAGAGAAAAACTGACACCACTCCGAAATGCAGCAGGTCCACATTAGTAAATGAACATAAAATTAGCGTAATCGGAGACCATGAAATTTCGAGGTGAAAAAACAACAAAGGGGTTAGCCTTTGCTCTTTTGCCGTTTTCGGTGAAAATTATTTTTGGCTCAAAATCGGCATACTGATGTATTTTGAGCTGCTGATTCCAAAAATGCATTCAGAAATGAGCTAGGACGTCGGGAAATTAATTTTTCGTAAATTGAAAGTTCTACTCTAGGTCACTTTTCAGACGAACCGTTGCAGCTAGAGAAAAACTGACACCACTCCGAAATGCAGCAGGTCCACATTAGTAAATGAACATAAAATTAGCGTAATCGGAGACCATGAAATTTCGAGGTGAAAAAACAACAAAGGGGTTAGCCTTTGCTCTTTTGCCGTTTTCGGTGAAAATTATTTTTGGCTCAAAATCGGCATACTGATGTATTTTGAGCTGCTGATTCCAAAAATGCATTCAGAAATGAGCTAGGACGTCGGGAAATTAATTTTTCGTAAATTGAAAGTTCTACTCTAGGTCACTTTTCAGACGAACCGTTGCAGCTAGAGAAAAACTGACGCCACTCCGAAATGCAGCAGGTCCACATTAGTAAATGAACATAAAATTAGCGTAATCGGAGACCATGAAATTTCGAGGTGAAAAAACAACAAAGGGGTTAGCCTTTGCTCTTTTGCCGTTTTCGGTGAAAATTATTTTTGGCTCAAAATCGGCATACTGATGTATGTTGAGCTGCTGATTCCAAAAATGCATTCAGAAATGAGCTAGGACGTCGGGAAATTAATTTTTCGTAAATTGAAAGTTCTACTCTAGGTCACTTTTCAGACGAACCGTTGCAGCTAGAGAAAAACTGACGCCACTCCGAAATGCAGCAGGTCCACATTAGTAAATGAACATAAAATTAGCGTAATCGGAGACCATGAAATTTCGAGGTGAAAAAACAACAAAGGGGTTAGCCTTTGCTCTTTTGCCGTTTTCGGTGAAAATTATTTTTGGCTCAAAATCGGCATACTGATGTATGTTGAGCTGCTGATTCCAAAAATGCATTCAGAAATGAGCTAGGACGTCGGGAAATTAATTTTTCGTAAATTGAAAGTTCTACTCTAGGTCACTTTTCAGACGAACCGTTGCAGCTAGAGAAAAACTGACGCCACTCCGAAATGCAGCAGGTCCACATTAGTAAATGAACATAAAATTAGCGTAATCGGAGACCATGAAATTTCGAGGTGAAAAAACAACAAAGGGGTTAGCCTTTGCTCTTTTGCCGTTTTCGGTGAAAATTATTTTTGGCTCAAAATCGGCATACTGATGTATGTTGAGCTGCTGATTCCAAAAATGCATTCAGAAATGAGCTAGGACGTCGGGAAATTAATTTTTCGTAAATTGAAAGTTCTACTCTAGGTCACTTTTCAGACGAACCGTTGCAGCTAGAGAAAAACTGACGCCACTCCGAAATGCAGCAGGTCCACATTAGTAAATGAACATAAAATTAGCGTAATCGGAGACCATGAAATTTCGAGGTGAAAAAACAACAAAGGGGTTAGCCTTTGCTCTTTTGCCGTTTTCGGTGAAAATTATTTTTGGCTCAAAATCGGCATACTGATGTATGTTGAGCTGCTGATTCCAAAAATGCATTCAGAAATGAGCTAGGACGTCGGGAAATTAATTTTTCGTAAATTGAAAGTTCTACTCTAGGTCACTTTTCAGACGAACCGTTGCAGCTAGAGAAAAACTGACGCCACTCCGAAATGCAGCAGGTCCACATTAGTAAATGAACATAAAATTAGCGTAATCGGAGACCATGAAATTTCGAGGTGAAAAAACAACAAAGGGGTTAGCCTTTGCTCTTTTGCCGTTTTCGGTGAAAATTATTTTTGGCTCAAAATCGGCATACTGATGTATTTTGAGCTGCTGATTCCAAAAATGCATTCAGAAATGAGCTAGGACGTCGGGAAATTAATTTTTCGTAAATTGAAAGTTCTACTCTAGGTCACTTTTCAGACGAACCGTTGCAGCTAGAGAAAAACTGACGCCACTCCGAAATGCAGCAGGTCCACATTAGTAAATGAACATAAAATTAGCGTAATCGGAGACCATGAAATTTCGAGGTGAAAAAACAACAAAGGGGTTAGCCTTTGCTCTTTTGCCGTTTTCGGTGAAAATTATTTTTGGCTCAAAATCGGCATACTGATGTATTTTGAGCTGCTGATTCCAAAAATGCATTCAGAAATGAGCTAGGACGTCGGGAAATTAATTTTTCGTAAATTGAAAGTTCTACTCTAGGTCACTTTTCAGACGAACCGTTGCAGCTAGAGAAAAACTGACACCACTCCGAAATGCAGCAGGTCCACATTAGTAAATGAACATAAAATTAGCGTAATCGGAGACCATGAAATTTCGAGGTGAAAAAACAACAAAGGGGTTGGCCTTTGCTCTTTTGCCGTTTTCGGTGAAAATTATTTTTGGCTCAAAATCGGCATACTGATGTATTTTGAGCTGCTGATTCCAAAAATGCATTCAGAAATGAGCTAGGACGTCGGGAAATTAATTTTTCGTAAATTGAAAGTTCTACTCTAGGTCACTTTTCAGACGAACCGTTGCAGCTAGAGAAAAACTGACACCACTCCGAAATGCAGCAGGTCCACATTAGTAAATGAACATAAAATTAGCGTAATCGGAGACCATGAAATTTCGAGGTGAAAAAACAACAAAGGGGTTAGCCTTTGCTCTTTTGCCGTTTTCGGTGAAAATTATTTTTGGCTCAAAATCGGCATACTGATGTATTTTGAGCTGCTGATTCCAAAAATGCATTCAGAAATGAGCTAGGACGTCGGGAAATTAATTTTTCGTAAATTGAAAGTTCTACTCTAGGTCACTTTTCAGACGAACCGTTGCAGCTAGAGAAAAACTGACGCCACTCCGAAATGCAGCAGGTCCACATTAGTAAATGAACATAAAATTAGCGTAATCGGAGACCATGAAATTTCGAGGTGAAAAAACAACAAAGGGGTTAGCCTTTGCTCTTTTGCCGTTTTCGGTGAAAATTATTTTTGGCTCAAAATCGGCATACTGATGTATTTTGAGCTGCTGATTCCAAAAATGCATTCAGAAATGAGCTAGGACGTCGGGAAATTAATTTTTCGTAAATTGAAAGTTCTACTCTAGCTCACTTTTCAGACGAACCGTTGCAGCTAGAGACCAACTGACACCACTCCGAAATAACATTAGTAAATGAACATAAAATTAGCTTAATCAAGCTTCAACTGAAAAAACAATATAATTTGAAAGAAAAGCGATAAATAGCTGGGGTGTATCGTGCAAGGGAAGGGGGAAAATTTTCTCTGCTTTTCCTTAAGAAATCATGGGAGTTCTCCACTGCCCAGGCTTCCGTCGCTCTTTACCCTCATGTTCCCACACTTCCCCGGCTCATTAGAAGCAATTGAAAATTTTGTATTGTCAAAAAAATTTCTTCCGAAAAAAGTTTCCCTAGTGACTTCTATATATTATAGGTAGAAAGAAAAAGGGATAAACAGTGGGGGTGTATCGTCGTAGGGAGGGCAAAATTTTGTCCGTAAATTAATTGATGCTTTTAAAAACTCTTACCCATCTTGAAATCACTATAAAATGCTGTATCTTTTGGTATATAATAATTTCAATTAGGTGTGTATATAACAGAGTTATATAAGCAAATGATCTTGAATAAACTGAAATTTCGTTTTGCCTTAAGACTTCGTTCTGTATTTGGTAAATTAATTGATGCTTTTAAAAACTCTTACCCATGTTGCAATCACTATAAAACGCTGTATCTTTTGGTATATAATAATTTCAATTAGGTGTGTATATAACAGAGTTATATAAGCAAATGATCTTGAATAAACTGAAATTTCGTTTTGTCTTAAGACTTCGTTCTGTATTTGGTAAATTAATTGATGCTTTTAWAMACTCTTACCCATGTTGAGATCACTATAAAACGCTGTATCTTTTGGTATATAATAATTTCAATTAGGTGTGTATATAACAGAGTTATATAAGCAAGTGATCTTGAATAAACTGAAATTTCGTTTCGTCTTAAGACTTCGCCCTGTATTTGGTAAATTAATTGATGCTTTTAAAAACTCTTACCCATGTTGAAATCACTATAAAACGCTGTATCTTTTGGTATATAATAATTTCAATTAGGTGTGTATATAACAGAGTTATGTAAGCAAATGATCTTGAATAACCTGAAATTTCGTTTTGTTTTAAGACTTTGCCCTGTATTTGGTAAATTAATTGATACTTTTAGAAACTGTTAACCATGTTGAATTCACTATAAAAAGCTGTCTCTTTTGGTATGTAATAATTTCAATTAGGTGTATATCTAAGAGATTTACATAAGGAAATGGTCTTGAATAAACCGAAATTTTGTTTTGTCTTACGACTTTGCTCTGTATTTGGTAAATTAATTGATGCTTTTAAAAACTCTTACCCATGTCGAAATCACTATAAAACGCTGTATCTTTTGGTATGAAATAATTTCAATTAGGTGTATATTTAAGAGATTTACATAAGGAAATGGTCTTGAATAAACCGAAATTTCGTTTTGTCCTAAGACTTTGCTCTGTATTTGGTAAATTAATTGATGCTTTTAAAAACTCTTACCCATGTTGAAATCACTATAATACACTGTATCTTTTGGTATATAATAATTTCAAGTAGGTGTGTATATAACAGAGTTATATAAGCAAATGGTCTTGAATAAACTGAAATTTCGTTTTGTCTTAAGACTTTGCTCTGTATTTGGTAAATTAATTGATGCTTTTAAAAACTCTTACCCATGTTGAAATCACTATAAAACACTGTATCTTTTGGTATATAACAATTTCAATTAGGTGTGTATGTAACAGAGTTATATAAGCAAATGATCTTGAATAAACTGAAATTTAGTTTTTTGTCTTAAGACTTCGCTCTGTATTTGGTAAATTAATTGATGCTTTTAAAAACTCTTACCCATGTTGAAATCACTATAAAACGCTGTATCTTTTGTTATGTAATAATTTCAATTAGGTGTGTATATAACAGAGTTATATAAGCAAATGATCTGGAATAAACTGAAACTTTCGTTTTCTCTTAAGACTTCGCTCTGTATTTGGTAAATTAATTGATGCTTTTAAAAACTCTTACCCATGTTGAAATCACTATAAAACTCTGTATCTTTTAGTATGTAATAATTTCAATTAGGTGTATATTTAAGAGATTTACATAAGGAAATGGTCTTGAATAAACCGAAATTTCATTTTGTCTTAAGACTTTGCTCTGTATTTAGTAAATTAGTTATTAAAATTAATTATTTTAAGTAAGTATTAATTTCTCAATTACTAATTGCGTTAGGGAAGGAAACACAGACGGACAGATACGATAACGAAAGCTTTATCGCTGGATGCGATTTATGGTTCTGAAAAGAACCGTTTTTATTTTAATGATCGTTTGCAGCCTGGTTGTCGCTTTCTCCCTACGGTACAACCAGTGATGTATGTCCTTGTAACAGGAACAGCTGGAGTGAAAACGGAGACGCATGCTTCGGCTCTCGGTCTTCATTCGGATATGGCTCCTTCCTGTTGAAACAATCGAAATAGTTTAGTAGCACACAGAAATATTATCATAGCATTATTTTGTATCAGATTAGAGTGTTCCAGTAAATGGAAGAGCGAAAGGTACAAAATTTTCTCCAGTTTAACACCACCGTCACTTTTTGTCTATAAAGCGCAGTGTTTTGGAAAGATGCCAAGAGCGGCAGCATCTGATGACATGGCTCTTTTCAAAAATGGAAATGTTGCACTGCGTTTTCTTAATGCAGCGAGCGCAAGAATCAATCACGGAGATGTTTCTTCTTCAGCGCTCTTCATTGGTGCTGCCCGTGGCAATGGTCTATTACTCAACGAGTACTTCATACTTATTGCTTCGCTTAAAAGTTTCCATTACGTCCCTTACTTGTTCCGATGCGGTCACAACTTCATCCGTGCTAATTCCAGTGAGTTACCTACATGCTTTTTTAACCCAATTACGGCTTTTTTCCAGTCATTATGTTATATAATGGGCAATATAAAAGCCTATGGATTAAATCATAACTGTTGTGTCATAATTCTACCAGTTTTAATTTGTAAAATTAATAATTTACACTAAAAACGTTTTAATAACAATCTCCTAACCTGGAAATTAAGTTATTTATTTGATCTACTCGATGCGTGGAACTACACGAAAAGTACGAAACCACCAACTTCGAGTTTTATTTCACAAATATCACTAGACAGCATTTTGTCACCAGATTTCCGCCGGCATCTGAACGAAATCCCCATAAGCGCAATGTATAATTTCGAGTTTTGGTATCAGGAGCGCAGAAGAGCGCATGGGTATTTGTCACCAGATACAGGTCTCGGCCAACAGTTGGTACTAGTAGATGCAATAACCCATAGTCGGTCGTTCGAACGGTAATAATTGACACATTGACAGACAGCCTATATTTGAGGTTACCACCACGTATTTAGCGTTTTGGAGATGATTTTGAAATATAAAAGCAATAAATGTGGAAAATAACTCAGGATTTTGATAATCTGTATCAAGGAAGAAGCCCCGTAACCCCAGTGACAGTCATTCAACCCCTTATGTGCGATAAATAACCAAATGTTGTGTTATACATTGCCGCGTTCGGCTCTAGGATATTAACATAATGGAAGGCATTAAACTGATTAAAATCTGTTACAGAAGGGGGTATTACTAGAGTGGAGTGTGTTGAATGCTCACCGTTCACATTCCAATTGGAATAGCTGTATCTTACTTGTCTGCGCTCATGATTTTTGCGTATTTGATTTTGTCTCCATCGGCTAGTAAGAGCGTCGAACAACTATATCGTGTATTTTGTTTTAAAATTCTTACACGCTCATGGGAGAATTTTTTATGATGCCAGCTGAATACATACGTACTTCCACGATGGTATCTGAAGGGCAAACGGAGCACTTAGGAAAGCGAATGCTTAAGGTTGATAGATAGTAGATAAGGTAAGTGGCCTCGTAACTGGGATGACCTCACGGGATGTCTACCGTACAAGCTGTGTGAATGAATTTAGTTGTTCTGTTGTTCGTATAACGTTTATTGATAATTTTTTCCACGTTCATCGCAGGAACATCCATATTGCCTTTTTTCAGATGCCAGGGATGATACGTAGCGTAGCTATTTGCAAAAATAGCTTCTCTCAAGTGAAGGGAAGGAAATCTAACCTGCAAGAATATGCCGCAAGCATTTCAAAGCATCTGATTGTTAAGATGACATTCTAAAGTTATGGGGACAGAGCCGAGGCGTATGTTAAAAAGCACAGGTAAAGTTTTCTTATTATTAATATGTATGTTGTACATTATACATAGGTATATCATTTTAAGCTGTACTCCGTTTGTTGTTGAAGCCGTCAGACAAAAAAGATCAAGCACTAAAACACATAAGAGCTGAAGTAAAAAAAAGGAAATATCTAGTAACATTTTCCTCATTTGACATCCGCGACTATTACTGAGATCGCCACTGCAGATCGTACCTACTTTACGAGCTATCGAGCTGTAAGTACTAACCGTGCGATACGAATACCCTGACTTCAAATTCCTCAGTTTCTTTGACCTGCTCTCATTTTCAAGATTTCTACACAAACCATAACGTATTTGGTGTCAAACAGGGGTAGAATTTTCTCATCTAACAGATTATGGACACCGATTTTGGATATCAGTTTTAATTTTGTGAGAAATCATCAATTTTCGATTTATCAAATTGGGCGTCATTTCGAATATTTCTACACAAACCATAACGTATTTGGTGTCAAACAGGGGTAGAATTTTCTCATCTAACAGATTATGGACACCGATTTTGGATATCAGTTTTAATTTTGTGAGAAATCATCAATTTTCGATTTATCAAATTGGGCGTCATTTCCAAGATTTTTACATAAATCCTGGCGTATTTGGTGTCAAACGGGGGTGACATTTCAATCAATATGAACAAGAAACTAAACAACAATCGACTGTACGGGTGTTTCACAACAGTGAACCTAAATCAATAAAGGTGATGTGGTTATAAAAAGGTTTCCGGAGAAAAAATTATTACGTCTTTAGTTCTATTTTATAGGCAGGACAATCAATGCCGACTGATATGCTTTAATTTGTTTGGTGAAAGTTATCAGTGAAATTTGAAGCTAAAAGCAAAGCAGTAGATCATTGTCTATCATTACACAAGCACAAACTGAATTCGTTAAACTGTTTTTAGTTTTTGAACAGTAAATTACCGAATCCTTACCCACATTTGACATATATTTTGGAAAGCAATGGAGCAATTTCAAAAGTTCTACATACTTAGCAAGACAAACTTAAAACAGGCCTATTAATTCATTTAATAAAAATTAGACATCTATAACTATAAATCATAACACAATTCAGGTTGTACTCTACATTATTTTTCTTTCTGCAGGACGAAGATGGCCAGTTATTTCTTGGGATGGGATTTGCTCCTTTCAAGCGCTGAACAGGAGGTAGAATCAAACCAGGCTATGCTAATACGTTTTGTAGCAAAATGTAGACAGAACGAAGATATTCCTAGAAAGGGGTTGAAAATTACACCACCAGGTAATAGGAGAGGATCTGGGATCTGCACCACTTCATCGGTACATCAGCAATACTTCCAGTTAGCTTTATATGTCACGAAGTTAAAAATCTGCAAGTGAAAGTCGTTTAAGGCAATTTTTAACTTTGTCTTAGGCTTCGCTTTGTATTTAGTAAATTAATTGATGCTTTTAAAAACTCTTACCCATGTTGAAATCACTATCAAACGCTGTTTCTATTGGTATGTAATAATTTCAATTAGGTTTATATATAACAGAGTTATATAAGCATATGATTTGACCAAAGCGAAATTTCGTTTTGTCTTAAGACTTCGATATGTATTTGGTAAATTAATTGATGCTTTTAAAAACTGTTAGCCATGTTGAATTCACTATAAAACGCTGTATCTTTTGGTATGTAATAATTTCAATTAGGTGTGTATATAACAGAGTCTTATAAGCAAATGATCTTGAATAAACTGAAATTTTGTTTTGTCTTAAGACTTCGCTCTGTATTTGGTAAATTAATTGATGCTTTTAAAAACTGTTAGCCATGTTGAATTCACTATAAAACACTGTATCTTTTGGTATGTAATAATTTCAATTAGGTGTATATTTAAGAGATTTACATAAGGAAATGGTCTTGAATAAAKCGAAATTTTGTTTTGTCTTAAGACTTTGCTTTGTATTTGGTAAATTAATTGATGCTTTTAAAAACTCTTACCCATGTTGAAATCACTATAATACACTGTATCTTTTGGTATATAACAATTTCAATTAGGTGTGTAAATAACAGTTATATAAGCAAATGGTCTTGAATAAACTGAAATTTCGTTTTGTCTTAAGACTTTGCTCTGTATTTGGTAAATTAATTGATGCTTTTAAAAACTCTTACCCATGTTAAAATCACTATAAAACGCTGTATCTTTTGATATATAATAATTTCAATTAGGTGTGTATATAACAGAGTTATATAAGCAAATGATCTTGAATAAACTGAAATTTCGTTTTGTCTTAAGACTTTGCTCTGTATTTGGTAAATTAATTGATGCTTTTAAAAACTCTTACCCATGTTGAAATCACTATAATACACTGTATCTTTTGGTATATAACAATTTCAATTAGGTGTGTATATAACAGAGTTATATAAGCAAATGGTCTTGAATAAACTGAAATTTCGTTTTGTCTTAAGACTTTGCTCTGTATGTGGTAAATTAATTGATGCTTTTAAAAACTGTTAGCCATGTTGAATTCACTATAAAAGACTGTCTCTTTTGGTATGTAATAATTTGAATTAGGTGTATATTTAAGAGATTTATATAAGGAAATGTTCTTAAATAAACCGAAATTTCGTGTTGTCTTAAGACTTCGCTCTGTATTTAGTAAATTAATTGATGCTTTTAAAAACTCTTACCCATGCTGAAATCACTATCAAATGCTGTATCTTTTGGTATGTAATAATTTCAATTAGGTGTGTATATAACAGAGTTATATAACCATATGATCTTGAATAAACCGAAATTTTGTTTTGTCTTAAGACTTCGCTCTGTATGTGGTAAATTAATTGATGCTTTTTAAAACTGATAACCATGTTGAATTCACTAGAAAAGGCTGTCTCTTTTGGTATGCAATAATTTCAATTAGGTTTATATTTAAGAGATTTACATAAGGAAATGGTCTTGAATAAACCGAAATTTCATTTTGTCTTAAGACTTCGCTCTGTATTTAGTAAATTAATTAATGCTTTTAAAAACTGTTTTTCTGTATAGAATAGCTAAGAAATAATCAATACACTGTGGTTTTTGTTCGATACATTCATCACCAATATTGGTACTTTTTTGTATTTTCAAGTAGATGTTGAAATTTGCATTTGCTGGTATCTTACTTTCTTGTGGTTCAGCATTTGTAAAATAGCTTCCAGAAAAAACTCTCTATTGTCCTTTAAATTTTTGTATTTATCAGACAATTGTTGAATACAAAAAAAGATGCTATAATTAATGCTTTTTCACGCCCTGTGTACAAAATAGTGGTATCGGCAATAATAATAATTTTTATTTGCTTTTTCGGTGGAACCTGCTTTTTGTTCATAATCCGCATACCAATGTATTTTGGGTGGAAGTTTATGATTTTGGACCACTTTCAAAGGGAATCATTGCATCTAGTGACCAAMTAAAGCCAGAKTTCGCTTMAGGAAGTCAAAATTAATTGATTATATAAGTAATTTTACCAACTGACAAGGCTATAACATGAAATGGGAACATTTCAAGTTCGTAATTTTCAACAGATGTGTAATGTATGTCATGCCACTGTCTGTGGTTGGTTTTGGGTAGTAATCAAGGTAATCTTGATTGCTATTCCATGCCTGCACCACACTGATGAGCTGCAACACAGCGAAACAGTGACAAGATGGATGTGCTTGTTTGGAATCCAGGGATGCAAGATAAACATGAACTTGCAGGACTAGTTTGGGAGCGATCTACAAGAGGACAACTTACCAGGACGAATTTTCTAATTAGTAGGTAGCTGCAAATATGTGGTCACCCGGGTGAGTAGTCCAATGACAAATTTGCCCCTTTCGCTCTACGACTAGCCATTTGTGAGATATTTGCATTTGAAGTTTTCTCTGGTTTCCCTTAAGAAATCATGGGACTTCTCCACTGCCCAGGCCTCCGTCGCTCTTTACCCTCATGTTCCCACACTTCCCCGGCTCATCGGAAGCAATTAAAAATTTTCTTCCGAAAAAAGTTCCCAAAATGACATATATATTTAGTGGAAAGTAGTTGTTAAATTTAAGTAAGTATTAATTTCTCAATTACTAATTGCGTTAGGGAAGGAAACACAGACGGACAGACACGACAACGAAAGCTTTATCGCTGGATGCGATTTATGATTCTGAAAAGAACCGTTTTTTTTTAATGAAGCACGACAGTTCTTGTAGTTGATCGTTTGCAGCCTGGTTGTCGCTTTCKCCCTAMGGTACAACCAGTGATGTAAGCCCTTGTAACAGGAACAGCTGGAGTTAGAGAAAATGGAGACACATGCTTCGGCTCTCGGTCTTCATTCGGATATGGCTCCTTCCTGTTGAAACAACCGAAATAGTTTAGTAGCACACAGAAATATTATCATGGCATTATTTTATATCAAAATACAGTGTTTTACAACTATCTAACTCTAGTTCTACCTGAAAAGATAAAAAAGTACTAATTATTTTTAATGGGTACCACTTTCATTAGAAAGTATCAAGCAAATACACCTAATTGAAATTATTACATTCTAAAAGAGACAGGGTTTTATAGTGAATTTAACATGGGTAAGAGTTTTTAAATGAATCAATTAATTTACTAAATACAGAGCGAAGTCTTAAGACAAAACAAAATTTCTGATTATTCAAGATCTTTTGTTTATATAACTCTGTTATATACACACCTAATTAAAATTATTACATATTAAAAGATACAGGGTTTTATAGTGTTTTCAACATGGGTAAGAGTTTTTAAAAGCATCAATTAATTTACCAAATACAGAGCAAAGTCTTAAGACAAAACGAAATTTCAGTTTATTCAAGATCTTTTGTTTATATAACTCTGTTATATACACACCTAATTAAAATTATTGCATATCAAAAGATACAGGGTTTTATAGTGATTTCAACATGGGTAAGAGTTTTTAAAAGCATCAATTAATTTACCAAATACAGAGCGAAGTCTTAAGACAAAACAAAATTTCGATTTATTCAAGTCTATTTTGTTATGTAAATCTCTTAGATATACACCTAATTGAAATTATTACATACCAAAAGAGGCAGCCTTTTATAGTGATTTCAACATGGGTAAGAGTTTTTAAAAGCATCAATTAATTTACCAAATACAGAGCGAAGTTTTAAGACAAAATGAAATTTCGGTTTATTCAAAAACATTTCCTTATGTAAATCTCTTAAATATACACCTAATTAAAATTATTACATACCAAACGAAATAGCCTTTTATAATGAATTCAACATGGCTAACAATTTTTAAAAGCATCAATTAATTTACTAAATGCAGAGCGAAGTCTTAAGACAAAACAAAATTTCGGTTTATTCAAAAACATTTCCTTATGTAAATCTCTTAAATATATACCTAATTGAAATTATTACATACCAAAAGAGACAGCCTTTTATAGTGAATTCAACATGGCTAACAGTTTTTAAAAGCATCAATTAATTTACTAAATACAGAGCGAAGTCTTAAGACAAAATGAAATTTCGGTTTATTCAAGAACATTCCCTTATGTAAATCTCTTAAATATAAACCTAATTGAAATTATTCATACCAAAAGATACAGCGTTTTATAGTGATTTCAACATGGGGAAGAGTTTTTAAAAGCATCAATTAATTTACTAAATACAGAGCGAAGTCTTAAGAAAAAATGAAATTTCGGTTTATTAAAGAACATTTCCTTATGTAAATCTCTTAAATATACACCTAATTAAAATTATTTCATACCAAAAGAAATAGCCTTTTATAATGAATTCAACATGGCTAACAATTTTTAAAAGCATCAATTAATTTACTAAATACAGAGCGAAGTCTTAAGACAAAACAAAATTTCGGTTTATTCAAGAACATTTCCTTATGTAAATCTCTTAAATATATACCTAATTGAGATTATTACATACCAAAAGAGACAGCCTTTTATAGTGAATTCAACATGGCTAACAGTTTTTAAAAGCATCAATTAATTTACTAAATACAGAGCGAAGTCTTAAGACAAAATGAAATTTCGGTTTATTCAAGAACATTTCCTTATGTAAATCTCTTAAATATACACCTAATTCAAATTATTACATACCAAAAGAGACAGCCTTTTATAGTGAGTTCAACATGGCTAACAGTTTTTAAAAGCATCAATTAATTTACTAAATACAGAGCAAAGTCTTAAGACAAAACAAAATTTTGGTTTATTCAAGATCATTTGCTTATATAACTCTGTTATATACACACCTAACTGAAATTATTACATACTAAAAGATACAGCGTTTTATAGTGATTTCAACATGGGTAAGAGTTTTTAAAAGCATCAATTAATTTACCAAATACAGAGCAAAGTCTTAAGACAAAACGAAATTTCAGTTTATTCAAGATCTTTTGCTTATATAACTGTTATATACACACCTAATTAAAATTGTTATATATCAAAAGATACAGCGTTTTATAGTGATTTCAACATGGGTAAGAGTTTTTAAAAGCATCAATTAATTTACCAAATACAGAGCAAAGTCTTAAGACAAAACGAAATTTCAGTTTATTCAAGATCATTTGCTTATATAACTCTGTTATATACACACCTAATTGAAATTATTACATACTAAMAGATACAGCGTTTTATAGTGATTCCAACATGGGTAAGAGTTTTTAAAAGCATCAATTAATTTACCAAATACCGAGCAAAGTCTTAAGACAAAACGAAATTTCAGTTTATTCAAGATCATTTGCTTATATAACTCTGTTATATACACACCTAATTGAAATTATTACATACTAAAAGATACAGCGTTTTATAGTGATTTCAACATGGGTAAGAGTTTTTAAAAGCATCAATTAATTTACCAAATACAGAGCAAAGTCTTAAGACAAAACGAAATTTCAGTTTATTCAAGATCATTTGCTTATATACCTCTGTTATATACACACCTAATTGAAATTATTACATACTAAAAGATACAGCGTTTTATAGTGATTTCAACATGGGTAAGAGTTTTTAAAAGCATCAATTAATTTACCAAATACAGAGCAAAGTCTTAAGACAAAACGAAATTTCAGTTTATTCAAGATCTTTTGCTTATATAACTGTTATATACACACCTAATTGAAATTATTACATACTAAAAGATACAGCGTTTTATAGTGATTCCAACATGGGTAAGAGTTTTTAAAAGCATCAATTAATTTACCAAATACCGAGCAAAGTCTTAAGACAAAACGAAATTTCAGTTTATTCAAGATCATTTGCTTATATACCTCTGTTATATACACACCTAATTGAAATTATTACATACTAAAAGATACAGCGTTTTATAGTGATTTCAACATGGGTAAGAGTTTTTAAAAGCATCAATTAATTTACCAAATACAGAGCAAAGTCTTAAGACAAAACGAAATTTCAGTTTATTCAAGATCATTTGCTTATATACCTCTGTTATATACACACCTAATTGAAATTATTACATACTAAAAGATACAGCGTTTTATAGTGATTTCAACATGGGTAAGAGTTTTTAAAAGCATCAATTAATTTACCAAATACAGAGCAAAGTCTTAAGACAAAACGAAATTTCAGTTTATTCAAGATCTTTTGCTTATATAACTGTTATATACACACCTAATTGAAATTATTACATACTAAAAGATACAGCGTTTTATAGTGATTTCAACATGGGTAAGAGTTTTTAAAAGCATCTATTAATTTACCAAATACAGAGCAAAGTCTTAAGACAAAACGAAATTTCAGTTTATCCAAGATCATTTGCTTATATAACTCTGTTATATACACACCTAATTGAAATTATTACATACTAAAAGATACAGCGTTTTATAGTGATTTCAACATGGGTAAGAGGTTTTAAAAGCATTAATTAATTTACCAAATACAGAGCAAAGTCTTAAGACAAAACGAAATTTCAGTTTATTCAAGATCATTTGCTTATAAAACTCTGTTATATACACACCTAATCGAAATTATTACATACTAAAAGATACCGCGTTTTATAGTGATTTCAACATGGGTAAGAGTTTTTAAAAGCATCAATTAATTTACCAAATACAGAGCAAAGTCTTAAGACAAAACGAAATTTCAGTTTATTCAAGATCATTTGCTTATATAACTCTGTTATATACACACCTAATTGAAATTATTACATACTAAAAGATACAGCGTTTTATAGTGATTTCAACATGTATAAGAGTTTTTAAAAGCATAAATTAATTTACCAAATACAGAGCAAAGTCTTAAGACAAAACGAAATTTCAGTTTATTCAAGATCTTTTGCTTATATAACTGTTATATACACACCTAATTAAAATTGTTGCATATCAAAAGATACAGCGTTTTATAGTGATTTCAACATGGGTAAGAGTTTTTAAAAGCATCTATTAATTTACCAAATACAGAGCAAAGTCTTAAGACAAAACGAAATTTCAGTTTATCCAAGATCATTTGCTTATATAACTCTGTTATTTACACACCTAATTGAAATTATTACATACTAAAAGATACAGCGTTTTATAGTGATTTCAACATGGGTAAGAGTTTTTAAAAGCATCCATTAATTTACCAAATACAGAGCAAAGTCTTAAGACAAAACGAAATTTCAGTTTATTCAAGATCATTTGCTTATATAACTCTGTTACATACACACCTAATTGAAATTATTAATACCAAAAGATATAGCGTTTTATAGTGATTTCAACATGGGTAAGAGTTTTTAAAAGCAGCACTTAACTTACCAAATACAGAGCAAAGTCTTAAGACAAAACGAAATTTGTTTATTCAAGATCATTTGCTTACATAACTCTGTTATATACACACCTAATTGAAATTATTATATACCAAAAGATACAGCGTTTTATAGTGATTTCAACATGGGTAAGAGTTTTTAAAAGCATCCATTAATTTACCAAATACAGAGCAAAGTCTTAAGACAAAACGAAATTTCAGTTTATTCAAGATCATTTGCTTATATAACTCTGTTATATACACACCTAATTGAAATTATTATATACTAAAAGATACAGCGTTTTATAGTGATTTCAACATGGATAAGAGCTTTTAAAAGCATCAATTAATTTACCAAATACAGAGCAAAGTCTTAAGACAAAACGAAATTTCAGTTTATTCAATATATTTATATAACTCTGTTATATACACATCTAATTGAAATTATTATATACCAAAAGATACAGCGTTTTATAGTGATTTCAACATGGGTAAGAGTTTTTAAAAGCATCAATTAATTTACCAAATACAGAGCGAAGTCGTAAGACAAAACAAAATTTCGGTTTATTCAAGACCATATCCTTATGTAAATCTCTTAGATATACACCTAATTGAAATTATTACATACCAAAAGAGACAGCCTTTTATAGTGAATTCAACATGGCTAACAGTTTTTAAAAGCATCAATTAATTTACAAAATACAGAGTGAAGTCTTAAGATAAAACAAAATTTCGGTTTATTCAAGACCATTTCCTTATGTAAATTTCTTAAATATACACCTAATTGAAATTATTAAATACCAAAAGATACAGTGTTTTATAGTGATTTCAACATGCGTAAGAGTTATTAAAAGCATCAAATAATTTACCAAATACAGATCGAAGTCTTAAGACAAAACGAAATTTCGCTTTGGTCAAATCATATGCTTATATAACTCTGTTATATATAAACCTAATTGAAATTATTACATACCAAAAGAAACAGTGTTTCATAGTGATTTCAACATGGGTAAGAGTTTTTAAAAGCATCAATTAATTTACTAAATATAAGGCGAAGTCTAAGACAAAGTTAAAAATTGCCTTAAACGATTTTCACTTGCAGATTTTTAACTTCGTGACATATAAAGCTAACTGGAAGTATTGTTGATGTACCGATGAAGTTGTGCAGATCCCAGATCCTCTCCTATTACCTGGTGGTGTAATTTTCAACCCCTTTCTGGGACTATCTTCCTTCTGTCTACGTTTTGCTACAAAACGTATTAGCATAGCCTGGTTTGATTCTACCTCCTGTTCAGCGCTTGAAAGGAGCAAATCCCATCCCAAGAAATAACTGACCATCTTCGTCCTGTAGAAAGAAAAATAATGTAGAGTACAACCTGAATTGTGTTATGATATATAGTTATAGATGTCTAATTTTTATTAAATGAATTAATAGGCCTGTTTTAAGTTTGTCTTGCTAAGTATGTAGAACTTTTGAAATTGCTCCATTGCTTCCCAAAATATACGTCAAATGTGGGTAAGGATTCGGTAATTTACTGTTCAAAAACTCAACAGTTTAACGAATTCAGTTTGTGCTTGTGTAATGATAGACAATGATCTACTACTTTGCTTTTAGCTTCAAATTTCACTGCTAACTTTCACCAAACAAATTAAAGCATATCAGTCGGCATTGATTGTCCTGCTTATAAAATAGAAGTAAAGACGTGATAATTTTTTCTCCGGAAACCTTTTTATAACCACATCACCTTTATTGATTTAGGTTCACTGTTGTGAAACACCCGTACAGTCGATTGTTGTTTAGTTTCTTGTTCATATGATTGAATCTGTATTTTACGATTTTATCTACAGAATATGTGCACATTCTGGCAAGTCTTTCAAATGCAACTGCGAAACTCCTGCATGTTCAAATATGTAGTGTGATCTACTGTTACACATCCATCTAGTAAAATCGCTTCACACAAATCGAAAAATAAGTTAGAGGAGAAAATGTCACCCCTGTTTGACACCAAATACGCCAGGATTTGTGTAAAAATCTTGGAAATGACGCCCAATTTGATAAATCGAAAATTGATGATTTCTCACAAAATTAAAACTGATATCTAAAATCGGTGTCCATAATCTGTTAGATGAGAAAATTCTACCCCTGTTTGATACCAGATACGTTATGGTTTGTGTAGAAATCTTGGAAATGAGAGCAGGTCAAAGAAACTGAGGAATTTGAAGTCAGTGTATTCGCATCGCACGGTTAGTACTTACAGCTCGATAACTCGTAAAGTAGGTACGATCTGCAGTGGCGATCTAAGTAACAGTCGCGGATGTCAAACGAGGAAAATGCTGTTACTAGATATTTCCTTTTTTTTTACTTCAGCTCTTATGTGTTTTAGTGCTTGATCTTTTTTGTCTGACGGCTTCAACAACAAACGAATTACAGCTAAAAATGATATACCTATGTATAATGTACAACATACATATTAATAATAAGAAAACTTTACCTGTGCTTTTTAATATATGCCTCGGCTCTGTCCCCATAACTTTAGAATGTCATTTTAACAATCAGATGCTTTGAAATGCTTGCGGCATATTCTTGCAGGTTAGATTTCCTTCCCTTCACTTGAGAGAAGCTATTTTTGCAAATAGCTACGCTACATATCATCCCTGGCATCTGAAAAAAAGGCAATATTGATATTCCTGCGATGAACGTAGAAAAAACTATCAATAAACGTTATACGAACAACAGAACCACCAAATTCATTCACACAGCTTGTACGGTAGACATCACTTGAGGTCATCCCAGTTACGAGGCCACCTACCTTATCTAAGGTTACTTAAGGTTGATAGATATCAACCTTAAGTATTCGCTTTCCTAAGTGCTCGGTTTGCCCTTCAGATACCATCGTGGAAGTATGTATGTATTCAGCTGGCATCATAAAAAATTCTCCCATGAGCGTGTCAGAATTTTGAAACAAAATACACCATATAGTTGTTCGACGCTCCCTTTTACTAGCCGATGGAGACAAAATCAAATACGCAAAAACCATGAGCCCAGAGAAGTAAGATAGAGCTATTCGAATTGGAATGTGGACGGTGAACATTCAACCCACTCCAGCCTAGTAATATCCCCTTCTGTAACAGAGTTTGATCAGTTTAATGCCTTTCATTATGTTAATACCCTAGAGCCGAACGCGGCAATGTATAGCACAACATTTGGCTATTAATCGCACATAAGTGGTTGAATGTAACTGTCCCTGGGGTTACGGGACTTTTTCCTTGATACAGATTATCAAAATCCTGAGCTATTTTCCACATTTATTGCGTTATTCTTTAAAAATCACCTCCAAAACGCTAAATACGTGGTGGTAACCTCAAAAATAGGCTGTCTGTCAATGTGTCAATTATTACCGTTCGAACGACCGACTATGGGTTATTGCACCTACTAGTACCAACTGTTGGCCGAGACTTGTATCTGGTGACAAATACCCATGCACTCTTCTGCGCTCCTGATACCAAAACTCGAAATTATACATTGCGCTTATGGGGATTTCGTTCAGATGCCGGCGGAAATCTGGTGACAAAATGCTGTCTAGTGATATTTGTGAAATAAAACTCGAAGTTGGTGGTTTCGTACTTTTCGTGTAGTTCCACGCATCGAGTAGATCAAATAAATAAGTTAATTTCTAGGTTACGAGATTGTTATTAAAGGTTTTTAGTGTAAATTATCAATTTTACAAATTAAAACTGGTAGAATTATGACACAACAGTTATGATTTAATCAATAGGCTTAAAAGCCTATATATAAATATTGCCCATTATATAACATAATGACTGGAAAAAAGCCGTAATTGGGTTAAAAAAGCATGTAGGTAACTCACTGGAATTAGCAGGGATGAAGTTGTGACCGCATCGGAGCGAGTAAGGGACGTATTGGGAACTTTTAAGCGAAGCAATAAGTATGAAGTACTCGTTGATTAATAGACCATTACCACGGGCAGCACCAATGAAGAACGCTGAAGAAGAAACATCTCCGTGATTGACTCTTGCGCTCGCTGCATTAAGAAAACGCAGTGCAACAGTCTTCCATTTTTGAAAAGAGCCATGTCATCAGATGCTGACGGTCTAGGCATCTTTCCAAAACACTGCGCTTTATAGACAAAAAGTGACCATGGTAAATTAATCGATGCTTTAAAAAACTGTTAGCCTTGGCAATACCATAAAAGAGTATCTCTTTTGGTATGTAATAATTTCAGTTAGGTGTGTATATATTAGATCTATATAAGCAAATGATCTTGAATAAACCGAAATTTCGTTTTGTCTTAAGACTTCGGTTTGTATTTGGTATATTTGAACATGCGGGAGTTTCACAGTTGCATTTGGAGGACTTGCCAGAATAAGCAAATAATACAATTGTGTAAGCAAGAAACTGAACAACAATCGATTGTGCGGGTGTTTCACAACGGTGAACCTAAATCAATAAAGGTGATGTGGTTATAAAACGGKTTCTGGGAAAAAAATTATTACATCTTTACTTCTATTTTATAGACAGGACAAATCATGCCGACTGATATAATTTAATTGGTATGATGAAAGTTATCAGTGAAATCCGAAGCTAATAGCAAAGAGGCAGTTCATTGTCTATCATTACACAAGCACACACTGAATTCGTAAACTGATGAGTTTTTGAACATTAAATTACCGATTCATTGGAGCAATTTCTAAAATTCTACATACTTAGCAAGACAAACTTAAAACGGGGCTATTAATTCATTTAATAAAAATTAGGCATCTGTAACTATAAATCATAACATAATCATTTGCACAATTCAAACTGTAATCTACATTATTTTTCTTTCTACAGGACAAAGATGGCTGGTTGTTTCTTGGGCTGGGAATTGCTCCTTTCAAGCGCTGAACAGGAGGTGGAATCAAACCAGGCTACGCTAATATGTTTTGTAGCAAAATGTAGACAGAATGAAGATATTCTTAGAAAGGGATTGAAAATTACACCACCAGGTACTCGAGATAGTTATGAAATGAGGAGAGGATCTGGGATCTGCACCACTTCATCGGTACATCAGTAATACTTCCAGTTAGCTTTATATGTCACGTTAAGAACTGCAAGTGAAAGTCGTTTAGGCCAATTTTTAACTTTGTCTTAGATTTTGCTCTGTATTTAGTAAATTAATTGATTAATTAGGTGTATATAGAAGACATTTATATAAGTAAATGATTGTTTTAAAAAGTGTTATGCCTGTTGAAATTACCATAAAACAATGGCTCTTTTGGTATGTAATAATTTCAATTAGGTGTATATGAGTTGATAAAGTACTAGCAAAATTTTAAATTTAATAAATGTATTGCTAACTATCACAATATTCAATTACTCTTCAAGAAAGAGAAGTAAAACAGATGGCAGCCTCCAAACATGACGCACACTTGAACTACTGCTGCTGATTGATCAGAACTACCCAAGTCAAAGGTCAATGAAATACCTCCCGGATCGAAAATAAAAACTCTGCACTTCGGGGGATTATCATAAGTAAATAAGTGATTCACTCGAGGAATTTCGTATTGATAGTGCGTTATCAACAGGAGATTAATCATCAATCGCGGTAGATTTGCGCAAGGTTCGGGGTGTTGCTTTCGTGCCATTGGTCGTGACGGCTTGTTTTCATTAGTCGATCATCTGACAGTAAAAATGGAGGGTGCAGGAGCTTACGGTGGTGGAAAGGCTGGTGGTACCTTCGACCCCATAGCTTTCGCGCAGAGGCCCCAGGTGATACTTAGGGCCGTGTGCTGGGTAAGCATTGGAGTATAGCTTTTCGTGGTGTTTTGACGAACGTTTAAGGGAGAACGGTGTAGATCGTTCGGGAATTTTAAATAATCGATTCTGGGGGGTGAAATGCGTAGGCGGCGGTGTTGTCACGAATTACCCTCCATGTTAAATTCACTATTACATCACGTTTGATAAAAAGATTATCCAAAGAGAAGATGCAATATACTTTAACAGAGCAGTATAGTTTAATGAACGCTTGAAACCCTTTTGAATCTCTTTGGGGGTAGTTTGCAACGTGGCAACATTGCGGGGGTTGTTATTGATTTCCCCAGTCCATCCAGAACATTATTCTTTCTTGTTTCAGCTGTTTTCGATTATAGTTTTCGGTTGTATATCGTCGCAAGGGTGGCAGTATGATTCAACCACGAAACGAGAGGAGTGCTTGTACAATAAGGACGCCAACGCATGCAACTATGGCGTTGGCATCAGCGTTATTGCCTTCCTGGCCAGCATGGGTTTCCTCGCCGGAGAATATTTGTTCGAACAGATGTCCTCGGTTAAGACACGGAAGCACTATGTTTTAGCGGACTTAGGATTTTCAGGTTGGTGAAATTTGTGTCTGGTAGCGTACTACCAACACGAGAAAAAGTGGGACTCTGTAGGAACAGATTTAGTAAAATAGAAATTAATTGTTAATGCATAGCATCACTAACACTGTATTCAATCATTCATAACTACTACTGCTATGATAAGGTCAGATACGGTGATCTTTTTTAACTGCACTAATTGAATAATGTTACTTATATTATTGATGGTATGCCCTTATCAGAATTACTTTACCTGTCTGTACAGAGAACAAAAAATAACGTTTTTTATTTGTTAAATGGAACATACTTTGTCAGAAAAAAACTTTTACATGACAAACAATTTTTGTATACCCACAAATTTATGTATTGTTTAAGAATGCCAGAAACCAATTTACTTTCAAGTTCCCACAAAGAAAATCCAAAATTGTTAAATCAGGACTCTTGGTAGGGCACAATGCCGAACAGTAAAAAAGATACAAGATACGGTTCTGACCCCTAGAGTTTAAATTTCAATTTTCACTATGGAAAACCAAAACTGCCACAGTTATTCATTGTGCTTCAAGGTTTTTGGGCGTTCCTCTTTTTCGTCGGCTTCTGGTACTTGGCCAGCCAATGGGGTAAATCGGCAGATCCCGAAAATGGCTACGGAGTCAGCAACGTGCAGGCGGCGATAGCGTTTTCGTTCTTCTCCATCTTCACCTGGGTAAACCGACTCGAAATCGTCGGAAACGTGTTCATCTAAATGGGAATTTTTCAGGCGGGATGCGCCTTCTTCGCGTTCCAGAGATTTAGGCAAGGTGCCGACGCCGCTTTCGCCACCAACTACGAAGCCGATTCCACGCTGCCGTCTGCGTACCCGTCGTATCCCGGCGGACCCGATTCAGACCAGCACTACCAGGAGCCCCCGTTTTCGGCTGGCGCGAACCAAAGAGGTAAGTTTACTCTACAATTGTTCCTTTCGAATTTACGCTAATTCGATTTGATTCTTGCAGGGCCAAGTGATTTCCAGGCGCCGGCATATTAACGAGCTGTAGGGTTTCGTATACTTTGACGTGTCAGTATCTCCAAAGGTTGTTGAGTTGATTCCAGTCTCTTGATTTACGAAAGAGGGATTTGTTTTTACACGCCGCGTACAGGCCTCACAAGAATAACAGTTTGGCGTGTCAAAACAAAGGCTCTTCATTTTTTTGGGTTGTTTTTTCCCACCGCATATGGAACTGGCTTTCCGTGTAAAATATTAGTAAATGGGAGAAATTATTACGTAATTTGGAAAGGGGGTTTTGCATCTTATGGGTGTATCAATACCATTCGATAAAGGAAAACCGAAATAGTGATCTATGTTCAAGATTCTGTGGTTGTTTTTTAGCAGATGTTATAGTAATATTGAGCTGACATTTGACAAAAAAGCTGTGAAAAATTTTTTCAGGTTTTAGAAATCGATAACTGTGCCAGTTCAAAGAAATGACCATTAATGATTGACAGGTGTCAAAAATTAGCTAAAGGTGTAAAAAAATTGTAGATTGCTGTAAAAATTCACTGCTTTAAAAAAATTACCTTGACATCTGTTAAAAAAAATGACCACACATTCAATATAAAAATGTGTAAATGTTCATGGTATTTATTCACCAGTGAAAGGGTGAATTAATTCATTAAGTATGACAGCATCTATAAAAAAAATCTTAAGTTTTGATATGACCATAATGTAAAGCCCCACAAGGGAAAGTTCTCGAATAAATCTTTCTGTTTTAAAGAAAGCTCTACAAATAGTTTTGTAGTGGTAGACAATACACGACATAATTCACTTTTGGAGCGTTTGCACTAAATATTTGTAAGTTTTCTTTTATAGTGATCTGTTTCGACTGTGTTACTTATAGCTAGTGCCATTTCCTCGAGTCATCCATTGTATAATTTTTCGTACTTAGGGAGTATTTTTCTGTTCCGTGGATGGCAAACTTATCAAAACCGATAATAAACTAAGTGTTGAGGTAAAAGGATCTGTTTTTTCGAGAATCGATGTTTTCATTACCTGTAATATAGCTAAAGAAGTATAATAAGCGTGTTTGTTTTGTACGCTTGTAACTAATACCAGTATGACAGTTCGGTGATAGTTACCGTAACAAAAGCAAGAGATCAGGTCGTTTCATCAGTATTTAGAAAGTTTCCGTAGCAATAATCAATGTCGCTGATAATTTTTATGTTGTTAGGTGATCTTTGCGAGACCGTAGCACAACATGATTTCACTCGGCATTTTTTTTACAGCGGTTAGTAGATTGTTTTGCCAGAAAAATGTTGACTATGTGTATGTATATAAAAATGTAATAAATGTTAAACAGTATCTGTTTTTTTTTAATTCCCTAACCTTACGAACTTTATTAAAAAAAAAACGAGAATTACAGAAAATTGCAGATATTGCCTTGTTCACAGCTACAAGTTTTTAGAAAATTACAAAATATCACACATCCTCACACGATACAATCAGAGCATTTTCTTTCGTGGAGTATCGTCCGATTGAAAACAAGGCCACAATTATCACAGGCTAAAAAGTTTTACAATTCGTTGATGATGATGAACACATCTTTGAGATCTACAACCAATTTGGTCTTAAAGGTAGGTACCTACATCATAAGAAAAAAAAGGGGGGATAGACCAGTTCATTTATAAAGAAACTCCGCAACTCTGTAATTAAATGAGATGAAAAGTATGGGACACCCATCACAGTGTCAAATTTTACCATTTTTTGTACCACTAATAATTTTGATAGAACTTGTTAAAACAACAGCAAAAAAAGCAACACAAAATGTTAGCTAACAAACATGACCAAATTAAAGTGTGTCCTACTCGAGTATTATCGATATTAAACTTTCCTTTGCATATTTTATTATGAATGATAACGTTAAAATCGTTCCTTTCCTCTTTTATGACCAGATATTGTACACAAAGCACCGATATCTTGCTGTTATTTGGATTTGAATGGGATATTTTTCAGCAAAAAATTGTATCTCTATTGACAAACCAGATCTGGAAAACTATGATGAGAGAGTTAAACTGATGACTAATGTGAAAACATTTCATTTATGAGAAATGAGTGGGAAAAGTTAGAAATGATTTGGCTACATATTTATATCACATGTAAAAATCAAGTAGCAAAACCAAAAGATTCAGTCTTAATTTGAGTAATTCTTGCTGATTCTCTTTAAAAATTACTGTATTACACTGACAAAAAATACTGGTCCATCCCCCGCCAAAACTTACTCTAAGGGAAAAAAAACCGCTCAAGCATCGCCTAAAGCAACAAACCTACGACGAAGGCGACCCTTGCTCCTGCGTGAAAGAACAAAAAATAAATAAACGCACCAAAAAAAAAATCGGCAAGACTACTCGCTACAGCCAAAAACGAAATCAAAGCAGGGTCACCCGACCCAAATTCTCTGAAATCACCATCTCCATGACGGCCTGAAAGACGACCCGTACGTTGGCAGTGTCCGTCGCTGTTATGAAATGCGGGAAAAGAACTTTACGGGAATCGGCGTTCCGCAACACGAACTTGTGCTGGATGAAGAGGGCGCCGCGGTCGACGTCTTTATCTGGTCCTGTACACAAAAATGGGAACTCATCTTGAAGATACATTCTTGTGGGCACTTACCCTTGTAATCCGGGAAGTACAGCCTCAGATGCCTCTGGGAGTAAAGAATTTTTTCCCTGAACAGGTCAAACTTGTTCAGGAACAGTACGAATGAGGCCTCTCTGAAAAACGGGTTGTTTACTATCTGCCCGAACAGATTTAGGCTTTCTTCGAGCCTATTTACGCTTGGATCCTCCTGTAAGGTAATGAAAAAAGTCAAGGTTAATAATGTTCTTCTAACAAAACTTGTTCAAAAGTTAAACGATGGGATGAGTATTATTATATCAAAATTGAAATAGAATGGAAACGCATAACGTAGAGGAAATGTGCATACTGACTTACCAAAAGTGTCATATCGTAACCACTCAAGGAAACAACGAAAAGCACCGCTCTAACATCGTCAAAACAGTATATCCACTTCCTCCTCTGAGATCGCTGTCCACCAACATCGTACATCTTCACAATCATCTCGTTTATCCTAAAGTGCGTTTCTATGATACCCTGAGTGCGAACTCTGGCCCTCAACACATCCGTAGGCGAAGGCACGTACTTAGGATCACAAATCCTTTCCATGTTTTCGAACAAGCTTAAAAAGTAAAAAAAAAATCAAATACTGACCTTATAAAACAAACATTGTCAACTTACTACAGTGCAGAATCATTCAATTCATACTCGTAACCCCTGGCAACGGCGAGACGCACTCCCCTATCGGACCAGAGAGCTTGCAGCGATGCGGCGACGTCCGGTAGCACCAAAAAGTTCATGTCGAAACAGCTCCTGCTCGTCAGAACTAACTGGGCGTGCGCCTTGTTTCTGGAGTGCTCCAAATTGATCCGCAACAGCCCCATCCCCGCCAACACATACTTCATCGAAGCCAACAGATTATCGAGCACCGTAGGACGAAAGCTGCTCAGTTCCGCCAGCGTGAACCCGTCCGCGTGTATGATCTTCATTTGTTTCACGAGGGTGCTCTTACCGCTCTCCCCAGCTCCTGCAACAACAGCCTGTCAAGTCTTGAACGCCACAGATCACAATAACTTACCCAACAAGAGTATTTTGATGACATTGTTCTGTTGCTTTGCTAGCTCACCTAGCTGCCTGTCGATTTCTTCGCTTCTTCTTCTTGCCTTTCCCTCTTCACGTTCCAACGTCAGGCATGCACCCATCTCTTCAAAAACATCACGAATCCTTCCCTAAACAGCCCCAGAATTAGCTACCACCAGCAGCACGGGTCATTTAAACTAACCAAACTGTTGGACGGGTCTTACGAAACTGCTTACAATCGATTTCCTTGTTGAATTTCACAGGTGGGGCGATTGTTTCATAAGCGGCACTGTATTATTGATAAGATTGGCGTTAAATAAACACGACGAATTAGTGCAAACAATGAATAATTTGTTTATTGTTCTGCGGGTGAAAGCACGCCGTTACGAAACGTCATGTGTCAATGTTATTGGGTGCGCCCTCTGGTGACGATTCTGTCAAACACTTGCACCGGTGTTGCCAAGATGGGCAGATAATATTTCCTTATGACGCAAATTTATAAGAAAGCGAAAATATGTAAAAAATGTTGTCGTTAATAATGGGAACAAGTAAAGTGATCTCATTAGATATAAAATATAAACATATTCGTAAAGCCAAGCTCCAGGACTTTTATAATTATGAATTACTTTGTTTTTGTTGAATGCAACTTGCTAGCAAAAGTGTATGCATATAAATGTTATTCATTTGAATGTATACAAGCATCTAGCAAATTTTTAAAAGAGTTTACATCATTTATAGTGATTACATTATCCATACATTCAACACTTTTTTAATGTGTGTTTTCCATCTGACTCCTCTCTGCACAAAAAGAACTGTAAAGTTTCTAAGGATGTGCGGAATAAAAAACTTGTGCATTGCAAACTATCTCTTACACCATATTCATGAATAACTTCTTCAAAAGATTTTTTGATACTTAAGAAAAACTTATAAAATGATAAAGTTTAGCACATATTGTGCATAAAGATTCAAATCATACCAAGAGTTTTTGTGGAGGTAATAGTATAGATCCCAATAAATAAAAAAGTCTTAATAAAAAAGTGGACCTAGTTTATGGAAATGATAGACCTCTGCCTTAGAAAACATGGTAAATTTGTGTAACTAACTATACATACTTTATTTATTTGAGAGCCTCATAACTTGTTGGTCTCTTGGGGCTCCATAGCATGTCAACCATTTTCAAAGAATACAGAGTTAATTTATAAGAAAACTGGTCTATTTAATACCCACAAGTGAATAACTTTAGAGCTGCTACATTGTTCCGTATATGAAACATAAGAAAAGAGAAAAGCTAAAATACTCCTGTAACTATGAAAACTCCACACAGATTTTAAAAATTACATATAAAATATTTATTAGATGGTGTTATCCACATTATAATTGTGACATTCTATGCAGTTGCAGTATACATGTGATTGTGAACTCAATTTATTTTTAAAATTTTTGCATTTTGATAAAGATTTTTGTTATATTTTTAAACTGTAATGAATTTTTGGATAAAATGTACCACAGAAGTTCACTAAAAATCATTTTTGTTCAGGCTTTTATTACTTAAATAATAGTTTATTTTTCTTCAGAATGCACTGAGAAAATTCCTTTTTTATTTTGTGTCTTGTATGGACTACTTTGGCAATAACTTCAAAACAAGAAAAGCAATCAATCTCTGGTTTTTATCATAGTTTTTCTTAAGTAATATCCTGCAAAATAAAGTGAAAGAAGTTTGTCATCATGTTCAGTTTTTCTTGGGGAATTCAAGAAGAAAATTTCTTTTTTATTGTAGGGAATCACCCTGTAAATAAAATCAAAAATGCCAACAAATTTGAGTTAATGAGGGGGCACTCTCACACCTTAAGTAAATTAATTTTTGTTTGTTTGTTTGCATACAATAAATAACTTACTTTTCTTTCAGATCCATTTGAAGACTTTTGCTTATCGTGACACATACTATTACCTTTTTAAATGTTTCATGTGCTGTATATTAAAAAAATACCAAAAAGCATCAAGAAGTAAAAAGAAAAACAGTCAAGTATAGCAATGCAGTAGTAATGTTTTACTTTCATATTAAGTACCAATTACATGAAAGAATGTATGTACAAAATCCTAAGTCTAAAAAAGAAAAGTCCATTCAATATTTACAGAAATTATATACAAAATTAACATAAATCTTCAAAGCCATTAATCGGTACTTTGATGTCGCAAATAATTGGTATAAGTTCTCAAAAAGATTGTCCCTAAATATAAAAAACAAAACAAAACAATCGTAACCCGAATATAATCAAACAAAGTAACATTCGAATGAGACCAATAAACTTGAAACAAAAACGGGAACTGGCCCTAAAGAGAAAAAGCTTCACGGAAGCATTCTCCACCCCGAAAACGTCGCCCTAAACTTATCAGTCTTTTCTCACGACGTGAATACTGGCGCTAAATGAAACTGACTAGTCACGCACTTCGTAAACCTTCACCGTCCGTTCGACTATAACGTATCGTTAAACCATCGTCACGTTACGTCGCTTCTTATCGCCGCTGTTGACGGAGCTGAGGGAACCCTGGAGGCTGTGGTTGAAGGGTTCGTTCCGCTGCATGGTTTGGTAGATGGGCTGGTTCGGGTGGACTCCGTAGATGTTGTAATTGATGGGATAACCGTTGGATAATGCGGGTGGGGGAGGTACCGGAGGGGGGTAATGTCCGTTGAGACTGACATGGTCCATGCTGGGAGCGTTCAGAGACATCTGGTCCATCTGGGAAGGATTGACCATCATCTGTTCTTCCTGTAGGGGGCTGTGTCTCCGCTCGTGCTCGTGGAGCAGCTGAGAGGCACTCCAGGAGTTGTATGGACTTAAGGTGTGGCCGTTACGCATGGAATGGTTCGATATGACGCTGAGGCCAGAGTAATTGTTGCCGGACACTTTATTCTGCATCTGCTGCTGCTTCAATTCTTCGATTAACTGTTGTTCCTGCTGGTGAACCAAAGAGTAGCGTTTCTTTGTCTCATCCTCGTATCCATAGTTGCTAATGGGAACTCCGACGGTGTGGTGGTCGGGAGAATCAATGTGCGAAGCATAATTATTGTAGGAGGGAGTGTTTAGGGGAGAAGCGGGAACGACAGTAACCGCCGAAGTCAATTTATCGTTGTTATCACTCTTCGAACCCTTCTTATGCTTCTTACTCTTCCGCTTCTTCAAGACACAAAAGTAGCAGTACAAAACCAAGAGAATGACCAGCAAAACAAACCCAATCACCACGGGGAGGATGATTTCCAGCGCAAAACCTGAACCACTCGCTMTGCTCGCATTAACCTGATCATTACCACCCCCACTCCCCTGGAAGGGCCAAGAACTCTGATCATTGGAGGCGTAAGTTGGAGGCACAGTAGGCGGAGGTGGTGGTGAAGGTACCACAACCCTAACCCAATTGGACACCGTCCCAGACTTGGAATCCCGAGAATTAGCGTACGCCTTGATGACGAAATACAATGGCTTGTCCCTCAACGCCCTCATTTGCGTGAAATTCATCGATAAAGTCGTTTCCGATCCCGGAGCCAGTATAAACGGAGTTTCCTGTTCCCAAAGAGCCGCAGCGGTCTCCAGCTTGTCGAGAATATCGTTGATGCTCGTCGAGTATTTTATCTCGTAGCGGGAGACCATCTGGCCCCCCATGTCTGGTGATGTCCAGGTGAGACGGAGGAGGGGGTCTTTGGGGATGACTTCCGCCCTCAGATCGAGTATCCTGCCCACTGGGGCCTGGCTGGCTCGGATAATGTCGTCGGATGTCACTTCGATGGTGACTGGTGGGAGGAAGCGTTGGAATGGGGCCAATGGTTCTTTGGTTGGAGATGGGACGACGCTTCCGCAGCATGGTTTGTTATCTGCAACAAGTATTAAAGAAGATTGAGCTAAAAATAATTTGCTCCAACGGTSTCAGATTTGGAGATTTTGTTTCCAAAAGTGCAAGTTTTTTTTTGAGTTAAAAGAGGGTAACAAGTAAAAATAAGAAAGACTTGGGTCACTAAAGGCATACAATTTCGTGTAAAACAAAATTTGGAAAGGCAATCCCAACAATGAAGTATTAAAAAAGAACATGCTGAAGTAGAATTAGAAATAAATTTTGTAGAATCTGATATCAAGAGTCCTAGACAGTTGTTGAACTGCATTAATAAATAATTAAACAAAGAGAAGAATAGAAATACAAATATAGATTCAATTCATCATGACAGAAATGTAGAAAAAGTGCAAATTTTTAAATACTCATTTTTGTAAAATTAGTATGAAATTGAGCCAAATCAACTTACTAATGCTAGATCAAATCTGATAAAACTCAATAACAAACAGTACAATTTTTATAAAACCCACAAATCCTTCAAAAATAAAAAGTATAATATAAAGGGTTTACTGCATTATGTGGGTAACTAAACATTTTATAGTATAACTTTTTTTGAGCCTGCCTACTGAGATATTCACTATTAAACATGAGGGTTTTTGAAAAATCACTCTGATCTCAATATAATAACTAGGAGGAAAGACTGTAATTTTCTAAAGTTGAAAGAAAAAAAGTGCAATTACATGTACTTAAATACTAGGGAAACCTCTGTTGTGTATGTTTTATTTATTAAAAATGTAAAAGTTTTATGTGTAACTAGTGTAAGATACCTAGGATTGACTTTGGACCATACCAAGGGACTTGTTAATAATAAATAATAAAAATACTGTTTAATAAGCACACCATTATCACACAACATAGTAGTGGACCTAATTAAATTTGACAGTGTAAAATTAGTGTATGAAATACACAACAAATTATTAGACTCTAATGTAAATTTACAGTACTACATTTAAACAACATTTCCACACATTTCCCATAACAGTAAATGTAGCTACAAGAACTAGATAATACACCAAGCTTTAATATGGTATATTACTCTACCACCACATGTAAAAAGTAGGTTGTGTACTGCTTATAAATAACATGTTTTAAGTATGTATGAAATTAATGTGAATGTGGATTGTGCTTTTTTATATGACTGTATTCAAATTAGCTAGCTTTTGTTTAGAGTAAAACCACCAAAGATGTTTTGGGATTTATAACTAATTAAATTTATAATAATAGAAGTGGATCTATAATAATTAAAGCTTCTTTGGATTTGGCAAAAGCTTTTTGATTTAAGTTGCATAGGTATAAGCCATGACATTGCATGCTCATTTGGAATAGTTTATATAAATAGGGTGAGTCTTCAAGTGTTACAAAATTATAAATGAGACTGCCAAAATAAGCAGTAGTTTCGCCATAAATACAACAATGTTGCAAAGAACAATAGCATTCATCCAACGCCACTTTAAATCAGGTGTCATCCTACTATTCTTAAACTTCCACAGAGTTTTCTGTTTCCACTAGGACACAGGTAACTTATGGTCCACACCTAGATTTTTTTACATTATCTGACACTTCAATGCCTTCTTTTATCAGTTATTCAAAACTTTTTAAAGTTAATTTCAACCTTCATTTCTAACAAACATAGCAAATTAGTTTTCTGTGTTACGAGTTTTCCTTACCTTTGTATCCTGACATATCACTGTAACTGTAAGCAGTGTTTCCATTATCACTGACGACAGCTTCAAAAGTATAAATACCAGGTCCACTACCAGCAGCGCTGAAATACCTCGAGTACACCCCATCCCCTTTGGTGATATCAGGATCCCCGCTACCAGTGTCAAATAGCTGGAATCGCTCCTTATAAATCGCAGTTCCGTTCAGTTCCGGACGCGTAACGATGACTTCAACCTTGGCGTCCAAAACGGGGGCTTCCCCTCGTTTCACTTCGGCCAGCAGTACCAGAGGGGCACCTGGATGGTTACGGTGCGTCCGGAATATGGTACGTACTATGGGAGCTGTCGGATTGGTAGGAGTCGCCATGACTTGTAGGAAGTATGGTTGGGGATTCCCCGGGAAGCGTTCGATCGTGTATGTCCAAGTTCCGACCTGAAAATGAGGAGAAATTGTGTGATTTAACTATGTATTTTTGTTGATAAGCTTGAGATTGTTTGTGGTAGAATAAAGAAGGTGTCAGTAATAATAATAAGTGATTTACTAAGAAGAAAATATGGACAAATACATATGTCTTGCACATTTTAACCCTGTACTTATCAAAACCAGAAAATAAGAGGAAAGTTTTATCCCAAAGGTACTAGATTCAATTCTAAACCCATCTTATCATTGAATCGGACTACAGTTATACTTAGTGCAATCTAAAGAATGGAACGAAACTTTATCGTCCCAAAACTTCGTTTTTTATATATTAAATGAAATCTGTTTAACACTAAAAGGTTTATAAATTTATGCTAAATCAAATAGCCATAATAGATTTCAAATAACTATAAAGATTTAAAAGGTATTAGGTCAGGTCAGACGAGAAATGCAAGTCTATATTTAACGAAACTTTATAGTAACATAACTTCGTTATTTATAAATCAAATGAAATCTGTTAAAGAGCAAAACGTTCATAAATTTATGCTGAATCAAATGTTCAAAACATATTTCAAACATCGACAAAGATTTAGAAGAAAGTAAGCAAGAATCAACCAGCAGCATAAGTTTATATTTAACGAAACTTTATCGTACCATAACTTCGTTGTTTATATATTAAATTAAATCTATTTAACACTAAAACGTTCATAAATTTATGCTAAATCAAATGGCCATAATAAATTTCAAATAACTATAAAGATTTAAAAGGTATTAGGTCAGGTCAGACGAGAAATGCAAGTCTATATTTAACGAAACTTTATAGTAACATAACTTCGTTATTTATAAATCAAATGAAATCTGTTAAAGAGCAAAACGTTCATAAATTTATGCTGAATCAAATGTTCAAAACATATTTCAAAGATCGACAAAGATTTAGAAAAAAGTAAGCAAGAATCAACCAGCAGCATAAGTTTATATTTAACGAAACTTTATCGTCCCATAACTTCGTTGTTTATATATTACATTAAATCTGTTTAACACTAAAACGTTCATAAAGTTATGCTAAATAAAATGGCCATACTGGATTTCAAATAACAATAAAGATTTAAAATGTATTAGGTCAGAATAGACGAAAAGTGAAAGTATATATTTAACGAAACTTTATCGTAACATAACTTCGTTATTTATAAATCAAATGAAATCTGTTAAAAAGCAAAACGTTCACAAATTTATGCTGAATCAAATGTTCAACACATATTTCAAACATCGACAAGAAAGTAAGCAAGAATCAATCAGCAGCATAAGTTTATATTTAACGAAACTTTATCGTACCATAACTTCGTTGTTTATATATTACATTAAATCTGTTAAAACGTTCATAAATTTATGCTAAATCAAATGGCCATAATAGATTTCAAATAACTATAAAGATTTAGAAGGTATTAGGTCAGAATAGACGAGAAGTGCAACGAAACTTTAACGTAACATAACTTCGTTATTTATAAATCAAATGAAATCTGTTAAAGAACAAAATGTTCACAAATTTATGCTGAATCAAATGTTCAAAACAGATTTTAAATATCCATAAAGATTCAGAAGTAGAAACAAGTAGACTTGACTTCGAACAAATTTTTCAAGGCAACAACAATTAGTGATTAAATAAAATATTTAGAATGGGATAGCTGAAATCGCAGAAAGCTCCCAAACAGTAAACTGTCAATTATTAACATTTCCAATTAATTTTCGTCTTATTATTAACGTCACATTGGACCACTGCAACAAGTCCTCTTTGAGCAATGGAATAAACTGTACAAAAAAACAACTTACCTCCGAAATATTAGAAGCAACCGTAATAATCTTGTAGCTGAGCATGTTATCACTCCTGCTGTCGAACACTTGATGGGTAGGGCTGCTGAGTTTTATCCCCTTGATCAAGGGTGATTCACTGTTGTGTGTGTACAACATAAATCTAGCTGGTTCTCCCATGTTATCGTCCAACATGAAACTACCGCTGACAGAAGTACGGCTGTCGTCTTTAATCTCTCTTCTATGAATCTGAAAACGAAACAGATCGTTAAAAATGCCTTGTGCACAATCAGTAGGATACTTACCTCTATGGGTAAATCCAGAGGACTTCCAGAGTAAAACTTGTGGACTATGTTGTTCAGAGCGTTGCATAATCTGAAGTAAGTTGTGAGAAGGGTTGATTCAACGTTTTTCTTTTCTTCGAACACAGTAAAGCTAACACCATTGGTATCTGAAGCTAAGACATCGAGCATGTCAGTCCTCATGACCCCGGGATAGTTAATAGTGGCAATTTTTATTTTGGATTTGCCTATTTCCTTCACTGCGTTCTTGACTTGTTGATTAACGACCGTTCCTGGGGCGATCACAAGTATCACGTCATTTGCGGGTCCTTTAGCTCGAGTCCTTTCCAAAAGCATATCCCTTGCGTCTCGAAGAGCGCAATGGAGGCAAGCGGGTTGATTTGAATCACCCGGAGTATAGGGAATGCTGGAGGATACTAAATCCCTGGGCAGAACGCGATCACTCGTAGGTTTTAAGGAAACTATGTTTAGAATCTTCTGCGATCCCGTATCGTTCATCAGTACAATACCCACTTCGGTGTTCTCCGGCAAGTCGTATACTGCCCACTTCCTTATCGCATTCCTCAAGTAACTCCAGGACTCCCTCTGGAGCATATCTTTGGTGTTTTCTATTATGACAACGTATCTGGTCAACCTCTTGATTTTGTATACTATCTTTGGCGTGGTATCCGTGATTTGCCCGCTATTTTGGTTGTTATCTAGGTGATTAGAGGCAAAATCTGGATGGTTCAGGATCACGTCTAGAGTACTGCGCTGCTGACATATCAAATTATGTTTGGTAGGCGCCAGCCTGTTATGGTTGCCCTCGTCACAAAACATGGACACCGTAGGGGCYTCGGCAGCGAACAAAATCGAAGTCCTAGCTTTGGAACTGACCATTTTTGTCGTGTTGTACTCGCTATTGGTACCCTGACAAACACTGCAAAAGAATCGGTGGTTTTAAAAAAGGTACGTGCATAAATCAACGGAATAGCTCACCCATTATCATCGATAGGTAAATCTGAACACCCAGTTAGCCTGGCTTGTCCCGCCTGGTCATCATAGTAGCACAATGGGTGAATGGGGTCGTTAAAGTAACCTTGTTCTTCGAAAACACCATAGCGGTAGGTAGCGAACTGTTTCACCAGTGTTCGAGCTGAAAAAGATACGCCAAATTTTCAATAAACGAATTGAGATGAACCCATTTACAGATCTAATTCTTGTTCATAAAAATTACCATCCCATAAGTTGATTTTAAGCAGTGCTCAGATAATATGACTATCATGACATCTGGTGATCTTGTCGTTTCAAGAAAATAAAGACATCACGTTAAAACTAAGTAAAATATCATCTGAAGTACTTTTTATAAGGTCAATAAAGTCTGAAGAATTCTTGATGAAACTACTGGTTTGTTCTACTTCAAAAGTAAGAACAAGGACTGCTAATCATATATACTATAATAGCTCTTAATGAGACATTAGTTTTATTGATTTTGGGCAAATTCAAATCCTTAAGAGATGTCACGCTAGGTTTGACCATTAATGAATGGCGTGGCATATATCATTCGTATTCCGTTTGATCTTTAGAAAGCAAATAGCCAGTGGCCGATTTTTTTGAAGCCGTAGCAACTATGATTTGTATTTAACATCTAGAAAAAGACAGTTGTTTGCAGAATTGAATGACATTATCTGATTGCATCTTTGTAAAAATGCCTCTATAATATTTGTCGCTATTCAAAAATGTGAGAGCACTTACAGTAGAACCAAAACAAATATCGCTTCTGATTTCTAAATATCACAATCGGTGATGATGTAAATGGAACTGTTACAAAAGACAGTTGTACAACTACCATGCAAACTAGATCTTACAAAAAAACGTCACATTTTATGCTGATAATTCTGTTAGATACGCGAATTAAACTATCTTAGGCAATACAAAAAACTCTGATCCAAGTAACGACTTCGTAACGACCATGACTTCCACAATAGCACATACACTCCTTGTTATTTTACATACAGCAGGCAGTGAGTCACATGATAAACATCAATCTGGTTAGCACAATGCATCGAAGTAATAAAAAAAACCAACGAATCAAACTCGCATTGGAATCATAATTGGTGACCTCAAATCCAATGCTACCTGATTCAGATAATGACCGACAAGTATAATACGAAATAGGCAATTCTACGAACAACGTACAATAAAATGTAGAATAGTGCACATAATATCTATCTCGTCTGAGATTTATTAATCATGTTTTATAACATTTTAATTAAAAAATCTGAAACCTCCATTCAAACAAATTTGCATCTCTTCACGTTTAACAGACTAATTTACTATTTAACGTACCTAAAGTGTCGTCTCTGCCTTTCAGTGCTTCGAATCCCATATATATCTGGTCCCCAGGTTGTCCACAACCCAAAGATTGCTGCGTCCAGATCCTACCTCTGTTGGGACTTTCTGGCAATACCGTAATATCGGGGGTTTCCCCTGATGAAGCCACCACCTGCGGGGGGGTGCAATTATCTGGCCATGATTGAGGAAGAATGACAGTTGCTGATCGTAGATAAGCTCTACCATCGAGCGCAGAAAAGAGATACTGGGACGACCCTGCCAAAGTAGCCTGAAAATAAAAAGGCGTTATAGTATACAGACACTCCAACACTCATTTTTAACAGTAAAAATAAATACTGGATCTGATTCACTCATCGTTTCGAGGAGAGCCTTCGAATTAATCGAAACCATGACGTTACTCCGAAGTAAATTGTCCTTATATTATGTCGATAGATATCGTTGTTGGCTTTTAAAACGGTCACGTCATTCTACCATTTGTAAGAAAGATGAGAGGGTAGATGAACACGATAGCGCGTTGCATAAGACCTTCGAGTCTTAAAAATGTTACTTCTTGTAAGCACTAAATACCACGAGATTATAGAACCTTGGAACATCACGGACTTTCACAAATGCCTAGATTCCTTATACAATTTACTCCCACCGAGCTGGCGAATGGGATGGTGCGACGATGTGATCTACTGGCGTTTAGAGTTATGAATTTGGTAATCATTACTGGGGCCCATCTGCCCAAAAATTCAATTTTTCAGTAGGGTCTGGTTCTTATGATCCTCTCCTCCAATTAGTGTAAAATGCTTGTTCGTCTATGGCAGGAAACTGTGACCTCTTTTTGCTAACAAATGTTGGAGGTAATCGAAGTATTATTGCTTGCTAAAACTTCGATAAATGTAGGTTCTATTGTCCAATTTATGGATGTTATATACAGGCGTTTGAAAGGGTACAGAGACGGTTCTTAAAGTATTTGTTTATTTACCCCTGAGAGGGGTATAGAGCATGGTGCTCTATTAAATATGTTTGATTTCGAACCTCTCTTGCACAGAAGAGTTAAAATACGTATAGCATTTCTTTATGATCTATTACATAATACCATTGATTGTTGCTACTGCCTAAAATTAATTTCTGTATTCCCCGTATTTCTAACAGACATACACCGCTTTTTTATTGTACTGTGGGAAAGAGTAGTATTATGACGAGGGCTCCCGTGAATCTCATGTGCAATAATTTTAATTGTTATGGAAACTCTGGCGATATTAATTTCGTATCACGTAGACAGTTGTTGAGTTGAATTAAAAAAGTTGATTTCTTTAACAACCAATCGAACTATTTGCTTCCAACAGGTCCATCTCAGTTTTTCAAGTACCAATTGTCATTTCCAGGACCATTTGTTGTGTTTGCAGTACAAACACAGTTTCTAACGCGGCCATCTGCGCTCGTCCGCACTTCTACGGCCTCGAATGCCATTCAATGTTTATTAGCATCTTCGTCCTACTTTCCAACCGCGAATAATAATCTCCCGTATTGAATCTATTGGGCAATTACCTCTTCTTGTGGGAAACATCCAGGTGTGAACCCAGGATGCCATTCCCATCGGATTTTCTTAATTAATCATAGAAGTCGAGACGACACAACAATTGCGTCTACTTGAAAAGTGAAAGCAGCAATTGCTATACTTACCGGCGGCTTTTTTATTATTCAAATTCCGTTGTGCAAGCGTAGAAAACGTGTGGCGTAACGTTTTCGAGGATTTGAGCCGATTTGGTACTGCATTGTTGGAGAATTTTTCGTTTGTCGACGGAGTTTTTGCGATTTTTTCTCACGAAAATTCGACACAGAGCGGAAAGACCGTTATAACTGCCGGATCTGATTGGTTAGGCGCAATTTTTTATGGATCTACGGGTTGTCTTCAAACAATACGCTATAATGCGAAGTTTGCACGTGTTTGTTTCCTATCAAGGTTTGTGATAAATGGAAACTGCTATTTTTTTAGGTATTTAACTAAATATCAATAAAACAATTAGTTTTTATTTCAATATAACACGAGTTTACCAGGTGTAAATCAACTGTCTTTGATTCCTGTTAATAAAATAATTCATGGAAGCTAGGATTTTAACAACTGACTCGACTAACAAAAAGTCTGAAATGCCAACACCTTACCAGAAACTTTGGCTTTTTCTTTATACTTGACATTATCAGGGACCTCTAAAATATCATCAGTATAAAAAGATTTTAAATTACAAAAGCGTCAAACAAATTTTTGTTGCAATAGAAAGTACAGATTTGCTTTTTTTAAATAATTTTGGGACCTTAGATATTTCTAGCAAAACTTATGGGACATACTGTGATACATAGTACATACATAGATAATATACCTTCAGTTAATGGTAATAAGTAATAAAATGAGGCAAACAAACATACGGAAACAACAGTGAAACAATAATACTTTCTTCATTGACTATAAAAATAACCATTCGAGAAAGCAGTCACAGCCAATTTTATTGTTTAACATGTGAAAGAGACATTTAACAATAAAAAGAAGATTTAAGGAAAAGTGTTCATTGAATCTCTAGTAAGATTTAAGTGCTACAAATACTGTTTAAACGACCAAACACTTGACACGCACGATTTGAATAAAAATTTCATTAAAAGTAGTTGTTCAACATTTGACTACTCAATAACTCATTTAAAAAGTCGACCACAAATAATATTGCGGTTTTAAAGTACACTAAAGTTAAATCAGATTACTAGAGGAAGAACATTTGTAACCCACAAGTACCATTCATTGCAGGAGAAAATAGTCGAGATAGAATGCAAGCAATGAACCAAAATTTATCTGGGTTTGGTAACGTCAAACCACTACAAATTCTACCAAGTTCGACTGTAAATAATTTGTAGGAGTTAACCTGCTGAATAGTGACTAAATATAAATGATTTCGTAAAATTCTATGTTTAAGATATATTTTAATGCATCGCCAAAACTGCAGCCAAAGAAAATGAGTGTTGGAGAATTGTATTTAGACAGTAAATTCTTGACTAAACATGCTGAAGCTTATTAAAAAGATGTAATTCTAGTGTTAGCTGCTGAAACTGCCTCGTGAACTACAATTTCAATAGCTCCATTGTTCGAACGCAAAAAAGACAGTAGATTGGCTATTGTTAACCCTCTGACACGAGGGAGATCTGTCACTGGCATTACATTCCATCCAGATAAGGGCTCAAAGGAAACTCGCAATTTTTTTGCCGACATAATCCTTATTTAAATACTTGCCTTTGTTCTGGTATTCAATTTCGTCTCCCCCTTTCTTTGATATCTAAACGGCGCTCTCTGTCATGCTAAACGAGCATGGAGGGTGCATATATCATAGAAACCGTAACAGGTAGATCTAAATTGGGCGGATCATCCCCCTGGGGGTGGCAATTTATCGTTTTTGTAGCGTGGACGTCTCGCTGTGTACGTCATCAAATGTTGGAATGTCGTGTGACCGATTTGAAGCCAAACCATACGTTTACTATTAGGCTACTAAAAGGCCCATTTATTATAGCGGAAAGAAAAAAGCCAGCTAACGAACTACGGTTAGGATAAACGCTTTATCTCGGTTATTTGTTCCACTAGGTCTATTTAAATTCTTTTGTCAACATTTGTAAAGGCGTGTACTTCCTTAAACGTTGGACTATGACGGATATACTGAAGACATCGCAGACGACCTCGATGATTCCACAATGTTCCTGGATTGCTACTATTATGTTAGGTAATATATTACGCGGTCGCGTTAGCCTTATGTCGCGTCCGACATCTGATACTCAACTGTTAAAACAAACGAAGAAGTCGAAGTCGAGTTTACAAGAGGTCAACGGGGTGCAAATGAGTTATTTTCTTTTCCCACAGGTCAAAGATACGCTTTCTAAAAAGATGTCGTCGTAACCGCTGTTACAGAATGTTTTTGAGCAAAAAGAGAGTGAAACGCCGGTAAAGGACGGACAGTCCCGCATCGTGCCGCGCTGCGGGTCGTTTTGGAAAAAAATGTAAAGCAGCAGGATTCCTGTAATTACATCTAATTTTTTACCTAGCGGCCAGCGTATAAATGGTGGGTTCTGAAACGTTCGTCGGCCGTAACTCAACTCAATTTATGTTCATGGTGAACTGCATCGGGCGGGATGTGACATTTAAATCATATTTAGTTCTTAATCAGTTCAGATCTCGCTCACAATGCTTCGAGCATTGTTCCAACCATAAAAGGATATACGCCTATTCAAAACAATGGGCAATCCTTTTTATTGAACGAAAATGCTTTTTTTTTCTGTGTTGATTATGTAATGAACAAAATGCTGAAGGGCGAAGGAGTCAACTATCACTCATTTTTTTGTCGATTGATGGCATATCTTGTATTTTAACATACTCTAAAACGAATACATGAAGATTTAGTTTAAAATGGCTTCAAAAGATGAATATACACCATCAAATTTGTAATGAACAATTTGAACAAGTACCCACTAACTGGGAAGTAAGTAGAAAAAGTAATCGTGAAGCCTATCTAAAGATTTCTGGCCATCATAAAAACCAGTACAGTCAGTACCTTTAAACGACCTCAAAGTAAAGGTTCATTCTTCTAATATGATGGGCTTTCTTGTTTATTTATACCTAAATATTTATGCAAACTTTATACTTATATGTTTGTTTATATAAATAAATTGTTTTTCTGTAAAAATTCTTTTTGGGCATACTTTATAGTGCCGCAGTACTGCTATTTAAATAATAGTGTTGGTAAGATCTACGAATGCAATGAATTAGTGATACGAAAATATTAAAACTGCTGCTGATAGGCATATTCAGTATGCTGCACGCGAAAGAAGTTTTCCCACAATTGCTTTGTAGATTAAAAAATACTTTCTCTATTACTGCTCAGATCAAATCTAATAAAACAAATTCTTAAACATATAATATATTTTTCTCAAATTTTATGATGATTTTAGGGTAGAGATTTGTGAAACAATCAGTTGATTTAAATTGTTGATGCAAGTTTTCTAAGCGCGTTGGAATATTCTATTGAAAGATTTAGCTAAATATTGCAGAGTTAAAACTGTTCTAAATTCATAAAAATAAAAAAGGTTGACACATTTCTTTTAAAACACAGCTTAATTTTGAATAAAAAATGCTCCATACTGACGAAACATCTAATTCTATATCAAACGAAATGGACTACAAAGCTGGCAGTTTTGGAGAGAGCATGAAATCTGTTTAATGCTTGAGACAAAGACAGACAAATCTGTTCAATGATTACATTCAATCGTAGGATGCAAAATATCCTTTAGAAAATCCTGCGACCTCCTCATCATCTAAAGTATGCCATAGCTCGGTTTGAAGTTCTTTGGCGACAACAACCATGCCCTCCATCACTGTCCGTGATGGCGCTTTTTTATCTGGGATATGCTCTTAGGCTTGTCCCGCTGGTAATCTTCTTAATAGCGGTCGTTATTTTAAGACTTTAATCGCAGGCCTTTTAGGAATAAGTCTCAGCGCGGGGTTTTGTTAAATTATCGAACATGACGCGACGTATTCTTGTGAAAGATTAATAGTAGCGAATTAAGGTGGGCCGTAACGAACAAATCTAGTCGTGCGCGAGTCATGTGACAAAAAATGAGGAGGTTTGTAGAAAGATAATAACAGGCAACAATTGAACTAAAGTGAGAAGTTGTTAGGTGTGGAATCTCGACAGGACCATTTAAGGTTTACAAATAGCCCAATGAAGAGAAGAAAAATTTACCAGAATAAACGAAATAATTGGTTTACTTTGTAACTGTACTAACAACCACTAAGTTCATTGAAAAAGGAGAAGATTTTGCAGGAAAATATGTCTGGTTCGATTTTCATCTAATTGTAAATATAAAGCTACAGAGATCGAGAAAAAAACAAACAAAACCTAAAACAAGGACCGCCCGGCCACTTGCCTAGCAAATTCCCCAATCGAGTCGTTAATTTCACCTGCTGTCAACCATCCCAACATGAATAACCATTTCCAAAAGGACTATCTTCCACAAGTAATTGCGAACGATAATTCACCGGTGCCCACGCCGGGTAGATAATGTTACGCAAATAAAAAGKGCGTTGACTCTCGAACGCGTTGGATGGCCGTTTTGCAAAACGGTTTTACCCCAGGATGTTTAATAGATGCACTTGCTGGGCTTCCGAAGAGGATGTTCCATGCCCCCTAATTAGTTACGCTAGGTGGTTTCAGGTGTGTAAGATAATATTCGTAAGCCGCAAAGGCTATGTAAAAGTGTGCCTCGCAAAGCGCACCAGGCCGGAACAGTGGAATTTTGTATTCGAAATTAATTCCTTTGGAAGTGAAGATTTTTATGTTCTTGTAGATTTGGAGCGGTACTTATGTGGGAAGTGATTGCGGATTTGTTAAAAAGTACAACAATGCGTCGACTTTGTTCAACAGTTAGTACGGAGGAAGACAGAAAATCATACTTCCTTATCGTTTCAATAAAAATTCAAACGATGACTATGATATTAAATGTCAGACTTGACAATCAGATAAAAAGTAAGAAAAGGTACGAATATTTTAACAGAAAAATAAGCAACAAGAGAAATAACGTTACAATTTGCACTGAAAGATTACACAAATTGTTCAAAATCACCACCATTTTCTCTCAGGCATAAATTTATTCTTCGTCGAAAGTTGAAGTCTACACTATCCAGTAACTGCTGATCGTTTCTAACGAGCGTGCATTTATTTGTAATGCGATTCCACAATTCGGCTCGAGACGCAACTGGCGAGGAATACAAGTTCTTTTAGCGTTCCCCAAAGAAAGAAGTCACATTTGTTGAGGTCTGGTGATGGTGGAGTAGCAGATTACGTCTCACAACTCGATTCACCGAAGTTTGGTAAATACCAGTTTGTGGGGATAGAAATCTAGTACTAATATGAGGGTCATCTTCAATTGTATTCCCTTCTCGAGCCCGTCTTTCAACATTGGCAAATGTTTTTCTATGAGGGATTACGCGATTACGCAGTTTCCTTCACAGAAATCTAATACTAACAGCATGTCAACTTGTTCGCTAAATGAAAATTTCCCGGCCGTTTTCACAACACTAAATTAATTTTGTGTTTAGTTTTCCTGATTGTCAGGTCTGGAGTTTAATTTCATAGCCATCGTTTGAAATTTTAAATAACACATCTACAATACATGTTTTTAATTATTAAACGTATTAAAGAATTCTTATCAACCCTTCAAAATACTCCAACTGAACTTTAATTACTTTCGAATACTGCTCTTGGTACACTCACAACGTGTACCACATTTGAAGGCCTATCAGCTCTGAGGGGTGCAACTTAGTATATAGGTAAGTTGCGTTAAATCACAATATTTTGGACCCTGATCTGTGTCGGTGCCTATGCGAATCACCCTGTATAACTTGGATTCAAGCTTTCKAAAATKCATTCAAATTTGAGGTATGGCCTTAGGGGACTTTTTTTACGATTTATTATTTTAATATCTGGATGTGCTGAGGAAGAATACCGTAGAACATTTGTACCTTCAACGCCAAAAGAGCTATGTCTATGTGCTAACCAGTTTTAGAAAGAGGAAAGGCTTTTCTATTGCTGCGACTAAGTAACTTCTCTTGCAAATCAAATATCGCGATTCAATTGAATGATGAATGAATGAATTTAAAATTTCTAAAAGGAATGATAGATAAGTAGCGTTAAATTAGAAGTACATAGATTATTTGACGTCATATAAATAAGACACAATGTTAAATGTGAAAAAATACAGACTTGTAGTTATTGTGAGGTGTCCACCATCTACGTAAATTTTGTAAACGGTAAATAATAGTTCTTGAAGAAGACCAGCTTCTCAGGACACCTGTTTAGAGGATTATATATCCAGCTAACTGCTGACCATTTTTATCAATTATCTATTGTGTTGCTTATCGTTCTAAAAAAGCCAACCACAGAAGCCCAATCTTTATCGAGCCAGCCCAAAGACAAAGGAAGCCCACGCCTTATCAAGTTACCTGCATAAAGGATGCGTCAGCCATTCTTAATCAAAAGAAGCCACCTGCCCAGCGTCATCTTGAGGGGAAGTAGAGGTTCGATTTCCTTCCTCGCGCATTTTTGCGGCCTACACGTCCTCACCCACGCCATATTATATCCAAACAGTCGTATAACGAGTTTTCGTTAATGTCCCGCGAGAGATTTTTTAATCCTTTTGACACCGACGACCTGCGTAGATCCGAGCGGATAAGCGGGGAGAGACTTACTGCTGGTTAAACGGAATTAATTGCCTAGCGAAGAGATGAGGATACGCATTGCGTTATCTGGCAGGAGCCGGGCTTCCAAACTGTTTACAGAATGGCGTGGAAACGACCGTAAAACGGGCACAGATGTAAATGAGAAGCTGCGAGGTGTACCGTTCTAACTATGTTATGGGCGTTTCGTCACAGTTAACGTATGTCAAAATTGTTACGCGGAAATTTCGTGGATCGACCAGAAAGCGTGGAATTTTATTTATAAACTTTTTTCTTGTTAGAGGAGTCTTATATTTACTGTTTGGGATCACAGAGTGAACATTTGGCTTCAAGAAATAGTGAATATAGACCTGTAGCTTACTACGGTTCAACCAAATGCAATATGTCTTGGAATTGTGGTATGAGGATTGCAGTATCACAAACCGCATGCTTTAAATAGATTATAAAACTGTCACTTACGATTCCTGTTTTGTACAGACAACTTTGGCACATACTCTTTATGATCTAATAGACGAAGTACCACTTAATGTGATTGCTAATAAATGGTACCAGCATGACAGCACAGCACCACCACATATAAAGGCAGAGAAGTAACTACCTGGTTAAATAATAATTTTCCAAATCATTGGATTGGTAATGAAGGTCCAGTAGCTTGCCCGTCACGGTCGCCGGATTTGAATCCCTTAGATTTTTATCTGTGGGGTCATTACCAATCGCGAGCAATTAATACAAAGAATAGTAAATGCAAGCCATGTAATACGAAACGATCCAAATTTTGTACAGCGCATAACACGGTCTTTAGTTCGAAAATGTGAAGCTTGTATTCCAGCGGAAGTTGGTTATTTTGAGCAGTTTTTATAATTTATATTTAGATTTTTATTAAGAATGTTTTAGGCTAATTAAATAAATATAAATAATTAATTGAGAAATCGAAGCAGTCATACTCGTTCCATTTCAATTCGTTATGTCTATGCAATTTGATAACGTTGTCATATTGCACTCGATGTTTCTTATCTCGTCGACCTTCGATCAGACAAATTCCTTTGTAGGCACCGATACAGTATAAATTGTAGGTATATGATTACCAAAGCCAAACAGAGGAAAATAAAAAAGGACACTTTTTGACGATGGTGACAAAAACAATAGAACTGCCTTGGCTTGACTTGAACCCAAAATCATCGACAACTTTTTGTTAATTAATTCTGAACTATTACTGTCAATTACACAAATAGTAGACAATACTCTCATCAGCTACTGTCGGTATCCCGAATTGATGACAAGGTAAACAAAACGATTTTCCGATTACAGTTAGGAAGCGGCCGGCAATTATTGGGGTCAGCGTCGACCGCAAAAACCATCGCCACACCGAGGAGTGAAACCATCAGCGGGACCAGCTAATAGAATTCTTCTCCGTTCCACAGCCTCAGGGCCCGTTGTGCATAATGAACTACAATACGGTAGCCGGAGTTCGAAAACTTAATTGTGGTACACAAAGACGAACCGATAAACCGACCAGTTTTTGTCGACGGCAATTAATAAAATGTTTAGCCACCGTGGCCGGAATTATTATCACCATTAAGGGGACGTGGAAGCACGCGACTACACCTCGTATAACGGTGTTCATTTTTTTCCAACGAAAACATTGGCTATCTGGTGTTATTTATAAAATTATCATGCAAGCCAGAGCCATCATTCAAATCTCCTCCATCCACAGACTAGTGTTATTCAAAAATCAACAACCATTGTCCGTATTTGACATATATCTTCGACTGACAGGCAAGGCCACGTATTTAAAGGCCCGCAAAACAATACGGCCTAATAATACTCCAGGCCTCTAACGTACAGATGACAAACTGTATGGTAATACCTACAGGTAAGGCCTTGAAGCTAATGAAATGCGGTAAAGAGGATGCAATCACTATAAATTCTGTTAATAGCGTTTTTCGAACCAAGGCCGGGATGTTGTTGCGTTTACTGCTAGCAGTAATAATAATTGCGCTGCGCTTCACCTGTCTATGAGAGAAATATGATATGGACACGTGTGAGCGTGGTGTAGAAAAAACCGCCGATATGCGAAATGGAATGTAATTGGTATAATGATGACCTTCTGGGATGTTTATTGGTCAGCCAGTGAGGGGGAATTAGTCACTCAGGTGATGACGATTCGAATACACGAAGAATATTGCTACAGGCAACGATATTTATTTTATGTTTGGAGTACTTCCGCGTGTCATTTTATGTATAATTATAAATAGGCTTATTATTTTAACAGACAAGCTTGTCTTTAATCGTATATAATGTATGGCAAAGTAGGCAGAGTAATAAAGATAAATCATACCATATAGGTACGTTTGGAAAAAGTACTCGATTAACTTGCACTCGACTGGCTTAGTGACACAATTATTATAAAAAATATGTCGAAAGTTGCATCTGTATCTAGTTAGTTGCATAATCTAAGACATCAAATTATAGAGTTCAAGTAATGGTAAGTGTTTGGCATGCTGTTGTAAAACCGTTTGTGGTACAAAAAACCAATTTCACTCAGAATCCTCTCCACGTATAACTTTTTTAAAAAATATTCTTTGCTCTAGATTTAAAATTATTTTCCCCAACTACAACAAGTAATTAGTGAAAATCACAGTGTCTCACTCGACATTAAACATTTTTAGAAGTAGGTACTTAAAAAATCTTTCGAGGACGTTCTTCAAGATATTTATATAATTCTTTTAATATTATGTGTAACACAGTACTTTAAAGGGAATCTAACCACGTTCGAGATTCATTTAATACATTGTGTTTCGTATTTGTTTGTTCACTTTATTAACTGGTTGAACGTTAGATGGTGTGCTACTGGAAAAATTAAAAAGAAAAGTCAGAAACGAAATTAACTCAACACCTATTACATGAAAAGATATCAAATTTAATACAGACAGTGCGAAATTATTTAAATAAATACACTGATAATAGTGGTGGTCTTTTTGAACATTATTTGTAACTAATTGTTATATTATGTGCCTTGTTTTAGTTTCATCATACAGCTTAGAGCAGAACAAGATTTCTGTCATGTTAAAGGTTATATCCATTTAGCTCAACACATCAAATGCTTCTGCATCTTCAGGCAGAAAAGTCTTTACTTTTCCTTCTGTAGATATGTCGATATTACTTTCCATAAGTAAAAGCCAATGAATGGTAATGTCAGGTTCTTCACCTGTCAATCAATTTCAGTCTGTTTTGTTTGACAGGCAGCCAATATCTAGAAGAAATTCGTGCCTGATTTCTAATTTTTCAAACTATGTCATTGAATCCAAATGTTTACTTAGAAATCTACAGTCATGATTTGCACAATTGTGAATCTTGTTAATGAAATTAAGCTCTATTTATTTATATACAAGGACATGTTATACTCTACGAAAGACATGGCCATCACCAATTTCAAGCGTCATCTTCCAGTCTCGTTCTCCCGTTTAGGCAAAAACACCACCGTCTCCACGAAGCGTGTAAACGTTCCTAAGCCGTTTCAAGCTCGTTCTTTGCCACGTAGGGCACCTGTCGAGATCGAATCTCCACACCGCACAAAAAAAAAATCGTCGGAAAATTACGTCTGAAATAAGAAGAAGCTCACGATGCTCCGGCTCTCGAAGTCACGTTTTGTTTCGACTTATAGCACGCCTACTAGATGCCAAAGGGGCTTACACAATGGGATTTAAATATCGCACCGGCATTTCAGTTGAGAAGAGCTGCACTTTGGGTGAAAGCATCATGCTCCGGCGTATGTGTGACCTTTACGCGCCGTTGGTCTTGTATAACAGCGGGTAAACATCTTGTATTGTTGTAATAAGTAGTCGTAGTTTCGTTTAGTGGGACAAATTTCACTGGGCTTGCCCGGAGAAACTGGAAAGTCGATGGGGCTATGAACGAAAATTATTGTACGTTACAAAATTGGTACATTTAAAAACCTACAATATCAAATTATGCAGTTTCACATTCCCAGGAGGCTATTGGAGGATCAACAATGCTTTTAAAATATGAGTTCAGTCACACTTTGAGTTATTTTGTTGTGGTTCGTTCAAAACAGCATGATGCCGTGTCTAATTGAGTAACTATCCAGGCAGGTGGTACAAAAGTTTGAAGACTACAACCATTACTTTGATTACGAACGATGGTTAACTATTGTATAATTCGGTGTGGAGGTACCACCATCTTTTGTAGAAAAATCTTGCTCATATCATTAAATGTGCAGTATATAGTGGATACGTGATAATTTTCAGTCCAATAAACTGATAGGAAATAACATGTTGATTTATTTTTTTAAAGTATATTTGTTATAAAACCAACATACATAAAACTTGATTTATGGCAAATGGACCAGTCGAAATACAATAATAATAATTCCAATGTCTTCCAACACCTTTTATWGCTTAATTTTGTTTTTAATACAGCTAAAACTCGTTTTGCTAAGCCCTTCAAGATCCAAAWACTGCTCAAATAAGTTACAAAGTTGCATTTGATAAAATAAATCGTAGCAAACCTAAAATCGAATCATTGATAATGAATTTTTCAGTTCCATTCAAAACGATGTTCTAGATACGAAACTGCTAAAAGTTTGATGAATATTAGGCTGTAAATAATAGATAATTACTGTTACATTTTTTTTCTCTTGAACTAAAACAGTATCAATCGCACTATTGTCACTAATTTTAGAGTGGAAGAAAGCTAACATTTGAAGTGGCTGTGCAATTTCTTAACTAAGAGATATTGTTTACTTGATATCAGACGTCAAAAGTGTTTTGGGTAGTTTCAATTTTAGAATTTCGTATTGAAGAATTAAAAACTGACTAGAGGAAAAGTTATTGATCCGAACATTCGTTTATACAAATCTAGCAGATCTAATGCAGAAATTGGACAGTTATTGGGGTTGTCAAGATACAGTGTTCGCAACGTAGTGCAGTTATTCGAATCAAGCAATAATGTCGAGCCTAAACAGAGGTATGTGAAAATAGTGCACTTACTGATACTGATCGGGACGGATTGCATGTCATTTATCCAAATGATCTTTACAGTGGTTCACCGACAACGGTATTTCACTTTTAAAATGGGTATCCAGTAGTCCTGACCTTTCTCCTATAGAAACTCTTTAGCACATTCTGAAAAAACAACTGAGCGCAACTCCTGCCAGGTCGATCCCCCGAATTAAAAAAATTGAATGTTTGTATTGGACAAATGAATAATTGATTTAGTTGTGGTGGAAAATAAGCCAAATGAAATGGGACTGGGTTCGTAATTATTACTATACCATAAAAGACAAGTGCATGTGGTGATTTTCTATGCTTCACCCATCAAGGATGTATGAAATCAATTTTCACTTGAATCACTGCTCATTCTTAGGCACGTACCACCATTATTCATGTGTTAGTCATTCTAACAATTCGAGATATGAATAACCCCATCGAAAATGCCATCCACGCACAATATTCGTATTCAAAGTTCCACCGCTGCCAGGATATCCGCTCTATTGGTTGCCTGGGAGACGACCAAACGCGCTCATTGTTTTAAAAACAGAAGAGGCCTGTTGTAACAGCGCACCGTGTTGTCAGGTGTTCCCAATTTACAGAATTTCTCGTAGCATTTACATACTTTTATAATCAACTCTTCTAACAGGTTATAGTTAAAGAAATGGTCAACTTGTTGCTTGTGCAATAATTAACTTGCATATCAAGCTCGTCTAGCTTTAAAGAAACAAAGGACGAATAAAATGAAATGGACCAAATACAAAAAGCTGTAAGATCACGTAAAAAAACTGCGTGTAAATGAATAAGAAGGCGAAATGAAACTAACACTAGAAGTAGAATTACATGAGAAACAGGAAGAGAGAATGCAATAGTGGAACTATAACTCTACCAACAAAATATCAACATTTCTCGTACCAAAAAGACTTAATACACCCTCTTAAAAGATTATTAGAGATTATCTATGATCAATATCAATAAAAGAAGCCTTAGAGAAAATGGAAGTATCATTAAAATTAATAAAACGTGACAATAAATGTTTTAAAGCTAAGCACACAAGCACAATAGGGAAAAAAACGATTTTCAAATTAGTAGAGGTGTGAGGTATTGGAGTAACTTTCAGTAAAGTAAACAAAAGTAAATCAATGAGAACAAGAGACCAACAAACACCTGCACATACAGATTATATGGTAGGTAGTTATTATAAAATAAAGGACAATAATTGCAAAACAAATAGTTACAGAAGGAAGAATGAAAGAAAACTTAGAAATCAATAACTGAGTGTCTTGGAAGGCAAGAAACAGTTACAAAATATCTTTTTGAGTTACTGCAACAACAACACATCTACAGCTGAAACAACATCACTAACACAAAAGAAACAACAGAAACTTAACATCTTTTAAAGAAATATAATGAGAAACATATTAGGACTTGTAAAAAAAGAAATATTAATAAATGACTCTGAATAGTCTACTTCTTATTATTTTCGTTTCTTTAAGCCCTTTTATCAATTCACGTGTGCATCTGACGATCAAATTTGAAAAAACGTCCGTTACTCTTTTATTTATTAAGACAAATGGGTGGTAGGAAGGGCCCATAAACTTGGCAGCCCACGTACATAGGTACATATACACTTAAAAGTTGAAATCAACGGAAGTGAACAACTTGTTGCTTGCCCAATCGTTAAAATCTCTAAACAAGCCTTTCACGATACCCTACGACGAACAAAAAAACACCTTTACCGACCTAAATACCTCCCTCTCGCAGTATAAATCGTCCGTTTAGCTTCTCGTGACCACCCCCGCCCTTCAAAACCCGCAGGCCCTCGGCGCCCCTGACCTGTGCGCTCAAATTCGTTCACGCCGACCTACCGGAGATTTCAACGCTCGATGAGGACGGAAACTCGTCCGAATTCGTGAGAAAAGCGCTAGCTGGAAAGTGGAAGGCCCTTGTGGCCCTCTTGGCGCATTAGCGTTAAATAATTACCGCCTGCGCCCAATATGGCACGGCCACGCATCGGGCAACAACAATCGAGAGTAAACGTTGGCTCATGTTTGCCCCATCACTTGACACCGCGATGGGCGAGGCCGCGCGTACTGTTTTAAGACTTGAACGGTCCCACGATTCGAACTTGACGGTGTTGTCGGATTTTGTGGGAGATTATGGCGGTTTGGTTAAAGTCATTCGGATAAAATGATGTCTATACCTGTGTATAATATACGACTGTGTTTGAAGAAAGAACAGAAACATGAAGAACTTTTAAAGCCAGTTGCTACTCTTACATTTAATCATGATAATTTATAAATACAGTGCAAAATATTGATTGTACACTGCTCCAGAGATTGCCCTAAAAATACACGAAATGCAATCTAGTTTTAAAAGTTGGCAGAAGTGTTATTTTTGAGATTGTAGCATTCAAAGTGCATGCCTAAAACTCAATGATATCCACTGCATAATGAAGTTACAATATGGAAATTCATGTCATTCGCTCCAACAAGTGGAAATGGACTAACAAATTTTAAAAAATGGAGTCAATTTCAATTTCCGTTAATTTATATACAAGAACTGGCCGCAAATATACCAAAGAATTTTCTTTCTAATTGCATTTGTACTTATATTGTGTGCCCTTGAATAGTTACAAATAGGTATCTACCTAATTTCAGTCATAAGCTTGCACATTAGAGTGAGTATTGTATAATAGTATAACTCCAAAGGTGGAAAACCCAGAACCTTACTACAACTTTTCTATAGCTTGACGTAGCGATGTCATAAGGATGCAATTAAATTTACAATGATAGTAGTTTAATAAGATTTACCTTATCAAACGTTTTGGGGAAATCTAACAGGATCTAACACATTAATAATTAATCTATTGTGTCATCTAGTGATAATGGTATTCGTATTGATAATAGTACAGCAGTATATGGATAATGCTCTCAAAGTTTTAGACAATACATAGTGAACTTACGAAGCTTATTAAAATTTTTCAGTTACTTAGGAAATGTCAGTTCTTGAGCAAATATTATCTATTGAAGACAGTTAACACTATGACCAAAACTTCGTTTAGTTATAATAGTTAAATTATGAGAGTCACGGCAGTAAAGAACAGCAGCTCTCATGGCATCATTGCATGTTGCAGCTCTTTTGCTAGTGTTCAAAAGCATTGAACTCTACAAGCAGCACAGACATAATAAACGAAATTACGTTCGATTCCCACACAACTATACTTATAGCAATCCAATTCTCAAGTACCCACTCAAGCGTAGGACACCACTGAAATACATACGAGTGCCAACAAAAAATTATGAGGACAAATACACTTGAAACTCGATCTAACCCACATACCATGCGGTCGGAAAGCAATACTGCAGAGCAAAAAGAGCGACGCGTTTGAAGTCGCGCAAAAGTGAAACGAAACGTTTGCACAACGTGATGTGCAGCAATAAGCGTCGAAAAACTTTCTACTTAAAGTCCAGACCATCCAGCTCCATCTTCCCATGCCTTTACGATACAAAAACGTCCCCGAAGACAAAGAACAGTCCACAAAACAAAAGGCCAATCAATAACGTAACTTTGACATTAATAATAACCTCGTGCACAGCGCCAGTTATTCATGTAACCGATGCAGACTGCATAAAACAGACCGTAAATAATGTTAACCTGGGTCCATTAGGCTGGCACGATCATAAATTCAGGACGGGCCACGCTCATATTTATGTATACCTTCGGATGATGCCACTCGATCGAAGCAGAGAACTGGTTGAATTGGAGGCACAATGCCCTGCCTAATTGCCCCTGTCAACGATTTTTGACGTCTTTATATTGTTTAAACAGTTAGCTGCTTTCAGTAAATCATAATTAGTCTGAAAAGGGACAGCATTTTACATATCTAAAAACAACAACCCAGTATTAGGTAGTACAGTCTTAAAAAAAGCACTATTAATAGCTTTCCATTATGTTACAACATAAAAATAACGAATCAATACGTTACCACTTATTCAAGGTGATACAGGACCATCAAGAACTAGTCCATAAAAACGATATTAAATTATTACTCACACAGCATACGCTTCAAATTCCAGGAAACCACTAGCCATGCTTTTTAGGCAGTACAGCTTTGATAGAATTTGGGCTCAATATTCGGCAAAAACTAAATTGACTTTTTACTACCAATTATCCATAATGGAGGAGGAAGCAAACCAAATATTAATAAGCGAGTAGATAAGCCGGGGCGACCTCGATTCATAATGATGTTAAGCAAACGCTGGCACTTAACAAACGCAAACACTCTTGGTTTTTAATGTGCAACAAAGTTTTCGTTATACACTCTCATAATTACAGTGCTGCGATGATGTGGACGCCGTTTCGGCAGCTAAAGTGTGTAAATAACCTTTGTGCAGTTTTACTTCCTGGGTAGATTTTTATGAACAGAGTCCGGAAATACACATATGAATATTATTCATTTACTGTTCTCTACATTATGAGAATATATGTTTTATTTAACGTGATTTTTTTTGTTATAATTTTAGGAAGGAATCAAATTACTTGATTTTAATTAGAACAAAATAATAAAAATAATGATATTTAATAAGAAAATCGATATGGAAAGGTTTTTTCTGTGAAATTGTATCTAGCAAACTTTGTTTTCTATGATAACCGAGTACCTCAGTTGTTTATATTGGTATCTTGTTTGAAATTACACATAAATAATACGAATACATACCATCGAAATATAAATGTGTGGAAGAACGAAACTCTTCAGCTTTCCAAAACCTTTTTAAATAATTCCTTACAAGAATTCTGAGAGGAATGACAATGAGGTGTATTGTTAGTAGTGTTTTCTAAAGCCCGAAATAAGCAAGTACTTCTCTCTACAGCATAACATACTTAAATCAAATTGTAACTGACTCTTTATTTTTGGGCATAAAATTTTCAGTTTACACAACTTACGCACGCACTACCTCACCAGCGAATCTCCAGACTCTTGTGAAGCGTGTCTACCGTGGCCGTTGGAAAAAAGGAAGACTTATTAAGTTTAGCCAAGCTGAACGTGCTAGCGGCGGAAAGTGCCACGTCGTTTTTGTCGGTCTCCTCAAATTAAAAGCGAGACAAAAAGTTTATTGTTAATTACCAGTCGGGTTTGCTAGGTTTTGTCGATGTTTCAGGAATTCCATACACGGATTACACGGTTTGGGACGATGGAAGGCTGGAAGCATGTAATTTCTTTCGATTTTATCCTTCATAGTTCTGACGATGAAGAAGAAGAAGAAGCCCTTATACTAATTTTGTGTGTTGTTCGTTATATTTTTTGGTGTTTAAGCTTACGTTTTGAAGTTTTGAAGAACTGAAGGAGTGCGTTTTGAAATGAGAGCAACGACCTAATGTAAATATGTATGAATTACATTACGATCCCTGATATAGTAAACATTGACTGATAGTGAAATTCTTTGACATATTGAAAGTTTATTTATTTGTTGTGACACTTGTTCAATACCAGTCTTTATTTGTTAAAATAATGTAGAATTTACGCGTAGGTCAAGAATGGAAAAATCTGTTACAAAATATTTGCAAAAGAAAAGGTTGTCGCCAAAAGAAATTAATGAAAGATATTAGTTGAGAGTGCTCCTTCTTACCAAGTAGCAAAAAATTTGTCTCGAAAATTTAAATTAAAAACAACAGAGTATGGAGTAGCATCCTCCACCACGCAAATTTCGAGTTGTGCCCTCTGCTGGTAAAATTATGGCCACAATTTTTTGGGATACGGACAGAATTTCAATGGTTGATTTTTTGGGACGTGGACACGCAGTAACAGGTTTTTACTATGCCAACTTAATTTCAAAATTCCACGCGCGCATCAAAGAAAAAGACGGGGAAAATTGAGGAAAGGAATTTTGTTTCATCGGGACAACGCTCCTGCACTCAAAATGTCAAATATTTTAATGAGAACTAAATCTATATTTAAGTCATTGCACTGTCTCAGTCACAATGCAGCCATTCATTTATCATTTCGCTTGTTTAAAAAATATTCAGTTTAGACTGAGATATATCTCTGTTTATTTATATTACTTGCTGGGAATTGCGATAATATTTGTTTATACACGTCTATCGAACATAATTGTACCACTTATCTTCAATTGGTGTAATCTAAATCACTGCTGTAATTACAATGGAAGATTATATTAATTCGGTATGGCTGTAGTGTTTTCTGGATAAGACAAGGAGATACTTATTGAGATTGCGAAACAAATAAAGAACAGTTAAGAAGTTAAATGAGTATGAACATACAAGAATGATCCAACTGAGCCACTGTTTGACGCAAAGAAAGCAACAATCGACCTTATTACCAAACCTTTTCCACATAGGAAACCTATTTCCACGCCATTTTCGCATCTAAGAAGCTCTATTCTGACATCCAGCACGCCTAAACACCAATTTTCAAAAGAACAACGCCCGTCTGTCGCAACGAAACCGCTTACGACCAACTGTTACAAAACCTCTTTGAACCGACTCTTTTAAAATCGCAAACAGCTGTTTTGTTTAAGCGGATAAAGCAACAATTCATCGGGTTTCGTAGTAAACAGAGACCGCACACTGCTTTCTCGGCAATTAGGTTCTTCCAAGCGAGATTAGTGATATTCCGCGTGGGCAGTGGGAGGCGGTAAATAATTAGAATCGTTGAAATCCGTTTCGTAATAATTATGAGACTTGATCGTCAAATAACACGCGGGATCGTATATGCGCCTAATAGATATATGGATGATGGTTTAATTGCTTTTTTAGGAACCGACAGTCGAGGTCTTGTGAGGGGGGGTGATAATTTATGAAGAAAAACTGTGAAATAAAGTCTGTAAACCTTTTTGTAGAGTTCGAGTTTTTTTTGCCAAATAGAAAGCTATGCACTTTAACAACATTTCCATCTAAAATTTTATTAGAGAATTACTCCTACTCGATAAATTTAGCTTTAGCCCACATTTTACATTATTATTATTATTATTATTATTAAACAAGTTATATACACACAGTTCTTGTGTTAACACTGCCTACTAATTCTAGGATTGTATACAGTCATGCAAAGAAAACTACTTGCCCTGTGTACTGGATTCCTCTAGATGTAGTAACTTCAACTGTTATTATAGTAAGCGAAAAATATTCCAAATATAGTAAAGATTCTAGTATGAGATACAATTTCAGTACCAGTCTTTGTTGTATCTTCCACCTTTAATTCTTAGTCTTTGTAGAAATACTACATGATGTTTTAACATGTATCATCAGTAATTATGACAACCACAAACACAAACAGATATCTTCAAACATTTTCTCAGCATTTAACAATATGTTAGTTGTAGGCACTGAAATGTTGAATGTTCCATAAAAGACAGTTGACTGTATTTTTAATATAATCTGTCCAAAAGTAGCCCAAATTTACTTTTTTTAAAGCTCAGTTATATTGTTAAACCAGAAACTCCCAATAATAATCTTGATCAGAGAGGATCGATCCTTTTAGCATACTGAAATGAGGTTCGGAAATAGAAGATACAAAATCACCTACAACATAATGTTTCTGGTTGTTTAGGCAATAAAAAATTCAAGCAACATGATTTTTTTTCTAGACTCGAGTTATGAAAACCTCGAGCACATTTTTTACTCCCCAAAATACCGGGCTGTTACCATTTATGTCATTGTTAATACGCTTTCTGAATAGAGGTACAACTTTAGCAGTTTGACTGAGTGTAGAAAAAAAATTGAGTTTTGTTGAAGGACGTATAATCTTTACTGAAAATAACTTTACTTTTGTATACTGAAAGGATTGTTGACAGTATGAACCTTTTATACAGTGGCAAACATGGAAAATATGTCATCTAAATCAAAACTAAAATTATGGTATGGGAGATATTAAAATAAAAACATTTATAACAATAACCTATCATGTACGCTAACGAAATTTTATCTTTTTTGCAATTACTGAGCCGCACTCTTCTGGCATTGTTTAGCACACAATGAAAAAGAATTATTGCTCTTCCAAAATCTCGAATGTCGTCCAGAAGCGAAAAAGAACCAGAGAAAAGTGTCTTCACTTTTAGTCTTCAAAGAATCGATTTTGAATAAAAGAAATAGCAAGTCAATGCTATGTAGATTCACAGCTTTGTGTTATAAAGATATTAGAATAACTTCATATGGTCTTATCAATACTACTAATTTAGTTTTTTCCGGGTTGATAGAACTATATGCATGCAGACTTTCAAGTCAATATATTCAATTGCTGCAGAGCTTTATTGATTTTTATTGTGTTTGATTTTGTTGAATAAAGATATTTTCTGCTGCGGAAACGCTGAGGATGTTACCGAAGGCCTTTGGTGACACGATTAGACGCAAAAAAATATTTACAAGTGATACTAAAACTTAGAAGAAAGCAGGGAAACCCAACGATCATAAATGTTCAACTAATGAAATAAAATTAAAAATCTTGCGGACGAAAACCGTCGATTGACCATAAGAGACCCATTTGATACACCGAAAAACATTTTAAAAGACTTGTTGTGCTTTAGACGCGTCAAATCTACTTCGGTTCCAAGCAGCATTAATAATTCCAGACTATTTCGTCAAAAATTTAATTCATATCGATTGGCAACCACTGGTTATTCCCTAAATCAGGTCCTAGACACAGTTTCGACTCGATGGAGGAAATAGAAGCAGAATCCAGAATCACCAAATCTTCAGTTGCTATAGCGATGTATGATGTATAGACAAAATGAAATGATTGGTAATAGAGATTTTTTTACAATATTGTTAGAGCTAAAACAAGCTTAGTGTATCTTCAAACTTCCCCATTTCGATTTGAATCTGTTAGAAACCTAACGAAACAAATCCCCGTCACTGTATTGAAGTTATTTATACCTTATCAACCGAAAAGCACGGGGCTGTTTTCTACCGTTCTGAATCGTCTTCACCTTCAATTATCTCCTATCATTTTTAGCGTACAGTCTAAGGTTCACTTTCCCATTCAAACGGTGCGAAAAAAACATTGCATAATTGATAGCTCTCATTGTGCAGGTTTTTTACTGAGCGACAAAAAACGCCGGGCGACGATTTTTGTTTATTTTAGTGGCGTTTGACCTCTACGCCGTTTAAAGTCATGAACAATAGTACGGTTTTTAACGGCAAAGTTAAAAATTTACAAATGGATCTCTTCAGTATTAGAAGAAGCGCAATAGATAATCCAAAGAGGACTCACCTCTAGGTTTTCCAGAATCGCCTTGCAGTTAGTGGCCGGCACCCCATCAGTCAAGGCAACCACCAAATCCTCGTAAGCATAGTTCTTCAGTTCAAGTCCACTGGCCACCACCGCCAAAAGGGCGATCACAGCAAAAATTTTGGCCATCTCAACGTCCGCACAGTTCTCCGATTCAGGCACTCATTTTTTTACTGTCCACAGCATGAAAAATAAACTATCGATTGCGTTGGTCGCCTTGGCAACGGAAAACACTATCAACAAAACCGTCTCACTCCAGCGGTCGCGCGTCCAAAAACACCTACGTGCGTATCAACAGAGCGCTGCGCAAAGACTGACGAAGTGGAAGCGTCACTCGCTGAAGCGCTCTACTCCCACTATTTGCGGCTACGGTAATGCACCGACGGGTAACGGCGGTAGCGGCGGCCTCAGAGTGACCCCTGGTGCAAGGATGACCATCGAGGGACGGAGGGGTGAGCAGAAGAAACGATGCAAGTTTGCGAAGACACCCAAGTAGGTAGCTCGTGAGGTTTGCAACTTATAGGTGATAATTCTTTCGTGGAAAACGATGGATTTGGGAATTTTGAGGATTTAGCTTGATGATGATGACTGAAGAATCAACAGTGGATCGTAGAGCATGGATAAACAAATGTTTAACTCTTGGATTCGATGTGTCCTTTATTTTACGACAAGAATAGTAACTTTGTCACTTGAGCTTGTTTCTTGGAGTTGTAAATTCTACATGTTTTACTTTAAGAGAAGATCGACTAGTTTCTTGAACCTCTTCAACTCCCTGATGGTTTTTCTCGTCCAAAAAATTGCTACACCCTTCCTAGTTAATCTTGAGTCACAGTAAAGCAGTTACTCTGAATGTTCTGCTCCCACATCTTTGCAAAGTGAGTAAAAGAGTCTAGAATTTAGGGACCTCATTTTTATGCAGACTATTAAAAATGATGATGCATTATCCACCAAGTCAGAAAAGATACACAGTTTTCCTCGTTTATAGAATCGTCAAAATATCCATTGCAAAAACCAACATTGTTTTTCAACTAGCAAAGATAAAAAATTATACCAAAGAAGCGGAAAAGTCGACAACGTCAGCTACTGGACTTCAACCTATGAACCAACTATCATATTTTACCCCCATGAATTATTTTTACTCCAAAATATATCAATATTATGGTAAATGGCATCTCTTTACAAAGAAAAACCTAAGACAATTTCACAAGGTCAAAAAAACTCTATTCATAGAAAAAACGTAACTTGTAAATTACTTGATTCCTAGAAACATGAAAATGAATATTAAAGTTCAGTTGTTCATAACAATGATGTTGAAATTTCGGTATACCTCTCGAAGATTTATTAATTTCTTTTTGTAACAAACCAGATATTGAATTTACTATATTAGTCTTCATATTTGTCCTGTGATTTTTTGGTAATACAAATTCGGAAGTGTCATTTGATTTAAAAGAAGGTTTGATCATATGCCGTCAGTTGTAGATGTGCAGAAATAAGCAAGATAAATATTAAAGATAAAATGTGTCGAAATCTAGAAATCCCCTATTGCTAAAAAAAAACAAAAACTCAAAAGCTCAAGTACATTCCTTCTATATAACGTACATTACTGTTAACAATTTTCAATGTCCACTGCCAAGTTTATAAAGCAGTACAGCATTAACCGACGATCTGTATATGACATCACATATTCAAACAATCCAGTAAAATCTGGACCACCTGGTAACCCTATACCTCTCGATWCWCTAGGTWTGTTATTTCTCTGTCCGCAGGTGGTGAAATTTTAAGGTCAACACAAAACCAACCGTGGGAATACCAGTCCTTCTACAGGTGGACCTCTGTTAACTTTCATGTTAGATGTTAGAAGCCAAAAACATCCTTATAATTCTACTATGGGAAGAATAAGAGCTGTGAAACTATATCACTGATTCCTAGCTTTCAAGAATAAATTATAACTTGGAGATACTCTTGGTTAAACTTCTTAGTTATACTACCTTTGTGGCAGGGCACTTTTTTCGAAATAAACACATTTACTCAAATCTTATCTCTAGGAATGTTGAGCACATTTTTAGAGACACCCTCTGTGTAAGTATAATCACTACTTCTTGTGATGACAATGTGATATGACGTCACACAGAAAACAAATGTTTGTTTTTCAACAATGAATGAACAATTGTTGATTCATGTAATCTTATAATTATGAACAAATAGTTATCTGTTCTCACGACTTTTGCTCTTCCATAAATATTGACGATAATCTACCAAAATACCAAAAAAATATCCAGAACTTTGTTGTTATTGGTGCTTAAACTATTTTACTTGAATGACTTTTAGGTTGAGTCTTCCACAAAGTGGATATTTTTTGGTGGTACGTGAACTCCATTAAGCAGTGTATAAATAGATAGTTCGTGTCTTTAGAAAATTTAACCAAAAGGTATGAATAGCTTGGAATAAAAAATACTGAGGGGGGGTTCACGAAATCAGTACCTCAAAAAGTAAAATTTGACAGTTTTTACATTCTAGATGCTCTAAACCCTGGGTTACTTGGCTTACTAAAGTGACAAACACTAGAAAGGTGGCTTTAACTTTAAATAAAGTACCTTTTCTTAATGTATTGTCATCAGCATTTCTTTGTAAGCATCGTTATACATTTCTTTACTCTCGCTTGGAAATAACGGTTTAAATAAGCTAAACTTGAATCAATTCTATTTAAATCTCAACGCAATTCTGTGCATTGCCAAAAAGTCAAAAAGCGTGAAGACATGCACGCCGGTGACCGTTAAAAGAAAAATGTATTACGCGAATTTCGAAACCGAACGCGTACAAAACATAAAACGACTGACCGACTGTGAATAATACATAAAAGGTGGACATTGTTCCGGATCAGGTGCAAAAAAGGTGGAGAAAAGTTTTTAGTGGGTTATGCGTACAGGTCGCTTTGTCTCGGAATCACAATGAACAATTATAGGGACGCAGTATAGTGTAGTAAAAGTGTCGCAACGCATAGTTTAACGCAGCGAACATAAACGGTTGGCATTAACAATTAGGCTGGCGGTAATGTCATAAATTAAATATGAAGGATAGTAATATTAATATGCTCCTATTTAAGAACATACAGGGTCGCTACAAAGTATGGAACCAGCAGGATATTTCAGGTTCTGTTCGACCGATTTTTCTGAAATTATGCACGGGCCCATAGGTAATTAAAATGCATTTTCCTCGTGGCTGGTGATAATTTTCATTCACTTTGTAATTTGCAGTCGCAATGCCTCAGTTAACTGAACATGATCGCATCGAAATTTTGATGATAATTGGTTATGGAGATAGAAGGCGAAGTTATTCGGAAGTAGTTGCACTCTACAATGAAATTCATGAAGATCGTGAACCAATTGCCAGATCAACAATTATTAAAACATTGCAACGTTTGAAGAAGCCGGCGGTGTCAAAAAATCGTCAAAAACCAGGACGTCCAAAGGTTGTTACGAGTGAGGAAAGTGGCTTGAATGTCCTTTTAGATGTGCAAGAGAATCCCAAGTGTTCCGTACAATAGCGTGCTTTCACTCACCATATTAGCAGAGTTTCATCCATACAAAATTCACTTATTACAAGAACTGAGCGAAGATGATTTCGATCGTAGGATAGAATTTTGCGAAACTGCCATGAACATGAAAAATGAATAGATGGAACAAGTCAACACAAAATACCCTCAAAAAGTGAATGTCCCCTGWTCTGATGCCGTTTGATTTTTTCCTGTGKGGGTATCTGGCCACATAATAAGAAGATTTAAAAGGACGAATCAGGGCAGAAAGTCAGAACTTACCTGCAAATAAGCTACAAAGAACATTAGAAAACCTTTACTTAAGGCTGCATTACTACTGCCCAAAGTCTGGACATTATCAAATTGAAAACATATTAGAAATACCCACTATAGTTTATATCAAACAAAACTATCTCTTGCATTTATGAATAGAGGGTATACGAAAAAATGGTAAAAGAATTGTATACGCAATTTTAGACGGCTCAGACTTAATTGTTACTTATTAGTTTGAAACGCTGTGCACAGATAAAACTGTTTGGATTTATAAAATCAATTTGTTTGACTTACATTTCTTTAGGTCCAACAAATTTATCTTCAAACAAACAAATTTTATTTGTAAGAAGAATATCAGTTTGTTTGTAATTATATTACAATTTATTTGAGATCGAACAGAACTTGCGAGTTCAAGTAACCTAATTTAAATTAAATGCTTTGAAGAATTATATCAACAAAAGTAAATGCTTGTTTCTAATAAATATATCTTTCGTTACATCGATGTTTCTTTTTGTTATTCAACTATTTAAATATTCAACTCAAACACACCTGTTGTTACAGCAAACAACATGTATTTAAACAGAATAAATGATGATTTAATGCAATAATCTGTTTTTGGATACAAAGAAATAATTGTTTGTTTGTATATATTATGTTAAATAAATGTTATTTTAGCCGCTTCAAGAATTTTGAGGGTTTGTCACAAACAAATCATTTACTTCGCCATACACAAACAAATAATTTGTTTGCCGTAAACATATTTAGTTCTTCCAAACAAATTGTTCTCTCTGTGTGTCTGAAATATTATAATCCGGTCCTGGTTAGCTTCAATGGTTACAGTTTCATGATTGGTATGCGAACCTTCTCCGTACAAACGTTCAGAATTCGACAGAATCGCAAGTGGAAAGCTTAAAGAAGCAACCGAAACCGAAGTAAGAATCTTCCCAACGGCATTGCCACCTTCTGAGATAGGCTAGTGAATCATGCGGAAGGAGGCAGTGGAAGCCATCAGGGAACATCGTAAATCTGCTGCTCGCAGCGTTCTGGATCGGTTTAACTGTTGGGAGTCGGTATCTCACCATTCGGAGAGGCCTTTGTGCTAGAGAGGAACCCCGTCGCCATAAAGCGTGAGGAATGTGAATACAAAAATGACTGGGTCGACACCGATAATAACAGTAATAACTGGCTATAGTTGAATGGGAAGATATAAAAATATGGAAAGATTTTTATGGCGCTTTTTGAATTTTTGTGTGTGTGTGACGTTAACAGTTCTCGAGTGGAGCTGTTCCTCAAATTTTGACTGTGAAAGTCTGTCCTACAAGCAATCTTATCCTTAAAAGTATGAGGAAGTTTTAGTGGTTAAAATTGTGTGTGAGATACATATATATTTTATTGTGCATATTTAAGAGGAAAAGACAACAATCCTTTGCAGAACGCTATTCTGCATTCTAATACCCCAGGTAACCCTTACACACAAATTGTGTAATTTTATCTCCATAAAATAGAATAAGCCAGAATAGTCAACTCTTGAAAAGACTAATCTTTGAGTAAGCAAATATTATGAGTTAAAAATGAACAGTCTTGGTAAATGTTATTTATGGTTTCGAAAAAATTCTGAAACCGGTAACTTGACGTTTAAAAAGAGATATATTTTGAGATTATTGAAACAGAGTAGTCTGTAACCATGGGTGTACCGAAGGGGGAACAAGGAAGGGGGCAGCTACCTCCTTGGACCTGGGTTGCCAACTCTGGGCCCTTCCAATTTCCAATACATTTAGCTGGTTAATTATGTGTGTACACCTAAAATTTATAGGCAAGTGTATTTCACAATTGTTATCCAGAACTCATATTTGACCCTTGCAAATGACCTTCTCTAATAAGTCGTTGTCAAATGGTTTTCAAGCTTAATTTATGTTTCTTTGGTACTTCGTATATCATTATACATTATGTGGATCACGGATCTCTATTCTGTATGTACCTATTCTTGATAGGGCGCAAATGCGAGATCTCTTATCGTTGAATGAAAATATATTTCCATAAGAATGTATATACCGAATGGTTGATATCTGGGACACTTTGCAAAAGAAGCTTGTTAGTACATACCAAAAAGATTGCATTACCTGGAAGAAAGGATCGGAATAACGTCGCACCTATGACCTTCTTCACGAAATGTCAAGCGCTGCTCCTGAATATTTATATGTGATCGACGCTATTCATGTGTCTGGTTCGACCAACTTTCGTGTTCTACAAATAATTCAGCGGACCATCAATGAATTTTGCATGTGATTAAACCGGATTTGCGACATCTTTACTAGCGTACGGATTTTCGCTGGTCATGCAACAGCGAGTAATGATTCTTGGTATTGGGGACGTGAGTCAAAATGTATATTTTCCTTCTTTTCGCAATAGCAGGTAAATGCTTCCTCGGTGGTGGCGAGAAAAGTAACTATTTGTTTTGCGATAGTAAAAATGTTCTGAATTACGAAATGAATGTAAAGTTTATAGTGGTGATACTGGTAAAAATATTGTATCGCATTTGACACATTCCTAGCTTATGTGTAGGGCAAATTATATATCTCACTATGAAATACTTCCGGCGTTCCAGTTAGAAATGTAATTATTTGATTTGTGATAGAAGAGATGTGAAATGAAGAAATTAATGATTAAGTTAAGACTTGGGAAATAAATTCTGTAAACATGGAAGGTGAACACATACGTTATATTGACATACTCCTCCAAAACAAACAGATACCTTCTAGATGTCAAGAGTATTTCTCATTAATACACTCTATTTATCTTTCTAGATATTACTAAATATTTATTTCAGATTGATTTTATATTTCATTAATATACAAATACTATTCCTAGATACCATCCAATATAGACAGTTTGATATAATTTTTCCAAACTCGTTTCAGTAAAATAATTTAGAAATACCTGCCTAAAACAGAAAATCATAAATTCAAACTGACCTCCATTTGCTTGCCAGTATATTAAGGTGTTCTCGTACAGAATGAACTAAACTGAAAAATCTAACAGATTGCAAAAACTTGTTGTGGTTTGACACACAAATCCTGCCATGCATTTTTTATCAGCTACAAAGAATTCTCTGAAAACTGGCTGGCAAATTTAAATATTTACTTGTATAACAGTGTAATCTGACGCAGATGTCTGCATTATAGTTCAAACACATATCTATTTTTTTTAAGTGAAGCTGGTTCCATACGAAGCATATCGTTTGTTACATGTAGCAAATACTGGGTAAACTTAATAAAATAAATTCATGTTTCTTCCTATATTCATGTTTTATAACAGTATATTTTTTGTCGGTTTAATTCGTTTACATTTAAACTTTAGCTTTGTGTGTTTTTTAAACTGATCTCGATCATTTATCTTCTTAAAACTAATCGGTCTTCTGCACCTTCATTCTTAAAAGCTTCAAACAATTCCTATTCTCTATCTGCGATATTATTTAATAACTTCCACGCCGGTACCTGCCGGGAAAATAAATAGGTTTAAGTAGCCAACCCAAGATGCCCCTACAAATTCAACTTAACGCCATCGTCGTCGATGATTAATGGATACTTCAATCCCGAGCGTTATTCTTGGACAACTCGACAAATTACACATCGAAGATCCAGGGCCATTTACCTATTTACCATCTCGAGGCAGCTTTGCCCAAATGAGCCCGACTTTATGCGCAGTAACGTACAGCCCAGGTGTTGTACATCTATAAAGCGATTCGATTTACAAGTCGGAGACACACCTCTGAGCAATCCGCTCCTGAAGTTACGTAAACAGGCCGTTGGATAAATAACGCTAATCGAAGAAGAATTTATGCAAATACCTCGTTGGGCATACAGGAAAGACCTTCGCATCAGAATGTGTAATTTCTTCGCTAGTGTACACAAAGCGGCGTTAGAATATTTATTAGACGGGATGGTGTCTTTGCGAATTAATAAGTATGAGAGTGTTGCTTGTGGCGATGCATTTTCAATAGAGAAAGGAACCTGCGTGTTGTATGCCTCATCTCCGGACGTGAAATGTGCAAAATATTATTTATATAAATATGGAATTAAGTTGTTTATGCAAAGTATAAAGATTTGTAGCCTATACAGTGTGATCTATAACCTATATGCCATACTTGAATGATGATAGTCGTCTAAGTAAAAGATGTTAAATGAACATTTGTTCTTTTCCTTTTAGTTTAGAAGTTATAAGCATTTACATTATTTATGTTTTGGAAACTCCCCAGTTACCTTTGAATCATTATTTGGAAATTTACCTAAGGATTTGAATGATTACTTAATCGTCAAATCCATATTTATTTATCAAAATTACAAAGGCTTTTCTGAGTTAGCAATTATGTATGAATTTTCGACTGCGGAATATGCAGACATTATTTACACCTATGGATCAAGTAATGGTAATACTCGACGTTCAGCACGAGAATATGAACATGTAAAAGATATCCAAAATGATGATCAAGCTCTTGACGTTTTATTAATAACTTAGCTTAATATTAAAGAAAAAGAGAAGAAATACGAACCCTTCTCCGTGGGCTAAATAAAGATGATCCTTTCAGATCACCAATGATAATCCAAATGTTGAACCCACATCTTCTTTGTTGACGAACAGTGTCCTCTGAAACCAAAACTTGGGGGTTAGTGTTATTGAGCAGGACATTAAAGTTCATATGGTAAAGTGTACAAAAAAATTTTGAAGTAAAATAAGCTGTGAAGTCATCTGTGAACGAAAGTTGGTGGCGAAATGAATATGAAAACTGGAACACGACAAAATGATCAGTTTTTCCACATGAGATCTAGTTTTTAACATATCTTCTTCGCTCAGTGAAGGATATAATATAATGATTAATGAACCGTGGTCACAGGAACAATAATTATTCTGCACTATTAACTGGAAATAATCGATACCACTTTTTATTGGGCAAGGAAGACTAATTCTCTGAGATAAATGAAGGAACAAACATGACGAGTATGCATGTGCATGAATTGTAGCTAAAAAAGTTAAATCATATGAAAAATATATTATTGTCCTGTTTGATTCTCATTTTATGTAAATTAAGCAGCTGGTACATCAATTATATTGTGGTTTATTCAACTTCACTTTTGCTACAAAACTAAACTATCTAATAATTCTACTGCAACAATTACCTATAACTTGAGAAATTCATCAAACAAGAATCTTCCGTGCAACTGCCACCGTTGATTTAACAGTACAACCTAACAGGCAGGTGATAACAAACGGCCATAAACGGCACAAAACGACGCGAATTGCCCACCTATAAACCGGGCTCAAACTGCCCGAGGTCCATCTATAAACAGCACCTTTTTATTTGAGATCACGTACGTCCAGGAGCCTTGCATTAGCGACTTCTTACGCGTCTTCTCCCGGTGTTTGCCCATCTGTGCCGGCTAATGAGACATATCCTGGCACGTACGCAGGTTCCCGGTGTTATTAATTTGCGGACACGCCAGCTTGAGTGGACTCGCGAAGAGTTGCTAAAACGGGTGCTATTTCACTGAATTTGTTGAGGCAAAAGAGTTCGCAGCTTTTTGTAGAACAGGTGTCTAACGTTCAGTCTAATTCAGTGTATGAAATCTACTGCATTGTTTTTCTTGTTGGGTATATTTTATTGTATCCTATTACTTTATGGGGGAACCGTTTTTTCAAGAACTAACTGCATATACTAACCATGCTGTTAATAAATGTTACAGTGAGTCAAGGTGTTACACGAACAGACAACAGTCAGAGGGGAAAACTTCCTCATAGCAGCAGACGAGTTCGATTTGTGCTAAAAATCTTCAGGCATTGTGTGAGTCATGTAGATGAAMCATTTTCTCACTGCCTATAATACTTTTTACAAATGTTTACGACACATGTTATTCAGAACGACTATTATATCCTTCTAGATTATTGTATTCTATCGAATAAGATAACTACCATTTATGAAGAAGCCTTTAAGTTAATTCAGACTCCATTTATTTCAGTGTTGGCTTAGGACAATCCAAGAATTAGGAGTAGCGACGCAGTATGGAGCAGCGGGTTGTGACGTCGGTAAATGGTTAAATGACGTTTTCGGTTTGGTGTATTTAAAACCCGAAGAAGTACGAGACTGTTTCGTTTTTGACTTAATGAGCATTCATCAAGTCCTTGAAGAACCACAAACTGCTGTAAATCTTTTCGTTCACGATGTAATCAAAATTTTTATGCCCAACATCGATCTTTCAGTTTTTAAAAATCTTGAATAATGTACAGACTGAATCTTATATTAAATTACAGAGCGTTCATACTGCACTAAGGCGCAATAAAGTTATAGAAACCAAATTAAAGAAGTAGATAATAATCACATTACTCGTTTACAATATATATAGTGCTTAGGAAATTTTGACAAGCAAATCAGGTTAATTACTTTCTGAACTTTACACAGGCTGTATTGTAAAATGAAGTGTATGTAAATATGTAATTAGTTTTGCAAGTATATTTTAAAATAAATCGTGTTAAATATGGTATTTATGTTCTTTTCACCTTGACCTCTTCTATTTTGTTAACAGCATTCACATTCATGAATAATTTTCTGGAGTATGAGTATAAAAAGAAAATTTCTAATCAGCAATTGATAGTACGTTAAATTTTTAGACAATAGAGAGTCTGCCGCTTGAAATGTGCTATCGTCCTCGTGATCCCACCACGTTTTTCGAAAACGAGTTTGGTGACATTTCTGCGAGCCGAATTTCTTACACCTGGAACGTGATGCACACCCAGTTTCGGGGATAAAGTCGACTCCGGGCATTTAGCCGAGAGCACGTTCACCAAGACACCTTTTTGTAGCTGCCCGTCATAAAAATAAAAGTTCCCGACTGGCCGACATTATGATGGTAATGGTGTATAACACGGAGTATCAATCTTTTTTGATGGCACGTCTCCAAAGGTGTTCCATTTATACGAGTGGTTCCTCTACTGGACAGCGTGACGTCCCACGTTTACCATGGGGTTATTTTTCGTTCAAAATCGGCACAGTGATGTATTTTGAGCTCCAGATTCCAAAAATGCAGTCAGAAATGAGCTAGGACGTCCAGAAATTAATTTTTTGCAAATAGACCCCTCTACTCTAGGCCACTTTTCAGAGGAACCCTTGCAGCTAGAGACCAACTGACACCGGTCCCAAATGCAGCAGGTCCACATTAGTAAATGAACATAAAATTAGCGTAAGCGGAGACCATCAAGTTTCAAGGTGAAAAAACAACAAAGGGGTTGTTAGCCTTTGCTCTTTTTCATTTTTCTGTGGAAGTTATTTTTCGCTCAAAATCGGCACAGTGATGTATTYTGAGCTCCAGATTCCAAMAATGCAGTCAGAAATGAGCTAGGACGTCCAGAAATTATTTTTTCGCAAATAATCCCTTCTACTCTACGCCACTTTTCAGAGGAACCGTTGCAGCTAGAGACCAACTGACACCACTCCCAAATGCAGCAGGTCCACATTAGTAAATGAACATAAAATTAGCGCAATCGGAGACCATCAAGCTTCAAGGTGAAAAAACAACAAAGGGGTTAGTTAGCCTTTGCTCTTTTTCAATTTTCTGTGGAATGTGGTTTAGGTTTCTCTATAAATGATATAATATCACCCCTGGATACTCTATGTGAAGTTTTGATCCGTTCTCTAACTGTTTCTATACGACTAAGATGGCTGGTTATGTATATACCTACCTAGATATCTCATTTTATTTGTTGGTCTCAAAGTCCGGTTCCCTATCTCGTATTTTGTATCTGTTTCTAGGATTGTTCTGCTGGAAGTACTATTTCATTCTTCTGCTTAATTAGGTTTCCATGTTGATTATGGTTTTTTGGATAGCTTCACCTAGTACGATGGTGAAAATTTCTGTTTGGTTGGTGTGGTTTGTCCGAACCAATAGTGAGGGACTCCTTTGTCCCTTAAGATTTGTGGCACTACCTCATGGCTTATCGTACCAAAAGCTTTCTGTAGATCTACGGCCATTGCCAGTATTCTAATGCCTTCTCTTCATGTCTCCTCCAGAATTCTTCTCACTGTAAACATGCGGTCATCAGTTCATCTATTTTTGCAAAGACTGCTTGGTACATGGTACTGCGGTACTTTGGTATGTATTTTTCCATCTCTCCTAGGAAAATCTGGGCGTAATACTTGTATCCAACACTGTACAGAGCATATTCTTTTGGTGTTTTATTAGTTAACCACGCTGCTTCTTCCGATTTGAATGTGTTTTTCATGTTCTAACGTTGTCAAAATTGGACTCAAGGTTTTAATTTATTGATTTAGCTACATTCCACGTAGGTGGACCTACACAACTGACTTTGGGTCTTTGTGAGCAGTTGTTCTTTGTGTCTTCTTCAGGCAATGCAGTTTTGAGCTTATGATTTTATGTTAATTTATCATCATTCCTTCCGGTTTAGTTAATATACACGTCATTTTGTTTTCAATTGCTAACCCTGTTTGATTTAACTAATCAGCTCTTTAACAATTCGGTTGCATTGTTTCAATCATTGTTGGCAAGTTTCTTTGTAGTAACAGATGAATTAAATTCATGAATCACGACTAAACATTTGTAGGTTCCTTACGTTTACCACGACCACATTTTAAATTGCTTAAATACATGAAAATCTTTCATTGTTCAACTTAATGACCGTTTTTTGTTTGAGTGCCCACATTGTTTGCGCAAAACCAGGTTAATAACGCGTTAAAGTATTACAACGATTAGCGCTACACCACGTTCTGCTCAAGCCAAACCGATTATTAAATTAACACGTACTTTGCGCAATTTTTCGAATGAAAACGATTCGCCGAAGTAGACGCGGTCAACGCTGGGTTTTAAATATAAGAATTCCTCTCCTGGTATACAGGTAGGCTAAATGAGCGTGAAGAGCTCCCGGAAAAAAAAACGATGCCGATGAGGCTACCGGAATCTGTCAAGGGTACGGACGGTGACAAACATAATCTATTCAGGCCGATCTGAGATCGCGTTAAATTGGAAAAGCGACTGTTATTGTGTCGTTAGGCTTTTTGTGATCGAAGAATTAAATTACCTGGGCTAGTGGAAGCGGTAAAGTATAAAATAACGTACAAAACTGTTGGGACGTACTACTACTCAGCGATGCATTGCTGGAACTAGTTTATAGTGCATTAAGTCTTAATACCTAGTTATACCGCCGATAAGTGCAGGTCTTACAATCAATTTATACCTACAAAACATATTTCTTAAATTGTGTGTATCGCTTTCAAAATTTAATAGAAGAGAACTTCAATTAATATCTTTTAGCTTATCATTTCACCACCAATACTAATCTGATACGGTTGTGGAATCGACCTAAAGTGGCATCCCCATCATCATTTGCCCATGACTCCCAGTTTCAAGAGAAATCGAAAATTACAACAGCGGCATTGTCGTCGTCGGCACTGAATGGTTTGCCTGTCATCCGTTCAAAAATCGCATGCAGCATTACAAGGTAAATAAGCCGTCTGCTAATATTGAACCAGTGGTTGTCACGGTATAGATATCAGCGGGAACGGAAGTACGAGTGCACTGACCGGAAATGGACATGTAGAGGGTGCTGTCACCCATGCAATATAACTTTTCCTGCGTTATTACTGTGATTTACCTGTCCCTAATTTCGCATTTCGACGGTGCTTACTTTTTATGACATCCTTTCCATTTAAAACTGTGTTTTCAGGTGGCTATTACAAATTTGTACGTAAAATATGAAGGATTTTTTAGCTCTATGACAAATTATTAGTTAAGCAGTTAGAAATTAAATATTCTTGATGCTACAGTGTTTTTAATGTTAAGTATACTATGTTAGTTTAATGAGGGCAAATAATATCCAAGTAGGTATTACATATTCAATGTTCTTTATTTCATGCAAATTATGTTTTACTATAATTTGCTTGTATTTTTGCAACTACTTGCCCCAGTTATAGAATTCTTCTGGATATTCCTAAACTGTTCAGAGGTTGAAACTGTTATTAATTTTAGTTTCTTCATGTTTTAACAATCAATGAATTTATGTGAGTGTTTTGGATTTAAAAATAATCATCTCTTTTTTAAATAGATACTAAATATTACAATTTGCTTTTTTAAAGTAAAATCTATGTTGACACCGCGCAACTTCTCAACATATTTTCCATTTCTGTACTTTTAGTTATGATAAAACGTATGCTAAGCATTGTTGAGTGTTTAGTAAATGGGCAAACAACCAGCTAACATCTACCACATCTTATCAACTTCTGACAATGTTAATGCCCTTCAATTTCGAATTTTGTGAAGAAAGCAGTGTTAAATATGAATTGCGAAAAAATGTGCTTTCCCTCAAACAACAAGTAAGTTATGTTAAAAAATATTGAATTCACTCTTTTAAAGCAGACAATCTAAACACTCGTTTTTTGCCTCTCAACCCAGATTTTTATCTAACCGAAATCTTGGCAACTTTTGGCGCGTTTGCTTTAGGTTATTTTGTCGATCTTTGGCAAATGAAACCGTTTTGTTTGTTTGCAGAGGTGTGACTGTCCAAATAGCCAGGTTGTCCTAAAAATCGTGTGGATTAGCGTTGCGGAACTCTTTTAGCCACTTAGGCACACAATACACACACGACAATCTAACTGTAGAGGCACTCCCTTCTAGGCGTTATGTGTGCCGTGTACACAAAAATGCAGACGATAAAAGCGGCATGCCTGATAAAACGACCTCAAGAAAATGACCTGTGCATCGGATCCAAGAACCACAATCTGCACAGGAAACTGATAGGTACAAAAATTATGTTAATACTTTCGCCAGACACAACAATAGAGCTGTACCCGAAAAAAGTATCGCCATCGAATAAAAATGATTATCTGAGTTGGTCGGCGGAAAACACACTATTGAATTTGGATGTTTGCGTACAAAAATCGGCTTCCGTTTCCTTTCATTGTGCGGACACAAAACACGAACGTTATTTTTGTATTATTGCAATAGCCGCTTGTCGAGTTAAATGCCTAAACGTTTTTCGAGAAAACGGCGGTTTTTCGCAATACGTTGGTTCATTGCAAAAGTTCGGAGCGACAAAACACTTTGACGTGTGAAACTTTGAACGCACCAGTGATTCACATGTGTTTTGCTCAGCAATATTCGCTATTAATTGCAGGTGTACGTAAAAACACGTGTAATTGGTGTTTATGCCTAGAAATTGTACTACTTGGTTATTTCTAAATCAAGCATTAATTTGAAATTAAATAAATCTTAGAAATAATTACACATATTACTCTGATACAGTTACTCCTGAAACCTTTATTTGTATACGTTTAGCAAAGGAATGATGATTCGTAATATAAGTTAAGAGCTCACTTTTTATGGACCTTTTAATGTTCACAGTGTCCTCCTATTTTGATTATTTCCGAACATATATAAAAATGACACAAGGTTGCGTTTCTTCAAACAGAACTTTTTGCTTGTGTTCTTTTTAAATAGGGCATTTTCTTATAATGTAATCAAGTTAAGTATTTTTCACAATCTACAGGTGTTAATTCGTAAAAATGTGGCATTGATAGCGACATTTCTCAAACACAATGACAATTCTCAAACAAGTAATTTAAATATGTTATAAACATACCTGCTTCCTACATCTCAGTCCGTGTGATTTTTTTTGTGGAGCTTCCTGACAATGTCGTCTACAGGAACCATCCACAGCAACAACTAGTTACCTAAAAAGAAATTGATCTGAGCTTTCGAATTTTTTATAGGTGTGTGAAAAATATTTGAAATCATGATTTGGAAGTCGAAAGCATGATTTTACGATATAAACGAACCCTTCCTATAGGTATCTTTTGCTTTTGTGGAGTATCAAGACGTGTAAAACACTGTTACAAATACAAATACAACTAAGTTCTGTTATTTTATTAATCTAAAATGTTTAGATCAGCGAATGTTATTATTTAGGGTACACTGAATTAAAGGGTACTTTAAATCATCAAATATTTGTATTTATAAAGTTTTTCCACAGCATGACAATGTTCTTCTCAATTATATTTCTGTACAAGCTAACTGCAAGCATATAAATTCACACATAGCTTTTCAAATTAAGTCTTCTTGAATCGGAGCATTTTTTTCAACGCTTCCTTATCCAATCGAATTTTTGTTTGCGATGGTCCAAATTTCATCGATCATCACACGATCGTTTTTGGAATTCTAAAGAAATTGTATGTATCAGAAACAGTGGTCTGTTTTGCATGTTCACTTCCACATGTCGTCGGCATTTTAGCCGTTCCAAATAATTTTCGCCGCACTTAATTCTAGACGGTGTAATTTACACCTGGCCACGAAGGGAAGAGCCATTAATGACCGTGTAGTTCTCCGTTCTACCGCAAAACAATGGAACGCTGACAATAAAATTATATCACCGAGAAACGGAGCCAAAAATGATTGATGCTCTCGGCGTATAATTACAAACCGAAACTGAGAAACCTTTAGACGCCCATGCATAGCAAAAAAAATGGGAAGGTCAACAAGATCAACCATTAAAAAAGGGAACTAGCTGGATAGAATTGCTAGAGTGATATGGGGCAGTGCGTTTTGTACAGTGGGTTCTAGTTGTAAGGGCAAAGAGGATGATATATATACTAAATTGGCTATTGACTAATATCAGTGATATACAAAAACTATATTTTTTTCAGCACTTTTTTTTACAAACGTGTTGTCTCAATCTAACGTTAAGGTATTCTTTTAACGCAAAATCTCCTTCCTAGAAGGGTACGAGAGGGGAATTTAAAAAAACCAGATTCTGGATAGAGCGGTGGAACAATGGGATTTTATTCTGATACGTCGGCGAGATGAAGGGGTCGTTTTCTGTGTTTTATGCGGAAACATGTGGACAGCCTCCTAAATGGTCTCGCTCGTAGATATATAGATAGCGCGAACACCTGTGTGACGCAACCAGGACGTGTTTCTATTCTTTAATGCGGCCCATACCGAAAGAGAAACAAGATTAGAAGATTTTATGGTGTTACATAGACAAGGGACTGTCAGAGAGGGTCGTTACACTATCAAAAATCAGGATATTGATAGTTTATTTCACTTTCTTAACAGAGTTAGAAATTAGTACCAAATCTAAATTAAAGGAGACAAGCCTTTCGCCATTATTTGTTCAAGATGAGGGAGTATAAAAAGCTTTTAGAATTAACAGCACAAAAACTTCACACCTACAAAACACAGCAGAATCTGTATATCACATTTTTCAGAAGGTGATTTTTAGGAATATAACAGAACAGGATTTCAGAGTTGGTAAAGTATTAAATTAAAATTTAAGCAAACCACGTCTTCAGCTAACGGCCATGTTCTAAACTGCCAAAAATATCCGAAGTACTAACTCTGTAAGTGAAATTCAAAATCTTTTGGAGAATTTCAACAAGATTTCTATGAGGCAGTGAAGAGGGAAGTTGCAAAGGTCAGGTTATAAAAGAAAATATTGACGAGAGGCCGAAAAAATTGAATTCTAATGAAAGCACTAAAAATCCAAGATGCCTGAATTTTGTACAAAACATATTCCCAGTTATATGGACGCAATGGACCAGTTATCTCACCCAAAAAAGCTGCGAATTGTTGTTCCTTTTGTGGCCGACTACGACCAGACCTTATTTAAAAATTTGATCGCTCCGATGGCCGATAACAAGCACGGTCCCTCTGAAGAGGCCGTTAAAAGTCGCTAATGGCCGCTAAGAATCCTTAACGCCCGTTTGATGAAGTGTGAGGGGCAGGGTGCGCTATTCACGTTGACTTTTCACACTCGGGGTGAAAATAACGACGATCTGCGAGATGTCGCACATAATGGACCGCTAAAGGCCATTTAGCGCTGCACGGCCATTGTGCGAAATTTGTTGGGGAACTAAAAATTCCTAACGTGTGCAACAGCGAGCATTTATGATTAGCCATGTGCGAGTGAAAAATCGTGCTGAAATATTCGCTATTGTGGCGTTTCGTTGGTATTTTACTGAGAAAGTTGATTCATCAGTTAGAGTGGGCAACCCATGAATGGCACTGACATTGTTCAAGAGATTTTGGTTGTAGTAATATCAACAATATATATTTTTTAACTTTAGGAAGACTATACTCCGATCACCGAACAGATGGAGTGGTTATGATGCGTGTTCTTCACGTAATTTTTAAACCATGTACATTTCATAACTTTTTAGTTAATTGTTCAGTAGTCAAAAACTTGTTATTAAGTTTAAGTCGGACTTGAATAAATAGCATCAAATCCGATAATGTGCAAGATGCATACAATTCGCGTGATCACTCCATCTATTCGGTGATCGCGCGGAGTATAGTTGATGTCTGCTATTATTTGAGGAAGGAACAGGATTATTAGGAAGTACAGTACAATTCTTTTGGCTTTTATAAGTAAACCATTGTTTGTTTTAGTCTCTATGTTCTTCCTGTCATGCATCTGCAGACTCACAAAGCTTTTTTTGCTTTAGTAGTAACTTTCTCCACATGAGGTTTGAAAATCATCTTGGTATCTAGTGTTAGTCTCATCTATCTGGCTATAAGTCTCCGCGTTGAAAGAAAAAAAAAGTATTTTCATTCAACAATAAGAGATCTCGCATTTGCGCTATATACATAATAGAGTATTGAAGAAAACCGCAGAAAACTCCACTAAGATCTCTATTGTCTTAAGCCAGTCTTTAACACCTTCATCAACACGATGCATAGACGCAAAACCACCAGGCCATGCTGTACGGGGGCATCTGTTGACCATATGTCCAATTGTTTGGAGGGGATCTCCACATTCGCAAGAAGGGTTGATAGATGAATCCCATTTATTAAGAAAAAACTTGCATTTCCCATGACCAGTGCGAAGGCGATTCAGAGTGACGCAAGACCTTCTTGGGAGGTCAGTTCCTGCTACCTCTTCCGTAGGATCGTCTATAAGCTGCTGATTGAATATATCATGTTTCTTAAGTTGCCAAACAGAACACCATCCATCTTCAATGGTATAAGGAGCACGAAGGAAATCTTCTGTCCACAGAGGTTTTCTAGAAGCTAGCCGAGTTGTAGGTAGCTCTTGCAGATCTCGGGAATCAGAAACTCATTAAGAGCTGATTGATATTTTTGGCAAGCTTTATATGTAGCAAACTGTCTGCGAAACTCCGGAGGAGCAATGTTTGAAAGAATGGGCAGCCAAGGTAATGGAGTTGACATTGCATTGCAGTATTTAAATGAGTGTCATTTTTTCCTGTGTGATGACTGTTTTTCCAAACAGCAGTCCTATAAAGCAAGGCAGTTGCAGAAGTGCGGAGTACATTTGCATTTGCACCCCAACTTGTACCAGCAATCTTATGCAGAATGTTATTTCTAGTCTGTAATTTTTTTACTGACGTTTTCTAGATGTTTCTTGTACGTTAGAGACGTATCTAGGGTCACTCCAAGGTATTTTGGCGAGAAGTTATGTTTAAGAATTATGTTATTTGACATAACTTGAAGCTGTTTCCTCTTTTGGTGATTGTTGAGATGAAAGCAAGTTGCTTCTGTCTTCAATGGATTAGGGCACAAGCGCCAGGTTTTAAAATAGATGTTGAAGGTTCCATCTACTGATGATAAGTACCACTGATGTTTTTATTGGATTGCTAATCCTTCCCTTTTGCAATTTTTAGTATATATTTTGCTCTCAGACCTTAATATTCTTGAGGATCAGTTCTTGTAAAGTTAATTCAAAGGATTTTCTTGCAAAGCTTACAAGAAAGGTGATGTTAAGCTTTAAGCTCGCAGAATTTATGGATTGGCAATAAATCGTTATGAACACTTTCTCTGAATTTGAATGCTAACAGCTAAGAGCTCCATTAAAGAAAACAAAATATCTGCTATGTTAAAAACAAGTCTGCACTTCCCAAAGAAGTTGGACACTAACTAACGTCCATGGGTCCCAGCATCGATCGTAATGACAACACACGTCCTATCACCGTGGCATGTAACGTCTTTTGTCCATTGTATTCMWTAATAAGGGTCCACGTGAAGGCCCCGGATAGCAATCAAGCGCATTTCGATGGRGCGTGTTGTCTCGCACGCTACTCATTGACCAGTCAATCAATTGCCAATCCCCGCTATCGCAATTCTTTTCCTCATGCCTACTAGATTACGATCTCATTACGATACACTCCGGCGAGGATGGATTCACTACAAAGGCGATAAATAACGAATTCCGAGGGCGCGTTCTTACAGAAAGACGTCGTCAAAGAGATGTTCCCCTTTTGCGGAGGTATAAATACATCGATGTTGCTAGGCGAGGATTTGCTATTAGCTTTTGGTAAGATTAAAGTGACGTTGTTGTAAACCCTTGCTTTTACTAATTACTAAGTGAATGAAAATGTGAACACTAATCCAAGTACAGTTATCCTTGAAAATTTAATACTCTTAATTTCTGTGTAATGTGAAAGACAAACCTTAAAAGGTTCATCATCAAATTCATGCAAGCAGTTCTATCTATTAAGCAAATACTTGATCCAGATACTGATTATAACTGTTCCCTAACATGAAAACTTTAAATCTTCTTAAAAATATAGTAAAAGTGCTACTGGAATAGAAAACCATAGTATGCAATTACTACTAACATTGTGAGGCAAAAGTACACCATCAAAATCCACGTAAAACGAGTTGATCTAAAAAGCAACTGTGAAGGTAAGTAAAAGCCAGGAAATAAATTACCACTAAAAGAAGAATAAGCAAAACAAAAGAAACTAAATAGTTATTTTTGTATCTAGGACGCGAAATGATACTTTTGCGTTCAAGAATGGAAGTTATTTTGCCGAGCGTAGCGAGTGAAAATATCCATTCGAGTGTTTAATTGAAGATGAGCTAGGAACTGAAGAGAAGCACTTACCAGGAGAAGTCATGGAATCGGCGCAAAGTGCTTTTTCACAATTAATCCCCAAAAAATCGTCGAGACAGTACGAGATGGCCTACAACGAATTTAAAGCGTGGTGCAGTTCAAAGAAAATTCAATAAGTGTACGAATTACTGAACATAAAATTGATAAAGCTAAATCTTCAACATTATGGTCATTATATCAATGCTAAAATGTACACTGAATTCTAAAGAAAATATAAATATCAGGAAATTTTCGAAACTAATACCATATTTGAGAAGCAAACCAGTTAGATACCGTCCAAAGAGTCCAGATTTCTAAGGGAAGAGGAAATTGAGAGATTTTTACAAGAGGCACCTGATAGCAGATTTCTGCTAGAAAAGCTAATTCAGAATAATAAAAATCTATTGACTTTTCAGGTCATTTTAATTATTGGTGTTTGTAGAGCTATGAGAAGAGATGAGTTACTGAAAATATAATAATTTCAGCACTAGCACTAGATCTGGCATAAATTTAACTCACAAAAAAGGTTCCCTTTATCAACTGAAAATTTAATGAAAATGTCAGCTTTTGAATACAGTTTTCTCAAATGTATATAAATAGGGGAAACATTTTAGTTAGCTACTGCTAATATGCTTTGTTTAATAAGTTTGCTGTTTGTTTTCGTTATTTATTATTCTGCKTTCCGATTAGTTAGTTGGTTTCTTACGATAATTGTGTTCGTGGTACATGTGCTATTTCGTAATACACAGCTGAAGAGCAAAGACTAATACCTATTCATTTAAATATGTTTTTAAGATGAAAGAAATAAATGCAGGGTTGTATTATCAAATTAAAAAAAATATACCGTTTAAAGATTTGAATAAACAACACCTAATTGTGCTTTTGCTATTATTTGTTCAGCAAGCTAGCACACATCATCTGTATTTTAAATGCTTATTATGTTGCTTGAATCAGTATAATAGATTTAACAACTTGACACCAGATTTAATTAATCTGATACCCAAAATTCTGGAAACGAAACCTTCCATTATGAATCAAACGAAATGTTAGTTACGAATAATCTCACTTTGGCAGCCCACACTAATTTCACGTTCTGGTACTTCCGCCGGAACCTAATCACACATAGGGGTTGTAATAACGCGCGCAGCCGGGGAAAATTCATGTAACAATTAGTATTGATGTTGGGATTACCGACTGGTTGTCCCGGTGGTTTTATGTGAAGTGGATTTGCCAGGATTACCGGCCATCGAGACGGCACGCGACCCCAGTCGCAAGTCCCGTGCGACCGGGGATGAAAAAACGAAGGGAATTACGGAAATCCCCTGTATGATGCATCCTGTAACGAGTAACTTAGTTGCGATTAAGAGATGTGTCAGCGGTCCGTCAAAGGCAGAGGGCGAATCCTCTTTTTCGTAACGACGATGCTTCTGCAAGGGGGTGGGTGTTTCATATATATTGTGAGAAAACTCCAAATTGCTTTGGGTTTATTTTCAGAATAATATATTGGTATTGTCAATCAAGAGGTATAACCGCTGGTGTTTATACACATATTCCTTAAATACGAGGGAACGCATATAGAACACACGTAGACAACTTGGTTTCTTAGATTAAGACATAAACGCAGCATTGCAAATTCTGTATCATAACGTATTTTATCAAGATTTTGAAGGCATAATAAACGTAATAAACAACATTTTAACAAGTCAGTTTGTGTCCTAAGGGTAATCTTGATGACGCCAGAACACCAGTCCCTCGAAGGGACGCACATTGCGTAATGAAGATGCTATTGCTGTTGTAAGTAACAGTGTGCAAGAAAATTCAAAATTATCGATACGTCGACGGTCGCAGCAATTGGGGCTTAGTAGCCACAAGACCATCACTTACGTGATTGAGCTTTAGAATACTTGCTATCCGTTGTTTGATCGTCATATTTTGTTCAACAATGAGGCTCATTTTTGGCTGATATGGAGTGATACTAAACCAGATCTCTCTACCTTCAGAAAAAGTAACCCTTTTAGCCAAATCTGTAATTGACAAGTCATTTTCCTGACCGTTCTTCATATACACTCCATTCCACTAACAATAGAACGTGACCAACAAACCAGATGTACCCCTCAAACTAATTTTCCGATGCCAAATCGCAATATTATGCCAATTGAGTAAGTGCATCAGGTAGCACCAGATCGCACCTTTCAATAAGCGAACTGCATCCACGTCAAATTATAACGAAATCGATTCGTGCGGTTTTTCCCATAACTTCAACGCACAGCGCGAAATGAAATGCGGTAAATATCGAAACCACAGAAGTTTCTGTAGCCTTCTCACACAACAGCTCCACTTTAAATCGGAGGAAATGCGATCCATCACCCCGAGACAGCCGACAACGATAATCGAAATGATAGGGTCCATCAAAAACAAAAGTTTCGTACGCGATCTCGTAATTATCGTCATAAATATTCCTAGAGCGTGTGTCAGGGTGTAATTTCGCCTTCAAGATTTTCCGTGTAAAATATGAAGCACAGACACCGGGAGGAACGCGTTCTGTGGAGTGCGCAAACAACTGAGACGTTGATGTGGACCCACCAAATTGTTTAATTACGGGCTAGGAAGGCGATGGGTGCAATTTCGGCTATCCGGACCATTAGGAACCGTTTGGAGCGAAGCTCCACTGGAAAACATGCTAATGTTACATTAGCAACCGGCGCGAAGGCCAATCAAATTGCTGGGACTTTTGTGGGATAACACAACATGTTAATTTGTTGGTTTTGATGTGTTAGATAATTAACCAATCGGATAACGAAGCACTATCTCATTAACATGGACTTGAAACAATTAGCAACTTAATTCAGTTTTAGTATTATTTATTTCCGCCATGCACATTGCATTTCTCAAATAAAATGTTGTTATTTTCAGCAACTGACAAGAAGAGAAGGTCATGGATATTGGAGAACAAAAAACTAAGGCACTGAGCAGAACTCCTTGACAATGCAGTTACCATTGTGTACTAGTTGATAAAGTTCCGAACAACATAAAAGAAGTGAAGTTCAACAATTGCTATAATTAAAGAAGAGTTATATTTTTAAGGTCATTATACAAAGAAGGAATTATTGGAAGAGTTGTTTGCACAAAAACGTATTAAAAAATCAAAATCGATCAGATTGTGTCTGAGTACGATTTAATCGTCCTGCGCTTATGTTGCAGTTGAATTATTAGATAGTTGGCTAAAAGAGTTTAGAGTTCTAGTAGTCCTGGGAAAACAACATATAGCAACTGTCAGTTGAAATGCATTGTAAAAAAGTTAAGCCGGATAAACCACAATATAAAAGAATCTACCAGCTGTTTAATTTATATAAAATGAGAACTACACAGCACATGGTGCAGTCAGAAAACGGACTTTAAAATTGGGAATTAGAACTTGTGCAAGAAAGAATAAGTGAAAATGGAAGCGTAGCACCCACACCCCAATGAAGTTTGAAGAAAATATAGCTGAAAATTTAAAACACTTAAACAACGGTTCGAAATTATATGACAGCAATCGGAAATGATAACAAGGGAGAAGCAGTTAAAGCGTCAATTTTACTGAATGTAATGGGAGAAAAGAACAATTGAAATATTCAATAATTTCAAGCTAACTGAAAACCAGACGAATTTGAAAAATATTTAAGCCCAAAGGAGAATATTATTTATGAAAGGTTTATATTCTACACCAGAAAACAGATGTCAAAAGACTTGTTAAAACAGGTGAAGCGTTACAGGAAAAATTGATTACTGTTGATAAATTGGACCTGCAGAAAACTAAAGAGTTGCATGTGGCAGATCTGTATAGTAGATAGTATATAGTAACTACCAGCTGAAATACATCGTAAAAAAGTTAAGTTGAATAAACCACAATACAAATGAATGTACCAGCTGTTTAATTTATAGAAAATGAGAACTAAACAGAACAGCTTATCGCCTTATCATTGTATTTTTAACCCTATCGAAATGACAACTGAAGGAGAAGAAACACTGTAGAAGGTGAATATCGGAAGAATATTGTTAAAGACCTAATTATAGACTTAGAAATTTATAGTGACAGTGATATTGATAGTAATAGTGATTGAGTGATCGCTCGCTGGAATTCATCTCATCAATGTCATTTTATTTTTCATTACATTTGAAAAACTTGAAGTATTTCCTTTCGGTTGGAGCAATTGACAATGCTGTCACAAGATTTTTCTCGAGGTTGACTCCTCATTTGTTAAAGTGTCATTTTTCTTTCTGTTAGTTGGTGGACCAGTATAGTTGAAATATTCGATTCTGTTTTTCACAGATCGATTTTACACCACCAAACCCAAGGAAAACATTCATTTTCCAACTACTAGGCCTCTCTGTCGGCATGTTATCGAATTAAACGCAATTTGCCACGTATTATCTGGTATTACCACTGACAGCACGTAAGTGGGTGCCTGCTATTGTACAAAATAGGTACTCGAATCGGCGGAGCGTGACCAGCTTTGTCCGATCATGCGGAAAAACATCTTTAACCGTCTTCGAGGCTCCTCGCAGCTCCTCCACAGATTTTCTCGCATTAGCCCAGACCGCACCTATTGTAGTTTTTTCCTGGGCGAGTGATGTGATTAAAATATTACGGGCTTTTCGAGCACGACGGCGTCTTTGAAAAGATTACGTAAAGTACGGTCACTGCCGGGATTTGTTGCGACCGTTTTTCAAATCTGTGTAGAATTTCCAAGTAAATCAGTCAAGTTAAGATTTCGCGCTTTTCTTGAAGAGGCGATCTTGTTTTTTCTTACTAAGGAAAATAAAATAATAAAATTGACAATGTTAGCTTAAAACACATTTTGGTATAGATAACGTTATATTACGCTTACGTTTTATTCTACGAGCGAGTATTTGTTTGCTGATGGTCTATTTTCTGTTTTTGTTGCGTTGATTTTAATAGTTAGTGTAGTAAGTAGTTCATCGTTTGCCTAGTTTTTTACCTGCGTTTTATTAGATATGTTAGTAGTAAATGTTATCTGCAGGCTAATTAATAGTTTAGACTACTAATATTGCCAGGCTTCCATCAATACACTACAGTTTATGTTAAACCAGACCTATTGTATTCTTTGAGCTGCTATTTTAATGCTAGAACTGATTCCAGCCATTGAATAAGTGAAGTTTACTATATTACAAATATCTATCCTCACGTATGTTCATTTTTATTACGAATTGGGAAAGGACAATTTTAACTGATAACAGTATGCAGGAGTAGATTAGATCTTATTCCTTGAACAAACCCAACAACAAAAGAAAGAAACGAACAAAAAATTGCTAATAAATAAATAAAATAGGAACCAATTTTTACAGTTTTCTCTGTTTCAGAGGAGATATCTGAAATCTGTGTGCAGGAAGTTTTAGACCAGACCATTCTACCCTTAGCTTGGTACCAAATAAGTCATACTTTGGCTTATTTATTTATTTATTTATTTAGTTACACTTAAAAATGTGTAATTATATGTGTATCAGATCATTTTGTACTACCTACCAAGCAATGTTTTAAGTATACGTGAAATGCAGGTAAATCTGAATTATTTCTTGGATGTTCACATATACCAATGTAAATATTTACTATCTGATTATGTCCTGATATAAATTCCGTGAAGTTTTGCTTCCTGCCATAGATTTACACCTTTATACCGTCTTAATTTATTTAATGTTCTTATTCTGAGTCTCAAACATACCGATACACCCAAAACAATTTTCATTCCGAAATAATAGTTCTAAATTCCACCCCACCGCCTCTCTGGCTCATGTACCTCTTTGATTACAGATAATTGCAAACAAAGGCATAACCAGCCGCTTTTTGCTGGTAAATCACCAGGTTAGGTTTGATAGATTGCTACGGTGATGACCTCAGTGCCTGGCCTCGTCCCATGGGACCTCGAAGATTAACTGTGTTAGCTGGGCGCTACAACGAGCGCTAGGGGGTACATAGTCTATTACCCCGGAGACGGTGGATTTCCAGGGGGTGTGTAAAATTAATTTGGGAGGACGGATATTCGACAGATTTATTTAGACGATTCTGAAATCGTAAAATCAAACGTGTGTACTGAATAAGATGCAGTAAGATTTAAAAACACAAGAAAAAGATAATTTTAAGACATAATTGATGTTTACGTGATCTTTGTTACTCATTTGCTAATTAAGAATGGCTATTCATAAAAAATCAAGCAGAAATTTATAAACAACCGTATAAAATCTGAGAAATATGGCAAGGAAAATACAGGTGGAAAATAAAATATAAAAATTCGTATCCAATCCAAAAAAAACAGTCAAGGAGGAAAAAACTGACCTGCTAAATCAACAAAATAGCTGTTTATGATCTAGAAGATAGAGAAGAAAAATTCAGAACGTACATACCTAATTATGTCATAATCTAATAATCCAACACGATAATGCGTACACAGGAATGATGATTGCTCAGCGGCCGGTACCAAAAATAATTTACACCCGAGAAAATTACTGCCCTAGGACACAATAACGATTCTTCGTAGTCGCATGATTTGGCTGACCGCGTACTTCTTTGAATACAATAACATGATCCAACATGGCAAGCCTATTGTACCGACAATTTTAATTTGGCAACTTCTGCCAATTCACCTTTCCGGCTGCAGCATTTTTCGAAATGACTCATAAGATCCTGGCTGTAAGGCCATAGAGGGGTTTATTGTCTTCGAGACTGTGATTTCTTGGAACAATCCGCCTACAATACATTTTGTTCTGTGCTTTATGCCGACTAGTTTCAGAGTATATTATACTACCAGTTTTCTAATGCTATACTGCTCCTATTTAGACATGTAAATCATCATTAAATGTCTGTAATTACTTTTTCTACTTAGATTTTGACACTAGTATTACGTTTATTGATTATTACTTGCACACTTAACGACTGTCGTGAATTTTTTTTGTTGATGCTAGTTCTTAACTGTTTTTATTATGTTTATATTATGTTATAGAATTCTGTAAACGTTTCTATTTCATTATTTCCTAATAATTTTGCTACTAATTCTAGTTGTTTCTGATAATCTATCTGAATAATAAAACACTTTGTTTTGTAACCTCTACCACAACAATAATTGATTTATGTCGATCTGTATCGTCTAGGTTATATATTAATTGCTCCTATATTAATTTTACGATTATGTAATGTAACTATGATAAGTTCCTTATTGTTGGGATGTTTTATACGTACTTTGAGGAATTGAGTAAAGGAGTTGTATCGAAGGGCTAGAAATGGGGTTAATCGAAGGCTGGAACAAAAATTTTAGGACAGCACTAGATGGATAAAAAAATGATAATCTGTCACGTATTCCTGATTCAAATTTTCTCCTAATAAATTTGAAGTCTCCACATTTTCAATCATCCAAAGCATGTTCCAGTTTAACTAGCTCTGCATGTTTATGTTATGTTTTTCCTGAACACGAGTCAAGGAACTTATGAGTGGGTCATTAAACCACGATAACTTCTTCACAGGGGTTACAAATCCTTCCTATTAATGCTATCGCTACTATTACACGAAAATAAGCCAATAAATAAGTCGCCCAATTTAAATAAAGCCTCTATCAGGGGGTTATCGCTTATATACTGGGCTTGGATGTCATGTGGAAAAGAAATCAATTTGTGCCTTGAATAGATCTTGATTACGCCCGTTGCATGAAGTTCATAAATCACATCGGCTCAAATCCCGCGACGAGATAAAAATCTAGGCGTGATGTCAGTTAATGTGCGTCAGTAAATGTCAAGCTGGAGTAGGTACCGTTTATAGGGGCATCTTCTTGGATGAAGCGCTCCCATACCGGCTTTAGGAAATCTCAGTTTGAATACTGTTAATACATCATGATGTCAATTGTTCACTTTAGGGACTAGGCAAGCTAGAATTTTTTACCCAAAAAGTCGTACGGAGCCGGATACTTTTTACTCTACATATAAGTCACAAGAGTTTGCGACGGTTTCTGAGCCGTGCAAAACTTTTGGGAGCTAAAAAGCGACAAAATTTTGTCGAAAACCACACATCCTACAGAAAATCTTGCTCTTAGTAATATTAAACATCGGTTGGTTTACCTTTTGAAGTCAAAATCGATCCAGCTACGTTTCGCCACAATCCATAGTCAAATTTGGCTCTTTTCCACAAATTTATCTATCAAAATCAAGGATGCCTGAATTCAGCAACTGGCGGCTTTTCTCCTGTCTTCTTTGGGTTATGCAAATAAATTGGGACCCAGAATGTACTGAAACAAACATTATATTATAAACAAAATGAGTAACATGATAAAAAACTTTTAGATTTAACATAAAATATAGTCATTAATGCATTATTTGTAACTACAGTTCCTATCATCCCAAAAACGCTGACGTAGAACTAAGAATTAAATACATTATGAATACTATATTAGACAGTTAGATCAGTAAAATTAAGCTTGTTTTTGAAGTAATGACTGTTCAACGATACGTTTTAGCTAAAATGAGCTTCTGGTTTCTTCAAAAGAAATAGAATTGGATGTATATCTATTCGCGTCTATCCGAGGGCGTGGGGTAAATGCCCTTCATATTCTCTCTACAAACTTCTTCCACTTTTTTTTCTATGTTGAGCCGTTAGTTTAATTTGATCCCATGTTATTTATCCTTTCTCTAATATTTTGTTTATACTATTATTCCATGTTTGTGAGGGTCTTCCTGTTCCTCTCTTTGATTGTATATCTTCCCATCCAAATACGTTTCACAGTTTTTAAATAACTGAGGGCTTAGTCCTCCTCTCCTCAAATGAAATTGAACTGGATGTATTATTTGTAATTTATATTTAAATAAAGACTGAAGTTCTCAACTTCCAATACATAAAATTTTCTCCTGGATTAGATGTTTTTAAGATGAAAGCGCTGAAACGAAAGCTCAAAACTGCCGACAGTTTGACTTCACGATATCATTCGATGCTGTTTAACTTTTTTAGTTTTAAGTAAGAAACTGCAAGAAGGCACGTACTTTTGTAGTTTTTTGTCCCCAAAAGTTTAGCGCTGGATGCTTAAAGTGAATTAAAAACATTTCCAGTTTTGTACGACTTTTGTGCAGCACGGTTAATTTTCTTTGAAATTTTGGCATAACTGTACTCAGTATTCTGTCTCTGAGTGTTGTTCTGAACTTCACAACTAATATAACATTCTATAGATGTGATTTAATAAAATAGTAATAATATTCCCCATATGGATGTTGCATTTCTCTCGATCTTCAGTATAGATTCGTATCTTTAAAGTGTCTAGTAGCATTTTAACGTCGACACTCGCATTTTGGTGCGACCGGAAGGAATTTACACAGCGACAACTCCATTTTTCCACATCTCACGTCGAGATCTGATGATCTCTCATTAACTCTACGCGTCCGAAAGAGGGAACAAAGGTGTGTGCCAGCGCGGAAAGGACCAAAATCGTAGGAATCCATCTCAGAAGTGTTATATTACATTCACAAACATATTTTATTGTGGCAGTCGGAAAAAGATATACCTGGAAAGGCCCTGGGAACACGGCTATAAAATACTTTCTGGTCCGGACAGGTGCAAAAATATAGGTGGTGGGTTACAGAGAATAAAGGATAGAGGGTGTTGAAATAGGTATTTTACTGCTTGGTTCATTATTATATTCATGCCGTTTCGTTTCTGAAGTGATTTGTATTGATTTTGATGGTTTTAGAAGTAATGGGCATGTAAAATTTTGAGGTATGGGTATGGCCATTAAAACTGGCTTACCTATTCATCGAAAAATTTAAGATACGCTGTTAGTGGTCGTTATGAATAAGTGAAGACAATGATTTTAGAGTAAAGCGTATAAATTTATGTAGATAAAATGGTTCTTGTAACTATTTATATTAAAAACTCGTTGTCACTTAGTAAGAATGTTCACAAATTTTATACAGAAAACAGGTTTGTCCAAAATAAGATCTATAGCTGAAATCGGTGTCACCCACGTAAAGAAAAGAATTGTTAGCTCTGTGTTATGGACGTAGGTTCATGATTTGTGTATGTATAGTTCAAAATCAAAGTACAAACCATAGTAAGTAATGAAAGTAACAGATTTTTTAAAACTTAACTGCCTTCCACTAAGTCATGCATTTTTATTTGTGGTTATATTTATGTGTACTGACTTGGGACTACTTTTTTGAATGAATGAAATGAATGAAAATATTTCAATGCATACTCTGTGTTTATCAGGAACGTCCACACAATTATCAGATCGCAATTAGGTGACAGTTCATGTGTTCTTGTTCCGATTCTCCCGCGAGAGAGTGTATCCCACCGACTGAAGTGTATAGGAACCGGGACCGTTTTACAAAAGAGGTTTTGTGAGAAAGAATAGAACAGGATGTGGGCGTGAGGGCCCTGGTACGAGATATATCGCAGAAGGCTGGTTAGATTTCGTAAAAGGGATGCACACGCCTGGTAATACGGAACGTTTAATAAGGACCATGTGAAAACCTTTGTTGTCAAAGATCTGCTGGATAGGTGAACGACGTACAAATGCCAAGGAACTGATTTATCTTAAACCTTCACAGTTTGAGATGGACGAATTTTATTTTAATTATTTTGTTCATGTCAAGTGCAATATTTTTTTATTTCCTAACGCAACTAATGCTCTCTAGTTGCCTGTAATAATAATAATTAATTTTTAGACCTTAAGGAGTACTAAGATCTTGTTAAATAGATTGTATAGTACTCTAGAGCAAGGAGATCATAAAATGATCTGTATTAAGGAAAGGCAAGAATATTTCTTTTTGTGTGTATTCGAAAGCTTTTGCTCAGAAAAGATCAACGTGGTTTGAATATCCCAGGTATAATAATAATTTAAGCAGGTTTCTCCATTCACATACTTGATATTAATATCGTTAGAAATAGAAGTGGGTTATTTGATACGCTATTATAATATTGCTTTAAAGCTAGTGCCTGGTCAGTGTAAATAAATTTTTGGATTATCCAACTTTTAGGATCGACCAAATATAATCTATGGGAAACAAACACTCTCCTGAAACCCGACACTTAATATGCGGGTGTAACACATTTAAGGTGGCTTATGGTAGAGGCGTGGTGGCAAAAACTTTGTGTAAATGAGGCCCTGCATGGCACAGCAGGTCAAAGGGACTCGGCAACCACTTGGCCCTCTTCCTGTACTTATGTTACATCACATGCTGTTGCAGAATTGTGTCAACACCAGATGTTGCACACAGGCAGCTAACAGACCTGCTAATGGCACCTCTTCAGCTTTTAAGACGGAAGGATTTTGGTTTTGTTACTGTGAATGAGGATGTTGAGAACTACTGTTCACGTCAGATCCGGATATGTGTAACGTCAAATGGTGCACAGATTCTGCCAAAGAACGACGTATTGTATTTACAGACCAGTCCGGTTTCAAAACTCTAGCTGCAAAAACAATTCCGTTCTAAGCCTATTTCATTTCTTGAATACTTTTGACACTATTAATTCTGAATTATTTTTGCACAAAACGGAAATATTACGGCTTCTTGTTGAGTGTTATCCAAATAGCATTTATAATAATACTATACTAGTGGACTAAATATTAAATTAATATATCTAACAATTAAAATAAAGACAGTCAGGAAACAATAGCAAAGATTTTGTATAATATCTGATATTAGAGATGTTCCATAATGTGGTTAAGACAGTTCTTGCTAGTATGTTGGACTACTAGTCCTTCATTATAATGTCGAGGCATGCCTGCAGTTAAAAAATGGGAGACAATGATAGTGTAAAAATTGTAAGGAGTTATGGTTTTAAAGTCACGATAGTTTCTGTATGCAAAGCCCAGCAAACTAAAAACTTCTCTTATAACTATTTCGGACACGTGGATGTTGAAGGTGACTTTCTCATTAAAAATAATACCAACGAAGGAATACAAATCCAAATTTGTAAGTCGGTGTCAATTACATTGACCTAAAAGTTGTTAAAAGCCTCAACCACCCGTGTGAGTGATGCAAACAAGACTTAAAATTGTTGATCTCCTTTCCACAAAACCGTGATCATGCTGTAAATAATACATGCTTTCCTTTTAAAGATAGACTATGAAGCTAAGAATTTCATCCACTCCAGAGATGAGGGAACTGGTTTACCTGGACAGTATCAAGTGCAACATATATTTGCATTTGACAAACACTGCATTTCTCGTACAAGAGATTTGAAGAAGCAGCAGACTGGTAAACATATGAGAGAAGACAATTTCATTATCATTAGAGTGCAAGCTTTTAATAGTGTGTAGATAGAAGGACGAGTTGATGCATGTGAAGAACTTTTCCGACACAATGAAGCAGAAGAAGTCATCTTTCCGACAAGTATAGTGACAGGAAAGAACAAGCAAACAATGGTGTCAGTCTTCTTCGCCGAAAACACAGCTCAGGAAGGTTATGATGACTTTTTTGGGACTCAAATGGAGTAATTTTGGAGGACTCCATGCCTACTGGGGTTACTGTTATTCCTGAAGGACGTACATGTCATTCTTATTTTAACGTTGCTTTAATAAATATTGTCTACCAAAGTTTTCATTTAATTTTGCCTCTTAGAAAAAGACATGATAGCAGGAAATAGTCGTCTGGACACAAATGCCGTCCATGAAGTGTTACCAGATGAAAAGCAACCAGTAAGTCTGATATGCTTCGAAAGGAAACGAGAACTTTTACAATGACGCCACAAAGTCTACCAACTCGTTGCCAACTGGGATCCCCCGCTAAAAAAAAACGGATCCTCGCCCCTTTGAAACCAACACCTGTATAAATCCCGCTAATAATTCTTCCTCACGTCTCCAATCCTTATGCATGTTTGAAAAGTAAACTATCGCGGATAAAAGGGGTCTTTACCCTCCTCGGCGGGCCATCTCCAGGGAAATACACACCCCGCTTTGGAAATGCTCGCGCTTTGTTTGGTCCCGGAGCAGACTAATCAAGAAGGCATACAAAATTTACGAGTGCACCGCATTGACAATGGTGTCGGGGAGGAGGTCAAAGAACCGCGGAAGATCTACGCGGAAAAGCACGCACGGAGCAGCGTATTTCTGAAATCCATTTAAAATCGGGCAAAAACGCACCCACTGTAGCTCCGTTCAATTATGTTCATAATAGGTGCCGCGTCCGGTATGACGGTTTTTCACGGACGATGCAGAGTGCAACGCATGGAAGATTGATTTTTTTCTGATCCTGTGTAATATTGTAGTCGCATGTCAGATGCAACTTCATCACGATACACTATAACTTTAGTCATGAATAAAAGTGATATTCATCAAAAAAATCATTCGTCGTTTGTTAACTGAACGACCCATCAATAACTTCTAACTCGTTCTACTCACCGCGATTATATGTATTGCAATATTTAGCTGTAATTTTCACAAAATTCTACAACTTTGTTCTTGAACTAAAAAACTCTCTCTCATTATAATTATATTAGTAGTGTCTCCATCTAGCTCACACTGGTAACTGCTCTTTAATCAATTAATCAATAAAAGCATTAGCATTTGTTTTGGAGATAAAGTATAAATTGAATATCGTTTGTCCCTTATATTTTTCAACGAACTGTAACATAAACAACTTCCTATTTTTTATTAACACGGTGTATTTTTTTTAACAAATAGACACATATCCTATCTTTAAACCGCTTTTGTTCTTATTTTGTTGTATGTAGTACTAACATAAAAATAATGAAACGGACACAAGAAATAAATAGAAATTTTAGTTGTCATTGGTCTGTTATAGAAATGGATGTATTCAGTGTAAGGTAATACAATACCACTGAAACAAACAGACAAACAACTAATTTTATGAAGAAGAGGGTTACGCAGTATTTGACCATCAGTTTTTGCATGAAAATACATATTGGGAAAATTTTTCCTCTATGTGATTGGGGTTTCATTTACAATACTAAGAACTGTTCGCTGATCACAATATTTGGTAGGACAAGTAGTAAATAATTTAAAATCTACTACTACTAAATTTACGTAAAACAGGCAAAATATACACATTATAATTGATGAGGATACTGCACTATTCTAATTTCGCTTTCACTAAGGCATAAAACAATAATCTATTGCAATGCGAATTTTTGAAGTCTTTCAGTTTTCTTATAACGGAAATTTTTAAACGAAATTTGTTACATAATATGTAGAACAAATGTAAATTTTGAATCAACTGCTACTTCAATTAGTGTTGTGGAAATAATTTGCACTGCAATGGTACTAAGCGACAGCATTGTGCTACACCACTTTTTTAATTGAAATTAGAAATGTTGACAATCAACAAAGATATAGTCAATCAACAACACACTATTTACTTACAATATGAAGGAAAGAATAGTGAATAGACAGTATTTAAAGAAAAAAAGAAAATTCTTTGATACAATTAACTTAGATAAAAGGTCGGATGATCTGCAGAAAGAATGGCAGGTCCTGTAGAGGGCTATATTGCTTTGAAAATAAGGTGGAATTTCTTTAATCTTTTTGTCAAATGATAAAGAAGTTACAGAAGAATACAACATTAATAATGAGATATCTTTTAATGTTTAACATTAATTTTTTTAACCACTATGTTGTCTAACGTATCATTAAGCGTTCCGCCACATGAAAATATACCGCAAGTTGGTCTTACTAGAACAATCGGAGTATGACAGCATTTCGGTCGGAAAAGAGAAGCCCTGTATTGTGTCGCACGTCAGGTTACTTTGAAAAATTGATGTCGTGCTAGTGGGACTGGCTTCGTTAAGTGTTGCCTTTGATGGTCTCTAATGCAACATGCAATTAAGGTAACTTGTGGGAGAATTGGGATGTCACAAATTGAGTGCTTAGCGTTTTGCTTCTCGTGAATGGCGACCTTGTTCTTTGATGGGAAACAGTGCGTCAGATAAAGTACTCTTCACTGCGATAGTTAGGAAGGCAATTAATTAATGGACTGCCTTTTCGCATTACTATACCAGAGACTGATTGCAGATGTTTAGAAATCACGTACGGTATAATACACTGCTTTTTCCTTATACAAACAAACTATACCGCTATTTTTTCTGTGAATTAATTAGAAAAGAGTTACGAATAAAACGACACATGGTAAAAGTATAAAAAATGAGTCTAAACATCAAAATTTTCTCGTGTTCTTGTATTTTTAGAAACGCTTAAAACTAAACAAAGTATGATGTAATAAAGGGTACGATGTAATGGTCTACCTGCTACCTTTTTTATCTACTCCAAATCGCCACAAGCAGGAGCTATTGTTATTTGATAATGGCGATATAAACGCTCTAAAACTATCTCAATTCATTATCGTTTTTTTTACTTTAAATTTAAAGGAAGCTAGTCTGATTCATTTTTAATAATGGGGTTAAAACATTACCTGCAATTACGTAACATGTGTCTAACACAAATTTGGAATGTTAAATGCAGCAGTTAAGTCTGGAATTTTACGGTACTTTAAATGCAGATACAATAAACACTGATACTGAGGGTACTATTATACCTTACGCTTTTGAGAAGTCATTAATATGTTTTGTTTTACTCGGTATGATACTTGTGCGATCCATCTATCTTATAGCTAAAATATTCCTGCCGTGTGTTATTATTTTGCTTATATAATTTCGTGTTTATATGGATAAGTACACTTTGCATTAGTAAAGAATCAAAATATAATAATGCTTAAAATAACAAGAAAATTTATGTATTTTAGGATGCCAGAGTATTAATTTGATATAGATCAAGTATACAAAATGACAAAAAGTACAAAATCTTTGCTGCTTTATGTTATTTGTAAATGAAATGGGACCTACATCGCCAAGAAAACTTGTTTATCATGATTACGATTCCGATTAATTTTCCATAAACAAAATCACGCGAAAATGTTTATGGCGATAATTAACGAATTTCATTTTTAACACGCCGTAGAGAAGAGATAATTAACATTCACGTTTACATCGTAAATAACGCAAACAGTGACATGCTTATCACGTTACAAGTCACAAATTTTAACGCGACCCGTGCACATATAACCTTACCAATTAGTGCGGCAGGTACAGCATAGTTTCATCTTGGAATCCACGCGTCATTAAAATAATAAGCTCACGCACCTGTGTGTAATGTTCGCGTTGCAATTATTCGCGACATTTGTAAATAATTGAACGTCTATGAAAGAGTGCGTGTTGGGTAGTTTTTTTGAGCACAAGAGTGTAACCGGCCAGTCACTAATGCTATGTGAGGGGTTGGGTGAGTAATTGGACGTGTAATGTGGAAGAGGGATGGCAATCTCTATGAATAACGAATTGGAAGTGAGACGTGTTAATGTTATTGGTAACTGACGTATTGTAGTTTGAATGTCTGGAAGAATTTCGGTTTAAAATTAAGCTTTTTTACATGGTTTCTTATTGTCCATAAGCTGAACTATAAGCAATATAGTATAGTGCTGTTGGGAATATATTAGTAATGAACAGTAACTTAAAAATAGCAATTTCGAAAAATCAAGTATCTTTAGACAGGTCTTTTTGGTGCACAAAAAAAGGTGCAGTGTATATCACACCTCATTATAAATCTCGGATGATGGGGATATTATATATTATTAGCCTTGATGTTAGAAGATTTAGTACTCGCTGATAATATTCACTCTTAACAATATAACTATATTATGTAAGTAAGTAATAAATCAAGATTGAAGTAGTCTAATTTTAGCTTTTTAGCGTGACAAAAAGCTTCCTACTGCCACCATTTTTTGTTAATTTATAGTTATTGCATTTCCTGTTCATTTATGCCACTAAAAATCCGCTTCCTTTTCAGTATTTTTTCCGGATAAAAAACACGCACCCTCCCAACAGCAAATGGGACAAAAAGAGCTCGAGTTTCGGCTTGGGCACCAGAAAAACAGGTGTGGCGTGTTCGAAGGGCCTCGAGCGGAAAGGACCTAATTTATGGGGATCAAAGCGTTTCTCGTTTTAAGTATAGGAATTCCTGATTTGCCACCCCATATTGTTGTTACGGATCGTTTATTAAAATGGCTATAAGTGTAAAGTAACGTTGAAGAGCATCGAGCAGTGGAAGGTTTCATCACAAATGCCAGACAAATCCATAAGAATGCTGGGTTGAATATGATAAAGAGATAAAGAGAAAGTGAAGATATGTATGTGGTAAACAAAAATTTCTCTGCCCAGAATTATTTAAAATATAAACACACCTTAGTATAGTGTTATTATAATATGAAACGCTAAGGAAACTAACTACATCCATACATCCTGGCAAATAATTTCTCCCCACGCGCACAGGTACAAAAACGACTTCCCATAGTTTTTTTTTAAGACGTAGCGGGTGTTCTCTCCCTCGCATATGCAACTGAACACTTAGGGGGAAAATAATACCCATATTTCAGTCCGTCTTTTTATGCGGGCATACAAATTTGAGAAGTAGGTTATGGATGCATTTCCTGTACTTTTTGCGCTACCCTATTCCTTGAGGAGGTGCCCACTAAAAAAAGAACCAGGCAAACATCTGCATTTTTGGATACTTCCTGCTCTCAATGAAATGAGTGGTTTTTTTTATTGAGAATGTCGTTAAAATACAGGAAATTTCTGAATAGTTGAGGGCTACGAAAATTTCAAAACTGTTCTGTTCCCACATATCTAAAAAACGTGCAAATATATTAACACTAACAGACTATTCTATTATTTATAGTATGCAAGCTAACATAAACAATATATTTTGTTACCTACTCGAAAGAATTTAGATGTTTGTATTATAAATCACTTGATTCACAAGAAGATGCCATCATCATTTTTGACATTACTAATATCCATGTCGATTTTCATAAAATTTAGCACATCTTCCATTAAGAAAATTATAAAAAAGAACAGTTTAATATAAAGGAAATCTAAATGACAGACATAAATAGAGCTGATATTAACAAAAATGATTGTAAAATATAACTTTACAAAGAGCTATATTAAAGAATTCAACGAAATTTGTAGAAATACTGGTAGTTTGTAGATACTCATTTTATTAAACTAATATTTCATACACAGCTTCTGTGATGATAGCACAATCTCATTACTTGTCTCAAGACACAGAACTTGGTTATTTTTAAAAGAAGTATTTGTTTAGAAATCGTACGCATCTACAAGGCAGGAAGTAAAACCCTGGGGTTATCAAATCTCGCTTGATATACAAGAACGAAAAAACGTGGGGTCAGATGTCAATATAATAATTACAAGAGTGACGACGGAGACTTTGTTTGGTCTTTTTCTTTGATATAAATACTTTGTGTCGTCGGCTATATTACAAAGTATCATTCAAAGTCGAAATTCGTAGGGGAGAAAATTGCAGAAAGAGGGCGCTGGACCATAAAATTGCGTGAGTCTCCAGAGGGTGGGATGACACATACTCGCAATATGTGATGGCTCCTCTCGCCATCATGAATTAAAAATACAGCTCTGTATGATAATGAAATAAATGACAGCAAATACCTTGAAAATTCATCATAGTTGTCATAAAAACAATTCTGATCAGAAAACTACGTACTTAAGTCTACAAGAATGATATTAAAAAATTTTATGTGGGGTAAGTAGCAGTATTGTGCTAACGAAGAAGATTTTTAGTGAAATACGTAAAAATATAAGGCAAAAGACTGGTTCATATGAAATGGAATAAGATATTTTGGCCTCCTAACTGTTACTGGGTGTTCCTATCTTTTGTCAGTAGTAGCAATAATTACAGAATGTTTTAGCTACACAAAGTAACGAAAATAGGAAGGCAATTACTTGCGTGGATGCCATCCCATTGCGGGCTAACAACCGAATCCATACAGAAAAATTCGTCACACCCGGTCGGTTACAAAACGGCAATGACATCACCTGCACATCACACAATAACCGGCCAATCGAATTCTTACCCACTTGATTAGATCGATTACAGCAATCATCAAGACGATCAAAAAGACCTCCCGGTTTCGGTCGCAGATTAGAAAATCACAATGGAACCCAATTTTTTTTTATTCCTGCAAATCAAGGCTAGAGCGATTCCGAACATGCTAATGGCCACCGATTGTTTCCGTTGAAAACAGCGATCACAGATAGCACCGGACGATTGTTTGTTGTCTGGTACAGTTGGTCAGAATTGGTGCGGACAATATTYAGACTGATTTTGACCAGATTAGGATGAGATAAGTGTTTGGGATGGTTAATTCCTGGTTAAATGTGCTGTTAACTGTTGCTGAATGAAGACGCAAAAACGGTACTTTAATTAATTACCTTGTCAGAGGGGGAATTAGGTTGAGATGTTGTTTTATTCATTAAATGATCCAATCAATTTTGTTTAAGAGAAGACAAAACACCGTCGACTTGTGTATTGGTTAAATAAGACACTGTATAGTTAATATAATTGAAATGATTTGGGACTAACTTAAAAGTCATATGAGGAGGCAAAATAGAGCACCAATATTTAGTGGTAGCACCATACAACTGTATGTATCAAAAAATTGATAAAGAGTCCTACCTACTTTCGGAATCATTGCGACATCATCACCGAATGACTTTTAAGAGATTTGAGGAATATAATCTGTCATAATAACATAACGCTAATCTTCGATAGTGGTCTTTGAAAAGATTGTGTGCACCACTATGAAAATACAAAAGGACTTAATAAATATGTATTATTTGACTTTTACGACAACCAAAATTAGTTATTAATGTAGAGGACGACACTAATTCGTCAGGAAATAGTTCTGTATTGTATTCTAACACGAGGTCCATATTTAGACGACCTTTTGGACACAACACATGTAGAATATAACCAATAAAGCACTGCAAAAGTTGTTATTCTGAACTGATGAACTGATGCTAGAACATGAAATTTTAATTACAAAATCCATATTCATCTGCCATTCCCTACCATTCAAGCATACTTCGAGCGCAACTACGTGCATTATTCACGTCACACGTTCAGTTGACAGCATACGTTGCCAGTCGGACAGTTTAGTGTATGCCCATCTGCGAACGAAAAACCATGATGCACATCGACGATTGCTTCGTTTGGACGTACCGTCGACATTTCTGCCTCTCGTGCGTGTTGATTGAACCTAACCCACGGCATTGTCTTCACGTAACACATTCGGAATGTCTAAGAAACGTTTAACTCATCATCAAGGCAACGGTTCTCCGGCCTGACTTTAAAATTAGTAGCTTGAAATTGGAGGAGTGAAAGAAATACTACTACGGGTTGTCTGGGGTTGCTCCCTCTAAATTCTATAATTAGTAGGTTTGCATAGTTTGGTGGCAGCTGAAGTGAGCATTTATTCATTACTCTCGTGTTCCTTGCATAAGCATAGTCAATTTATTGATTTATTCTATACATACAGCAAATTATTTTGTGCAGACTATTATAACAAACAACATAAAGCAGTCAACAACTTGTGTAATTCTGGAACAACCATGTATCAATCTTTTATACATGTCACAATATCGTTCATAAACAGCAAGGAGAGTAAAAGCCCAAGATTACATCCCTGTGGAACACCTGATTTAATATTATAACGATCTGATGTGTTAAGTCATGTATCAACTATGACTTTTAAGAATCTTTGCAACTATGACTACATATGTTGCCAGTCACTATAATTATAAAAAGGATATGATTTTAATTTATCGTGAATGCAATAAATATGTTCCTGCAACGTTTTCCAAATTCCAACAGTTGCKAAGGCATTTGAATTAATTTTAATGACTAATTGGCCATCACTGGAAAAAAGAGAAAAAATAACAATAGGCTCACTACGTTTCATGCTTTTTAAGACTAGAAACAGCTATCCATATTACCCCTACGGATGTAGTTTATATCATTCGTGAAACAATATCTATTGGAATACCATCAAAACCCGGAGAAGTTTTAAGTTTAAGACAGTTAACAAAGTAAAACATTGATCATTTACATTACGGTCCCTAGAGATGAAAAAAAAAACAGTTAGTAAAGGCCCTACCAATATATTTATTATAAAACGATATCACTCCTTGCATATAGGACTGTTTTGATTTTTTCCTGTACTCAAAATTAGATTTTTTCTTGAAAGATTATGATCCTCTAAAAAGATATAGCTTAATTTAGCATAAAAACTGTTTTACGTTACCATAACAGTCATTGCAAGAATTTTGTACTTAGTTTTCAAGGATTTCTTATTGTTTTTATCAATCACCACTGCAGATATTCATTGGATCAGTAACGACTGTTTATATCTCTTTACGAATCCATTTTCAAAAAGAGGTATCATCACATCAATGTCCATCATTATTTTACCTAATTTTTTGTCCTTATTTTTATTGCGACGCTCTGGTTCAAGATCTATCTACGAAAAATGTTCATCCAAGACAAAATAACAAACTCACAATTCTTCCATCCTTAATTCCACTTTTATTAATCGTAAATACCGACTACACATTTCGCGAATTCCCATCTTCTCGAGGCTTATAATTCCCTTGATCCGCAGACGTAAAAATCCCCGTCCGACTAGTCTTAACATCAAAATTACGGCCATTAAAAAGTGACAAGTCGCGACGCACGTGTTCTTTTATGTCCGGAAAAATCCTCTAAGCGATCTATTCATCAGCACCGCTCGAGCAAGAAAGATCAACCGCCCTTTTGTGATTCCGTGCGCAATTAAAAAAATCTTAATGGGACATTTCTCTGCTGGTTCTTAGCCGAGGATGTTTACGCCGCTGAAGATGGGTCAGCGGTGGTCGGGTACGAAAGTTCACGTTCTTGAGCTGATAGACCTCGACCCGTCTGGTCAGTGGACGACTGCGGTGCTCGTTATACATTTTATTTTGCCGAAGATCACGAATGCTTTCGCCCTTGGGGGAGTCTTGGGAATGCACCGAAGATGGACTATAAATTTACGCGTTAAGGATTTGAGATTAAGATGCTGGAGTAATTGGGAGAGCATGGTGACTGGCTTTGGTATGCTGATAGTGAACATTTCATGGTAAAAAAATACGACACAAAGAAAAGAAAGAGCATAAGAAAGTGAAGAGGTGGAAAAATTAATACCAAATACATTTGAAGTGTAAAATTATGAAGGCTAACAAAAGAGGAAAGAAGTATAAAAGAGTCCATAACGTGGACTACATTATGAAGGGGAAAATCATCAACAGGGAACTGTGAGAATTTGCCAAAAAAATTTGTTTCATTAAAACATGCCACAAATCACTTTGTTTAAACTGCTGCTAAAGACAATGTTGCGGAGCTCAAACATATACAAGAAGTAAACGAAAAGTACAGGACAATTTGGAAACTTAGAAACAAAACTGCAAAGACAAAAAAGAATTGATTCCATGCAAATTATAATAAATGAGACAACACAGTATAGATTTCAAAAAGTGGATAAGTTTAAGGATACAAAACGTTGCAAGAAGTTCAAAAGTACAATCTACAAAACAAATATAAGACTGAACCTGCTGTAATAGCCTGAATTCTTATTAAAGGTGCAGTCTCGTTTTATATGGCGGTTTTGCCCAAAATCCTGCCATGGATACTGCTTAAAATCAGAATTATTGAGAAATTTCAGATATCTAATAACTTAAACCGGACCTCCGAAGAAACCTCTTCAAATTCGAGATTTATTCGTGTTCTGACAGCTCGAAACCGACTCGAAGGACCAACGTATCGTAACTAAGAAAAGAAATGGTTCCGTTGCTCGAATTACAGGCAAGGAAAAAGCGTACGCGTGTTCACCTTCATCTTGGCTGCAGGAACGGTCCAAATTGCCCCGATTATAGGGAGGACGTGAAGAAGTATAAGATGCGGGACGAGAGGGTGTAAGCGCCTCGTGGGAAAGTGAAATAAATCGTGCTCTACGGCGGCTGAACCAGTACAACCTTTCGATCACCGGGTTCAGCTGCTGGGAACTATAAATATTGTAATGTGCAGGAATGATACCGAGCCCGTAATTTGGGTTAAACGGTGTAACGAAAGACTTGGTCTGTTTGAGGGTTATGTGGACTCATTTCGTGATCTTCTAGGCAGCAAATGCGCGTTGGTTTTGAAACACTATCGTCTTGGCTCAAAATTCATACGGGTTTGCACTATTTTATTAAGTGACGATTTAAGTAATGCAGTCAGAATACAGGGTAATATATCATCTCTATGCCAAACTTAGACAGATGAATAATAATGATATTCTAAGTAAAAAATGTTAAATGAACATATGTCCTTTTTCTTTTAGTTTAGAAGTTATAAGCATTTACATTATTTATGTCAAAAATTTTATGCAATTTGAAATTCCCCAGTTACCTTTGTATCATTATTTGAGAATTTACTTAAGTTGGCTTTGAATGATTAGTTAATCATCAAATGCATATTTATTTGTCAAAAAGTTAGCAATTATCAATTCGAAAAATCCTTCGTAAATTATATATTTTACTGGGTGCCTCAACATTATTGTTCAGCAAACCTTTACGTCATTTTGAAGTTAAGGGAATTGAAAAAGTTATTTGTTTGGAACCGAAACCTAAAAAAACAAACGTTTCATTTATGCTAAATTTTGACACAGTCCTTTGAAACTTTATCTTTTAAAAGTTAATTAGCCAATACAAGTTGTGCTTTTTAAAATTCCAATGTTATTCTAACGAAAGAAGTATGCTAATTTAAACATTTTCTTATAGCTACTTACTTCATCTAACCAGCTAGGGAGATAGATGAATGCTTTCTAACCCACTGTAGGTATGTAATGAATGTTCAGAAACTGTTCAATATTTTTTTGTTAGTTATTAATAGTTACTTATTATACAAAACAACAAAGAGAGTGTTCTTAAACAATAAACAGTCTTTATCGTGAAGGCGAATATCCTTCGTTTAATCAATACAGCTAAAAAAGATTTCTCCTCATTCGAAAGATTTGAAGTTTTAATAAAAACATTAGTAATTTTGGAAATGTTTGRGGTGGGATCTCGGGATAATTTTTGATCTAAAATTACTGTGGCTGAACTTTTCTGTGCTCTATTAACTACAATAGACTCAGGTCAGGTCAGATTTTACATTTCTTTATTACCAGAACACTTTATTTTATCCACACATTGTCATCATCTATTGCAGATAGAAAAATAAAAAATCGCCCACACCAACTGGTGTATAAATCGCGCTACGAAATCGTCATAAAATCTCTCACCAGCCAATACTTCCTGGCTGGAATTGAACGCCATGTGGTCGCACATTGTACGAGTGTTAAATGACAGCGGAAATTTAGGATTTCGTCTCTAATCCGTCCCGATGCGAAGCCCGCCTTGATGAAATAAGTTCACGCAAGAATCTGTGGCTTCGGGCCGTCCAATTATGCCGGAGAATCTAATATCGTGACGCGGGGTTCAAATTTTTTAATTCCTTCTGCGGGATCAGAGGGACCAGACGGAATGCCGGAGTAATTTGGTGGCACCGTACAGTTCGAAGGTAAATATTTGCCAATTTCTGCTTAGCCCCTGGTTAAGAGGGTGGTCTGTTGACACAATACTCGAAATGAGGGCTACCTAGGGCGGTGGTTGAATGGAGCTCCCGCGGTTCTGCCGGGAAACGAACCACCTGCGTTGAAAGCGAAATTCTTTTAAAAAAAGTTATTGTGGCACCGGCCAATGCGTAACTGTTATGTGATACTTAATAATTCTTTCTGACCATCCAGAAAAAGTCTAATTCAACCGTGTTCTCAGGTATGAAATCTCACTTTCGGGTCTTTAACAAAATCTACAGGGGTATTTCCATTAATTAGTACACCCTATAATAAGATATTTCTGTTAAGTTACACGTTTTTTAGACTTATATCCAACTCGTTACTCCTTTTCCCATAGTTTAACGTTTGCTATTCAAATAATTATACCGACGGAACAAACTCTAAAGTATACTTTTAATTTTAAMTRTCATATTAATTTAATTCCAATTTGTTAGTTATAATATAAGACTATAGTATTTGGAAAAAGATCTAAATAAAATATCGCAAGATTATTTGTCTTTTGATACAATTAATTCACTTAAAGTATAGATTCTAAATAATATAAATCAAAATTTAGTGTTTTCCAAAGCAAATAGTAAGCGAATGATTATTTAAATAGAGTTATTAACTTCTTGGACAGTGGGAATTTTTGGAACGGTTGATACTAATATTATTAAATTTAACAACAAGTTAAAAGAATTTTTAGACTAAGTTGAAACAACATTAAATTTATTTAACTGCACTAAGTCAAAATTATTGTCTAAGAATCCATTAACACCAGGTTTTATAGACGTACAAAAAGATAATTGTCCTAGCAAACCTGTTGTTTGTTACATAAATTTCCAATGTTATAAATTAGCTAAAACTCTTTCCTTGTCCCTTTCGATATCAATAATTTATTTCCTTCAATTCCTCCAAAAGACTGTCTACAAATATTAAACAATCTGCTATTAAATTGTAACGTACCTGTGATACACAAAAAAAATTGGTTTCTTTAACAGAATTTGTCTTAACTCAATTTTTTTCTGTTTCGATATTAAATATTTCATACAAAATTCGGGTTTAGCAATGGGTTAGTCTCTTAACCCACATTTAGCAGAACTATTTATGAATAAGTTGAAGATAAATGAATAAGCATTGACTTTCTTAAGATCTCTTGAAAACACTGACAAAAAGTTATAAGTTTGACGTTTCGATTACACCTGTAATCTTTGTCAAAGACGAAAAACCTCAAAATTTGCCCGACACAAGTGCAAACAAAATTTTGAAAGTAAATTAACAAATCACCAAGGAAGCGAGACGTCATAGAAATAACGTGCCAACCTGATAAAAAAATCTGAAGACGAAAAAGGAACTACCTACCTACTAGATATACACGGTAACCTAACTCATAATTTCTACAATCCCTATTAAAATTATTAGTATTCCTACAAATTTCTATAGCTTTTTTTATTAGACGTTTGTGATAATATTTTTCTCTATGTACAATTTTTGTTATACCAAAGTCAATCATGTGTTTAGTCAAATATGAGTGTTCAGCTACGAAAGATTTATCTATCTGTTGCAGCCTAGTAAAACGTGTGTGTTCTTTCAAACGCATACCTACTTTTCTTGTAGTTTGACCTATGTAAAAAGTCATTTTGTAAACACCGTCAGTCTCTAAATGTACTTTACCTTTAGTAGAACTTAAAATTTTATCTAAATTATTATATGTATTATCAACAACTAAAATATCGTGTTTTCTAAGCATCCTTCTAAACGTCCTGGCTGATAATTTACTTGATTTGGATGAGCACTTTTATTAAAAACTGGGCAAATATTCTTATTGCTATAACCATTTCTCACTAGCGCTGATTTAAGATGATATATTTTTTTTTGTAAAGAACTTTCGTCTGATATCCTTTGTGCTCTAACAAATAACGTCCTTTATAAGACTATTCTTTTGAGAGGGAGGGTGGTGAGATGTGGCATGTAAATATCTGTCTGTGTGTGTTGGTTTTCTGTAAACCTTGTGTCCTAACTGCCCAGTGTTTATTCTGTAAATTTGGACATCCAATAAAAATTATCGTTCCATATGAAAGAAGTAGATTTTGAACAATGTTCAAAACTAACTAAAATATCACCTTCTGAAATACTTAAACCTTTTATAATATCAATAAAGTCTGAAGAATTTTTGATGAAACTACTGGTTTTTCCTACATAAGGTTTTAAATAGTTAGCACAATATTTTGCCAATCTGTTCAAGCAAATTTTGAGGTTCTTCGTTTTTGACAAAAATTACAGGTGTAATCGAAACGTCAGACTTATAACTTTTTGTCAGTGTTATCAAGAGACAGCGATCTTGTATTATGGACGCTGAAAGCATTCACCCTCATTGACTTTCTTATTTTTGCTCGACTTAGGACGAAAAAGACCGTCATGTAGCAACCATGGTCTTCAACAAAATGAAGAAGCTTGCGTAGATTTTCATACCGAAAAATTGCTACTATCTTACGGTGCTATCGATTAAAAATATTCGGTATAAGTTTTCGTTTTTTCGTGAAGTAAATGTATGTCCTGGTCCAATTCCTCTCGATCTAGTACAAATGTTGCAAAAAATAAGGATAGCCTGTATCATATTATACGCCATTCACGAGAAATAAAAGATTATGGGCACAAATACACCTGACATTCAACGTCCCAATTCCCAACGGCCGTCGCATCACCCAAACAAAAAACTGCATACGCATATTAACAATCGCCATCGAAGAGTATTAAGAAAATCACAGTTCTCACCGCGTACTCTATTCGATACACACACATGTGCAACGGCAAAGAAAACAGGTGAATGTCGAAGGTCGTGGGTCAAATAACCGTTTGGAAACAAGCTGAGGTGCGCTTCTAATCGAAGACGTTCGTTTACAAGCAACACGTCGCGGCCAAATTGCCGTAAAATCAACTCGCACAGCTTTAATACCGAAACAGAGACGTGGTAAATACTAAAGTTGATGGCGATGGCTGCTAGCCATGGAATTGTCGAGGGTACACGAATTGTATGAGTAATTTTAAATGATTCTATTTAATTTTCCCAAAAACTCAGGGAAATCAAGGCCAAGAAGTTTTTCGCAGATTATTATTATACTTCCTCTCACTTAGAGAGTTATATAATAAAGTCACATGTTTATGGCCACCCAAACATTGAATGCAGAAACTAAATGGTGTATTGGCGAAGGACAGGCGCGAATATTAAAGAACGTCAAAGGAATTTGCTACGGTGGACTTTCTCATTGGAAGACTAGGCCAATTCGATCCAGCAAAGAATATCATTAGAAACGATTTAAACAGGACCGGCTGTTTTGACAAAAAAGTCGGACTTCTATAAAATAAGCGAGCTACTTGGATAGTACATACAATATCTGGGTAGTTTACATAATAATAGCGGAGTTATAGCTGGGTAGGAAGCGAAAAAGAATGAAAAGCGACTAAAAATTTAAGTGTATCTTATTATGTTACTCTGCATAATGTTAATGATACATTATTACATGTTGAAGTACTCACTTTTTTCTTTTGTATGTCCTCATAGACGAATGAAATTAGAAATTTTGTTTATACACAGGCTTATAATAAGATATTCTCACACGTACAGGGTGACCTAAATAAGTGTGGTGACATTAAGTTTATTCTTTTATGCATATATAGGTTCCTTTGAGGGTTCCTTATGCATGTGTAAAATTTTGTTTCATTTGCTTCAGTAACTTAGCAGTAATAAATTAAAAACTAAAAAAATACCTAGCAGTACCAAAAAAATATTTAAAAAAATACAACTGACAATCGCTTTTTAATCATGATATGGTATGAGGGTCATTGAGAAAGGTTGGAAACTGGTCCCTTATAAAAATACTTTTGTTTATCTTATACAGAGTGTTTCTCAAGTTTTTTTTAAATAGAACGGTAGCAAAAAGTGTAAACAAACAGTGGACAGACAAAATTAAAAACAGCGAAACAAGTTGTAGGAAATAAAAAAGAAACCAAAAGAAATGGTTGCTTCAACAAAGAATGCTATAAAAGTATGTAAACAAATTCAGACAGAATAGAGAGATTTATAAAGAAAGCAGCCAAATGCAAGAGCATTTCAGAAACATAAAGGAAAATAAACAGTTTTGGCGTAATTGTGAAAGAGTAGGTTGGCAAAACATGAAACGTTCTTTTTCTTATTATAAAAAAGTAGAGACCTTGGAATGGGCTGGATGTTTCCCATCTAAGAAGGTGAAATCATTATAGAGGCTGTTAAAGAAGTCGAAATAGCGGAAGATGTTTTCGACAATAATCTTGAAGATATTTTTATTAAAAGTTTGTCAGTTGTACCCACGATATACTGGCAGTGACATCTACACAATTTAATAAATAAGGCCCTTACAATATTGACACACATAGTGAGGAACAGGCTGCTTCCTCAGCCTCTTTGATCTCGTTTCCAATCCGTTCTGCCACGCCAAGATTAAGAGACAACACACAACACAAAGGGCGCCCTGAATGGATCTTTAAGACGTATTTCTTAACACAGCACACACACGCTGCCATGGACCGTAAAAAACGGTCACAAAAGTCCCTTTATGTCCTTTCCTTGTACCCTTTCAGTCCGCAGGCTATTAAATCCCGACAGAATGGATGCACATCTTTCGTATGTAAGCGGCTTAAACAACGTCCGTGAACAGATCGAAATAATGGGTTGCGCTCAGATATGGTCCCAGATGAAGGAGAGAAATGCACACATGAAATCTTTTCCGTACAATTCGTTTCGTTCTGTGGGAGCTTTATTATCTGACTCGGGCTTTTGTATACCTCGGGCACATAATAAAAACTGGATTTTTGGTGATTTATTTGGCTCCGTGAAATGTGGCCTGAAGGATTTGGAGGGAATTCCAGATTCAACTTTTTTATCAAGGAAAACGACTCAAGATGACTTGTCAAAGGAAGATATAAACTATATTTCTTTCTGTTGTTTACTTAGAGTTCATTGCTGGTTTCAAAGTTATCTACAGAACACGGAACAAGAGGTTACTTAAGGGAACAGTATGGCAGAAACAAGAAAGGTGGCCCTAAGGAAAAAATTCGCCCAGAGCTGCAAGAAGAGTGATTGCTGCAACGAGTAACACTTTGAAAAGTCGAAAAAGAATTGCTCAAGAGTGCAAGCTTGATGTTTCAACAAACACATTGTCCACCGAAAACTAAGAAATGTCCGAGACTTCTTCCTCACTATAAAACAACTCGTTTGGAATTTGCTCGTGAGAATATGAATCGAAATTGGGGAAATGTAAACCAAAACTTCACAATTAAACCTCGAATTAAACCATCTTATATTTTAAAATTTCAGATTACCTTTTGTTTCAATTGTTCAATTTTTGAAGCAAATTTAATGCATTTTTTAGTTAAAATTACGAACGAGATTTCATTTTCCAACAAGATAATGAGAGGATTCAAGTCAGTAGAGAGTCGATGGCTTGGTTTGCTAACCAAAATGTCGAATTGTTAGAGTACCCCCTGGTTCACCTGACATGAACCCAGTTGAAAACCTTTGGAGTATCTTAATTCGGCGAAGTAGGTAAATGCCACTATAAATGAACTCCAAAATTTATTAGAAGAGGTTTGGGCCAATTTCGAAGCAAGAACATGAAATACTTTGGTTGGAGGCATGAATTCTAGAATTTTTGAGCCAACTAGGAAGATTGGAGGCCAAACCCATTATTAATTTACGAACGTTCTGTTAAAATTTGTTCAATTCTGTATGAAATTTAGATAGGGCTATAGTTGTACACCACTGCAATTTAAAAAATACGTGAACTGTTAGTAAATGACTTTGAACAGTCTACTTCTTATTATTTTCGTTTCTTTGATCCCTCTTGTTAGGTACATTAATTAACGTTTGCATTTGACGAATAAAAACTTAAAATCCCATCCTAAGGGGCTATAATTAAGTTCCCCAGTATAGATTTAATTATGTATGTACTCCTAGTTGTACTACAGTATCTATGCTGATGATTCTAATTTATCTAACTCCTCATAAAGATAATTAGGTTTCCGCAAACCAAGTCTCGTCTAAATAAAATATTTGTCTATTTTCTTCTCGATATTATTTGATTGCTTGTAGATATCGATGCAGCCACTTTGTCACCACGTCTTTTTGTTCAATAAAATTTATCTTCCTTAAAATCAAGGTTGTCCTTTTCATTCCAAAGATGCTCCAATATATTTCCAATCTTCACAAATCGTGAGCAACCAATTAACGTTGCGAAAGAGAAAGCAACGGTTGCCCAAGAGAAGTACCCGACACTTTGAAAACCATAATTGCTACTAGCATCATCGTCAACCGTTTGTGTGTATGGTATATCCCGGCAATATTTACACGAAGCATAAATACACGCGCATCTGTTGAACATTCGTCGAGATCTCCTGCTGCAAAAATTCCAAATCCTTTTCACACGGACGTCAGTGTTTATAAAATCCCATAACAAATTCGTTTCTTTGGAAGCTATTGTGGGGGGCTTTCACCCGTGATATATCAATCCAAACAAAATCCCGGTACGAAATCGGGGTTCAGGGATTAGCCCTTTAGACTGATTGTGCGATTTTAAAGGAAGAGATAAATTCTGCCGAGCACGTTCGCGTTTTAGATTATATAAGAAGGAATAATTGGCTATTTTGACTGTCAAGACCACGTTCTTTAAGAAACGACAAAAGGATAAAAACTAATCTTCCGAATTCAAAGTTAAAGCTTGGGATGACTAAAAATAATAAATAAAATAAAATTCACAGAATTTAATGATAACTTACAGAACTGTATCGAACATATGTAACAGGAAATGCACATAATACAGTAAAGAAGAGACCAAAAAGTTCAAGACTAATCAGCAAAGTAGCATTTGAGAATCAGTATAAATAAAATAAATACTAGAACGACTACCAGAAACAAATTGCAAGTTAACTAAATCTATTCCAACGAAAGATAAAATTTTAAGGTCAAAAAAGAACAAAGGGGTTATAGCCTTGGATGTTTTGCAATTTTTGACAAAGAAATAGATTTATCTCAAAATCGACGTACATATGTATTTATTACACTAACTAGTTATGCGAAGCCTAAAGCGTCATTGTTTTAAAAAACGATCAGTCCTCTTCAGGACCCGTCCAATTTATATAACCACCATCACTTAAACACAAAAAAGCAGCCCATCCACCGCCATAAAAGACAAAATCTCTCGCATCTCGACTCCTTATCCCCAATACATCAACAGATCTTACACCGAATTAGCATTAAAACCCAAATCCGATTAGACAGGCTACCTACTCCCCGAGCGGGGCCAAATGGAAGCCAGCGACTTTTGGACATTCCTCAGATATGACCTTTTTACGGCCTCGGCAAGGATAACAGACGGCGCCGTAAAATTCGTCGAAGAAGCAAAAGTGGAAAAGCGACACCTCCATTTCCGGACACTCAAGGGACTTCTTGGCGTCTGCAAATGATGGAACGGTCACCAAACAGGCGGCGTACAAGAGGAAGTGGAGGGTTTGACTAGGAATAGCCATTAATGGTTATCTTTCCAAATCTGGACATCCCACTGCCACTGGATCCATTTGTCAAGCATGGAGAGTCGTTGAACACGATTCTTCTATGACATCGCTTAAAAGCTGTTGTAAATCTGACGGTCATACTTCAGTTATTACTAGTTTCAGACCAATAAGTATATATTACGCAGTATTTCTGAGATATTAGAGTATTTATATCGTTGACAATAAACATAGTTTCATATTCGGATCAGCATGAAATAATTTAACCCTTGCCAACATGATGTACAGTTACTGCTTCATTTGATTATATATACGTGGTTACCAATATGTTTATTGCTTGGTATTCTAGCATTGGTATATGAACAATAATCTTAACCTGAATGTATTTTGGTTTAAAGAACATACCTACAAATAGATACTGCATTGGTGGTATTTCCCTCTCCAACAGAGTACTTTCATTTTAATACTTTTCTTACTGATGAAGACTGTTTAATAGCTGCAATAACAATAATGTCTTTATATTCTTTATTACAAAAAAAGAGTATAAGGTATGAATGACAAGTAAAGACTTTTTGTAGGTAACTTTATATACTTCACATTATGTACATCCCTCCTAAATTCGATTTTTTTGGTAAAGGTATGACTGTGTTTTGTATAGAGTAATCTTATGATATAAGCAAACATAGTGAAATACCCTTCTTGTCGCCATATTCAACCACGTCATTACTTTACGTTTGTGGGTGTCTTTTTCAAGTACCGAAAATTAGGGGCAAGCAAGAATTTTGTACAACCTGTATTCTTCTACGATCAGAGCTGTCTATGTATGGACCATAAACTAGCTGTTATATCGTCGTACTCCTCGGATTTAGGAGGTATTTCAAACAAAATCATTTTAGATGCAGAGTACCGTTTATTTAAATCTGATAATCTGTGTATCATCTGCATAGAAGTGACATTAACCGAATTTTACAGCAGGAACGATACCAGATGTATACAGGGTAAATAGTAGCGGTCCTAATATTGACCATTGGGGAGCCCCACACTGTACAACAGGCGAATTTGAAAAGGTCTTTCCAGTTTTAACAATTTGGCTCCCATTGGAGAAATAACTCTGAAATAGCCGAAATGCGTCTGGCCCCAAATCCAAGTGATGCAGAATAGCTAGAAGTTATTCATGACTAAGAGTATCAAACGCCCTGTAAAGTCGAGGAGGACCAACAGACACGCCTAACCAGAATCCATAGCTGTCATCATATTAACAGTAACATTAATCAGTGCAGTTTCACAGCTATAACCTTTGCGAAAACCAGAGTGTGTGATAGGTACAAGATTATAAGTGTTAACATAAGAAAGAAATTGATTAGCCATCACTCACTCAAGTATTTTAGAAAGAGATGGGTATAACTACAGATTTCTTCCAAGTATCAGATACAACAGAGAGACCAATAAGTCTTTATGGATAAGAGAACTAAAGACGCTTCTCTCTCAGTTGTAAAAACAAGTTCAAAGCTTGACTAATTTGCTATTTCAGTATGGTTTTAACAAAGCAGGATCAGGAATGAAGTTTTTTCGAAGGATATTTGAAAGAAATTGATTATAAACATTAGGTGAAGTAAAATTATTACTACTACTACGTGAATAATTCTTGAAACCGGTACCTAACAATTTGAGTTCAGCAAATAATTTAGATCTATTGGTAGTTGTCAAGTTGTCATACGAAATTGTCGGTTGGTTTTTAAGTTAAGACCCACGCCTTTCTGCTCGAAGAAGTTTTTACATCCCGTTGCCATTTCCGATAGGATCTCGACATCCTCTAATACACCTCCGTAGGTGGCGACATTTCGCCTGTCCAGTTCTTTATCTCCGCATCTCAAAACACGTCGATTTTTATTGCCCCGACCGAAGAATCCTGTGGCCGATCGCAGATTAACTCGAAGGTCCACTATATAATACGATTCCTGAGAGATTTATGGAGTGCAAGATAAACAAATTGCTGTTGTGGCCAATAGATGGGTCAGGTAGATAAACCTAAACGGTTGTTTACGTACGCTAGGTAGCATAATTAGAGGATGGCATGTTGAAAAATGAGTGTTTTGCGTCAGATAAGGTATATTAAGTAGAATCGCGATGCATTTTTCACCAGTACTCCTGATTGAGAGGAAATCGCAGCTAATTAGTCCGAATTAAGAAATTAGAACAAGGCAAATACAATTACAAACATCGTTTAAAATTGTAGAGTTCTGATCATTAAAAATTATGTATACTTTTAACTCTCCTAATAATTATGACTATTTATAGAAAGATTAGCTATAGTTGCAAGCAACAATCTATGAGACTCATTATACGAACAGCCGATTACCGCTCACAATGGTTTACAAGTATTACCTGAAGCTGTCGTAAATAACAGACGGGTTCGACACGTTCCAGTGTTTTCCAGCGGAGTGGATCCAAAAATTGTGTTTAGGATTATTTAGAATTTTTTTCGTACACATAAATCAATGAGCATTATTTGGTATTATTATTTGAACTACAAATACTTTTCTATATTATTCTCGCTTCTGAATGTGAACACACCTTTTTCAACCCCATTGAAATAATATGGGGGCAGTTGAAACAAAGAATTCGACGAGGGAACACCGGTGGAAAATTCAGCAATGGAATGCTGCTAAARATTAGACACGAAGCTGAAATAACAAGTGTCGATGCATGAACAAATTCAGTGTGGCATGTACTGGACATTGAAAATCGGTACAGAGCGAATCATGTACAAGAATTAATAATTTTAGCAGTGAAAGTGATAGTGAGTAATTTTTTTTAGTTTGTGACTCTTGTAACGTACTTATTAACAAGCTGAAATTTTCTACTTACTAATTTGAATGTTTTTATTTTAAATTTGTATAAACTCGTCATGACATGCAAAGGCTTTTATTTTATACATCGGAAAATTTAAACCCAATAAAGTATCACATAAAAATAGGTAGCGGGTCGCGCCAGTTGGCATCAGGTCTGCATTAAATAAAATTTGTTATAAAAGCTTCTATGTTTTACTGATTGCTAAATTATCACAACTAACAAACAATAGTTTAAAAATTGTGAAAAACTGATAAGGAGAAAATTGGCTACGTAAAGTTTATGGGTTCAAAAAGAGTATCTGATTATTTAATTGTCATAACTGAAATTCAGAGAAATAGGCACTAGACTTTTAAATGCAATACATTTAGGTCATGTAAATTTCAAAAAAAGAAGTGTATTTTCTTGAGAATGTTATTAATATCATTAATCAATTCTTGTAATATTAAATTTAAACGTGATATCGAAGGTTTTATTATTTTTCAATTAAACAAGAAAAGAAATTATTTATCAAGTGTAAAAATTTTAACTCGATACAGGACTAGATTACAGATCTTCATTTCGGTTTTCAAGTTTTCAGTCAAGTTTTTGACAACTACTAAACTGGGCACTAGGTCTTATTGAAGGCGAGCTTGAATGAATATGTTTAGAGATTTCCGATTCTGAAGAATTAATTAAATTGGTGAATCAATTTTCAACTTTGTCCATCAACAACCATTAGTCAAACAAGTGGAAGACTTGTAATCTCCCAGATCGTCTTCTTGGTCATCCAATCCTAATCTAAGACTAAGAAGCTCCTTAAAATTTACTTTAGCGTAAGATTTCTTGTTAACTACAGAGAAAGAAGATTGCATTCTAACGTGTTTAATGTTTCTTAATCTTTTAATTTGAACAGATCAAACCGCACTTTAACGTCTGCCATTAAAAAAACTGGTTAATTTAAATTACTGCGATGAGTTTTGTGCTTCATACGACAAAATAATTTTTTAAATGGAATTAACTGGTTTGTTTTGAATAAATGCTAAGCATTTTAGACCCCTGATCGCCCAAAAGATAATGCTTCCTTTACGGTAGTGACCATCCAGGTTGTCACCGGCATTGAATTGTCAACCCACCAACGTTTTTGTCCCCGACTATGTCCAGTCATCCAAATTAATTTTTTCAACAGTGCCCCGCTTGATCATTCAATTAGTGAGTTCCCATTGAAATTTACGGGCACTTATCTGTACATAACTGAGCAAGCCAGCGATAATAAACTATAGGAAACACTTGAACTGTAACAACAAATGCACACAGCCGATACGACAAACAAATAAAAATCGATGCCAACGTAAACGATATCGGCATATTCTTGTGGGAATGCACAAGACGCCCGTTGTGACCGTCACAAGGCTTCGATTCTTTGGATTCTGTTCGAGTACGCCATGAATGGGGCTACACAACGCGGGTGTGGTACTCGAGAGCGAAAAAACATAGGCGCCTAATGAATACCACCATTATTATTATGTAAATACCGGAGATATTAAACGTTATTTGGGCGTACGAGTCGTAATGAGCGTGGAACAATGGAGCCTTATTTGAATTGAAACGGGATGCTTTCTGTCTGTCAGCGGAGATCTTGGGGAAATGAACGGGAAGACTTTAATTTTTCGGTCGCTTCTTAGGAGCCTCCACCAATTATCGATGCAAGAAGTTCCATTCTGATCGCCACGCATGTAAAAGATGTAAGCATTTTCAATGTAACTGATACCAACTGTGCAGATTTCTTGCACACCAAAAAAAAAAGATGACTGTTGGATACTAACCCAATTCCCCTCTGGGAATCAAAATTAAAACTATTTATTTCACTCCATAAGCTTGACCAGATCTGACGTCTTAATTTTATCGCTGCACCGACGCAAAATAATCGCTACTAAAACACGACCATAACCCGACGGTCAGACCCATTACAAACGTAAAAAGGAACGCCCGGACCTTTACAACTGTTATTACAACGAAAATAATATGGAACCATGTTGGGACGCAATATCAAAGGCAGCGGGGAGCGAACAAAAAAAGAACAACGGGCTTATAAACAATCCTCGCAGTCGGTTAAATTATCACGAATGGCTAGGGCCCTTTTTTGTGCGATCGGTATGGCATCGTCATCTGCGAAGGGAGAAATCTTTTAACCCTCTCATTAGGAGGCATTAGAATAATGAAAAAATGTTACATTAGATTAGAGGTCCTAAATTGGACGAAATTCAACAAAACTTGAGGATGTCTACTTTTAACTTGACTTTACTTCTAGTTTAGAAGATTATTACAAAAATTGTAGACTCATGTTGTTAAAATCTGGCAAATGCAAGTGTTGAAATTTATCCCCATAAAAAATCTACCTCTTTTCAGAAAAGAGGTCGGCATCTGCAAGAAGAAAAAAATCTTTTAACCCTCTCCGTAGGTGGTTGGTCGACTAATTCCAGAGCAGTTCACCCTCGCTGGATGCCATCCCATAAGTTTTCGTTTTTTACGGTTAACATCTGTACGTAATAAAAAAAACTCATTTTAAGGAACTTGTCACAATTAATTTTGATGCCTAATTGAAGAGTTAACACATGCTAGCTTAAAGAGGGCAAAAGCAAAGGGTGGATTGAAAAAATAAATGGAGAAATTTTAAGGAAGTATAGGGGTGTCTATCTCGTTGTATTAAGACAATGTTCGTAAATACATACATAAGAACAAATATGAGTTTATCAAGATACTGCTTTTATTTGTTAGGAATGATCGAAACCCCAAGAAAAACATACACCAGTAGTTGCATTTTTGTGCAGTACACTTTGAAATGCTTTAATAGCATATCATGATACAAGAGAACAATCGCATCATTCTAGCACGAGCAGAAAGTGACACAGATCGTCAAATATCTTTCATGCAAGATCTAATAATAATTAATAAAATATAACTCGGTGACAAGTATTAACAACTAAATAGCTTGAAGATGTTAGTTTTGCAAACATACCTGGGTAAAAAACCTGTTACACATGAACATAGTGTGGCAATTATACACTGAGAGATAAAACATGAGCATGGATATAAGCATGATTTATTAGAAGCTTGTACTAACAAAAGTACTTATCATACAATAATTACTTTACTAATAATTGGCCAACTTTATAGCATAAGTTTTAAAATACACACAATTGAATACCTAGTTTGACTTGACAATCATTTTATTTTGTAAGATATGACATTTTGTTCAGTGTTATTGCTAGCATGGAAAGGTGTCAGATTACAACAGAATCTTCTGCTTCTTCTAAAACGAAATCTAGTTTTTTAATAAAAATATATAGAAAGCAATGATCCATAGAATGCTAAAAATAGATTAGTTTCACCCATGAAGCAGGTATTTTGAAAACTGATGAAGTCATGCTAGGTTACAAATGAGTGTTAAATTTAACGATGGGTTTTCAGTCATATTATTTAGGAGCGTTTGTAGACTTAGTAAACATGAAAACGAAAGTAAAAAACTAAGAATTATAGATCCCAGAATATTTTCATTTGGCGTATTGACAATGTAGCTTGTGATTTTATACCTGACACATTAGAAGGCGTTATTAGATACTCGGGTAAATCATGCCATGTAACGAATAAAAAAGATCATTAAAGAAATGATATATTGTCATAAATGCATCAGAAATATTGATAATGTCATCTTTATTTACTGTGCTAGTTAAAGAATGATTGCTGTTATTGTACATCAAAATATGCAAATTATTTTAAGGAAAGTTCTGTTGAAAATATTCATTAGATAGATTGAATTATTCGTCTTGGCATTGGGTTGAAATCTGAACCCTTTCTGTACCTTTGAGGACGAGATACTGCTGTAGCAATAGTGAGTTTGGTTCTTTTGATGTAAATGCGACTTTAGATATGCATGACGACATTAATATCTTGGGTCTTTGTTACCGTTAAAACTACACAAGCAACTGCTGCCAGGAAGATTTTGCAAAAAAATGAACGTTTTTTATAAAACAATTAACAAGAGATAAGTTTTGGTGGAATCAAGAAGAATTTTAGAATGCTGGGCAAGATATTTGACCATTTGTACCATCATATCATAATTTTGCTTGCTGGATCTGACTCTGGTTGGACAAGTAAAGCTTTACTGCTTTCTGCAAAAGATGTTAAAGAAGTAAAGGTAAAAGTATGTCAGCATACATATTTGAACGTTGGCTTTTTTCAACAATTGCTTCCTAATATACCAAAAATAGCATAATCGTGATGGAAAATGCAATCTACCATTCGGCATAAACAGAAAAGAAATCCAGATAGTTCATCTAAAGAAAGAATTCAAGAATTTTTCAATGCCAACGAAGATTTCAGTGATGAAAGTGTGGCTTATACTATTAGTGATAAGTTGAAGATTTTTTTTGTTTATTTCGATTATACAAATGATAATTAAATGCATAAAAATGTATAATACAAATGAGAAAACAGCAAAACTTTTTATCTGTTATGTTCAGTTAAAAAACTGTCTATATTTTTACTTGTTGCATACAAAATATTTGTTGTTTTACACAATTTCTCGCAGATTAGTTAAGTTTTGAAACGACCCTCCATATATTTGGCACCATCTGCCGTCCTGTTTTAAATTCAGAGCAAAACATTCCACATTTATATGAACTGGGCTATCGGGCACACGCCCATCGCAAAACCAAAGACGTTAATCAATCAATTGTCAAAAATTACCCGCCCTAAAGTCAAAAATCACCGTACGCCACCGACCGACCACAAATCGCATCAAACGCATACACCAAAAACATCTGCCGGTCCGCAAAATCCAAGAAAACCAGCATCGTACGGTCACAGAATAAGATGTATCGTTTCGGTAGAGTGAATTTCGTTGCGGTGCCTTTGTGTATCGGTTGCCATGGAAATCGCAAACAAAGAAGGCGACTGAATGTGTTAGTTATACCCCACGGACTAATGGAAGGGCATGAGTCCGCCTTTTGTACTAATCTGTTCTGTGTGCGAGCTTTTGTTGCAGAGTGACCCCAAGACCAAGACAACGAGGAATGCTTTGTGTAGGGGAACATCTTGTGGGTCCTTCTGGCGATTTTACACTCGTTAGGGGTTGTAATGTTTCGAATGATGGACGTCAGAAGTGGGATTGACATATAGGAAAGGTATTCGGCTCAATGGGCATTATAAGCAAATGTAGATGATCGATAGAATAAATAAATAGTGGAGTGGAACACCCTTAAACAACAGATAATCATGAATTTATACACACTGTACTACACTGATGTAACTCTATCAGTTTTTGAGTTATTTGCATTTTTAATTCAGTGTAAAGACTCCTTAGTCATCGTTATTACTTTGACTTCAAGTAGGCTTGTGTTAGAACTTATCAATTTTTCGTGTAAAGAAATATTTTACAATTTTACCGTCACTAAGTAAGAGTGTTTATTGTATTTTCCTAATTTACTTAGTATTATTTGTAGTAAAAATTCTAGAATAAGAAAATGCCAGGACATGATGAATTTTCTAACAACGAAATGCCTGATATGATTTGTGTTTTTGCTCAGTCAAATTATAGTGGACTTGGTGCAGCCAGAAGGTATTTAGAATTATACCCAAATCGAAGACAACCCAATCACAAACTGTTCAGACATATGTACATCCGCCTAGGCGAAACAGGATGTTTTCCTACTAAAAGCTTAAATGGTGCTAGAAAAACTAACAACATCGATAATGAAGACGAAGTTTTAGTTCGTATTTCGGAAAATCCAGATATAAGTACTCGTCGGTTAAGTGCGGCAACAGGAATAAGCCAATCGTCTATCTGGAGAATTTTAAAGAAAGATAATCATGATCTAAAGGAACGACATTTTCAGCATGAATTCAAGGTAAATATTTGGTGTGGTGTGATATCTAGTTTTTTTGTTGGTCCTTTTGAACCTCCTCCTAATCTGAACAGGCCTCTCTATTTAAACTTTCTTGAAAAAAATTTAAACACACTACTAGAAGATGTACCACTAGCCATAAGGCGGAAAATGTGGTTTATGCAAGACGGGGCACCACCACATTTTGCCAGTACGCCAATACCTGAATGAGCATTTTCCTCACCGGTGAATTGGGCGTGGCAGTGAATTTGTTTGGCCACCTAGAAGTCCAGATTTCAATCCTCTAGACTTCTCAATAATGATTTACAAAGAAACAATTAATTCCATCGAAGAATTACGACAGAAAATTCAAGAGGCTGCTAATATTATTAAAAATAATCGACAAATGTTATTTAATATTCAAAGATCTTTAAGGATACGCCTTACAAAGTGTATTGAAGTGGAAGGCGGTCCTTTTGAGCATTTACTTTGAAGCTTTCTTTTATTACTGTTACTGATTGTTATTTGTTGCCTTTACTGCTGTTACCCGCATTGTAGCAATTTTACAACAAACAAAATTCGTTAAATGTTTAAAACGGAGTCGTATAGTTGGGCCAGTCTACCTATCTAACCCTTCTCTGACTGAGCGGGTCAACTAATCCCGCAATATAGTTGGGCCAAGAATCTGCTTTGCCCGAACAACGAGTGATGGACCATTATTAGCAAATTAGGAAAGACCTTAATTTATGTGATGTGTGTAACTTATTAATGTGATTGCTACGGTTTTTTCTTAGCAAACACGCTTAAAGGAATAAAATAAAACAAAAATATGTACAGTAAAGTATAAAAATATTTACAAATTTACAAAAATACGAACCTATATTTATACGTAATAACACAATATTAACATATATGTATGTACAATAAGGTATAAAAAATATTTACATATTTGGCGCGAATTTAAATGAAACACTTTTTACAAATGTCAGCCGGTCTATGACATTTTGTTTGTAGTTATTAATTTTGACTTCAAGATAATCTTGCTTTAATTTTACAGTACGCCTAACAACTTTTTGGAATTTGTTGGATGTGCTTATTTTAACATAAACTTCACTTTGAAAATTCAACAAACTATCAACAAATTGAAAAATGTTTGGATGAGGCGAAGAAAAACTTTTATTAAATCTTGAATGAAATGAATCACACGCATTGGTTGTTCTGCAAGAGGAGGCAGATGAACTTGCCCAAATATTTGGAGTAAATTTGGCATTTTCGCTGATGCAATTGTCCACTAAATAGTCGTAAATCTCTTGAAGTTTCGAATGTTTTGGCATGATTGGAATTAAATCGAATGCGAATGCGTCACCCACTTCATCACAATCAAGAAACTGAAGTCCAAAACGATATCTTAACATTTTGCCAACTTCCGTGTGGTTTTTATAATCTTGTGACAGTCCAAGCGAGTGAATTTTTCGATACCATGCCTGTGAAAGTTGGAATCGGCATCCACTTACTCTAACTTCCTCCCACGTATAGCATTGTGGATTGCAGTTTCAAAATCAATCACGACACTCTTAGGATAAAATTGTAAGTCACTTTCACTGCACTTCTGATACAACATATTCAAACATGTTTGATATGTGGATTGCTTTTTATCCGGAAGCAAACAAAATACCAATGGAACGTAATGTCCATTCTTGTATCCATGAATTGTAAAGAGTTGTGTAAAAAATTTCGGACAAAAATCAAATGTGCCGTCTATATACACAGTTTCAGTACAACATAAAAAGTAAAAATTGCTATAAGGAGCAAAAATGATGATACCTTGGTCTGCATTATTTGTCAAGACAAATGATTCTTCTTTATCTGTCATAGGTGCCAAAGTGTTTACTGTTTCGAAAACGTATTTTTGCGTTTTGGGTAGATTTGGAGTTAACTTCCTCCTGCACATCCATATATTATGCCTTACAAGTTCCATATCGTAAGTCGTTATGTTACTGCTTATGCCAGGGTTAGACCGAAGTTTCGTGTGCACTAATTTGGCAGGTTTTTCGGGTACATTTTCTAGAGCTTTCCTTTTCACACTGTTGTTGACAATCTGCCTGTGCAAGTTTATGTCTTCTTTGTGATTGTGAGATAATTCGGAGTCCAAGATCTCATTTCCAGCCGACGTGTAGATTTTTGCGGGACATTTCGATGTTTTATTTGTACACCTCCAACGCACAGTTTCGTTTTTCAGCACGTTTGCGATGCAAAACTTGTAGTTATTCACCACCAACAGTTTTTTGCCTTTTTCACTTTGCATGAATACAACTTCCATTTCGCCGGTATGAATATGCGCTAGAAATTTTAGTAAAACTGTTTAATTTGACTTGCGTTTCAGAATTTATAAACTCATTTCAGCAGGTAACCACCCTCTTTAACAAATTATTCAGGACATTATGGACAAGTGCCCAATAATATTTTACATTTTTCAAATAAGTCCCACCCATCTTAATTGTGTTTCGTGATCTATTGGATCCACAAGCACAAAATGTTTGCGTTTAAATTACCTACTTTTCTAACTAGTATCAGGTAGCAGGATCTGATAAGGATTCGTTATCGATAACTATCAGCGGAAGGTTCATAATCCACCGTCCGCATCCTTCTGGCCTAACTCAATAGCAGATTAAAGAGCGATAAAGTTTTTGGCCCAACTATAATGCGCCCGTTTAAAATGCAATCATCTTGTTACAAGAAATAAACAAGAGTGCCTTTTTTATTGAAAAGGAACTGCCTTGTAGATTTTCTAGTCATTTTAACCATAACTCTTATAGGTAAAAAAGATATGTTATAATTTACTTAAACTTAACTTTGTACACAGATTAAACAGTAAATGTACCGATGTCCAAAGATTATTACGAAGTCAGCCAAGTATCCCACCTGGCATTACCTGCAGAAACCCTCTTCGATCGCCCATTACCACAAAATCTGTTTATTTACTCTGCTTTCACGGTTCCTTAGAAACGCCAACAATACCCTTAGCCCCGAACACAAAACCCAGTAACGTATAGGATCCAATTTTTAAAACAGAATATCCCTTTCAGTTCAGCTCAAGTACCCAAATCCGCAGTGCCACAATGTGACCCCAACTTAACTCTAATTAATGCCACAATACAGATTTAATTTAAGTCCCTCCATTGTCAGGCTCCCAACGAAACAATGGTTTCGCCGGCACAAAAGAAAACTGCCCGTGTCATCGGATTCTACGTTTGCCACAGAGGAGAACGTTCCTACGCAATTAAACATCAAAAATTATTTTAATTAAACCCCATGATATCAGTTCTCGCTGGCATGCTACGTGACGTATTAAGAACCCATCTGGAACTGCGGGAGGCTGCAGACCACCCGAAGAGACCAGATTCACGCATAATGGACCGGCCAACAAAAGGTTATACGTATTGTTGCCGCAGGAATAATCCTAGTCATATGCGGGGCCCATTTTGGAGACGTATCAGGGTCTTCTTTAGAGATAGGAGATTTATTTATCTTACGGTTTCAATAAGTCGATGATTGAAGTGCGAATACTATACATTTCAGGTCTCACTCGCTTACCTAACATGATGAAATAGTAGACTATACACACTCCTTATTAGGGTAGGGGAAATACTCGTTTCCACTCGTTTTGAGCAAATAGACGACCTCATACTGTCACCGACAACACTTTTGTTGCTATCGTGGCTACAATAACGGAAGACTTCATGGACAAAGAAGCAAACTATTTTATTGCCATTTTATACAAGTATATGTTTCATTTACGAGTCGTCTTTTTGTGTGCAGAAATTTTGAAATGGCGTTCCGTTTACAGGTTACATTTGTGTTGGAATTGTGAAATATCTAGTGGAACTATGTTTACTGCCTGCACGTTAGATAATCTTTGTATTGGATCTGGATCAGAAACAAGCTCTACCAGAATTGTTGTACAGAATGAAGGTTTGGATGAAACTGCCGAAATTATCTAAATGCACAAAAGAATGAGTCCGATTTCTTGACCAGCACGTTCACCAGATATAACTTCAGTGGATTTTTGTATTTGCGACCCTCTTAATATAGATGAATTTTTGCACGTCATTACAACAAATGGTGGTCTTGACTTTGATAAATCTTTATGAAGTTTGATGCAGTATTAGGTATTTTTAATTAAATATTCCTCAAGTTACCTACTTCAATTTAGTAAGTAGCCACTTTATTCTATTATTATAGAGGCTGTTTCTAAGGATTTATAGTGTATCTTGAGTGAGATTATAATCTCTTTTACCTTCTTTCTAAACAGAAAAATATGTTTCAAGTACGTTTTCACTGACACATTTAGTATCCCCTCGCTGACGAATAAAACAAACTTTTTAGAAACGCGGTGTTTAGTACAATTTTGGCGTCTGAAAGCGGCTTTCACGTCCTTTTATTAACAAGATGATTGAATTGTAAATCGAATTTCGCGCGCACAACGTAAATAAATTTTTTCACGCCTTGCGGCCGGCGTAGTTAAAATACAGTCTGTTGAAATAAAGAATTAATCTTGTTTCAGCTACTGCAGGCTGAAGGACTGTACCATTAGCAATTATACAGGGCTGGTGAAAATGTTGTGAATTATTTCCTGCTCTGATTTTGATTCTGTTGTGAGAAATTTAAGGATGATGAATCGAAATTGAACGATTTGAAATTTGACATTCCTTATGGCTTTAGCTATGAAGTATAGGGTTTTGTTATAAAAACACTTGACAAAAGTTTGCAGTTATGGGGACACCCCCGCTCAAAAAAATATAGGATGGAATATTACACAGTATCGCCATGAAGGACGTCCGATAATTTACTTAGATGAAACGTGGTACAATACCAACGATATTGTTAAAAAAGGAACTGAACCTCATGATGATCTTAAATTATTCAAAACTATAACTTTTCCAAAGTCTTTTACACAAAAATGATCTTAATTATCTAAATACATGGTGTCTTCTAATCGCTTAAATCTCAATGTTTCCAAATGTTTTGTTTTCTCTTTCTCTAGAAAACACAATATAGTCAATATAATGTTAACGGTATGGTTTTGAACAGGCTGGATGAGTTCAGGGACCTCGTTATTCTCTTTGACCACAAATTTACCTTTTCTAGTCACATATTTAACACTATCAATTCGCCTTACAAATCCTGTGGATTTATATACAGAAACTGTAGAGAGTTCAGACGATTGGTACCTTGCAAACATTATACTTTTTTCTTGTTCTCTCTAAGTTGGAATATGCAATTTTGATCTGGTTTTCCATATACAAGACATCTAACAACTAATAAGGCAACCATTCAAGAGTTTTTTAAGAAAAGAAGATTTATTTTTTGCACAAAAAAAAACAATTGTTGGAAGTGCTGGGCACAAAAAATTTTCGAAGGAATTTAAAATTGACATTCTCGCTTCTGAATGTGGACACACCATTCTACGATTACTCCCATATCGTTGCATTTTCAATCCCATTGAAATGATATGAGGGCAGTTGAAACAAAGAATTCGACGAGGGAACATCGGTGGAAAATTTGGCAATGAAATGCTGCTAAAAATTAGACACGAAGCTGAAATAACAAGTGTCGATGCATGGTGAAATTCAGTGCGGCATGTACTGGACATTGAAAATCGGTACAGAGGGAATCATCTACAAGAATTAATAATAAAAGTTAATCCTGATTTTAGCAGTGAAAGTGATAGTAATTTTTTTAGTATGTGACTCTTGTAATGTGCTTATTAACAAGCTGTAATGAACATAATCGATACCGTGCATAAATTTTATTGCGCACTAATACCACTAATCCCAATAGTTTATGACGGCCAACCATCAAGCTGTAAAACCTCTGCATAAATCAGTCTCATGGATCGTTGCTTGATACTATACGAGCAGAAATGGAAAAGATCGACCAGCCTTTATGGGAAAACTGTGTGAAACACGTTGAAGAAATGGAAGACAACGATGAATAATGACGATAGCAGTGAAAGTGATTAAAATAGATAAATAAATAGGAATAACTTTCTTACTTTGTTTTTCCCAAGACGGTCTAAGGGTTCATTGTAACTAAAAGAGCAATAATTGGGGGATGAAACTTTACAAGTGGCATATAACGAAATTTCTCTGGGGTATACACTCTTTTACTACGACTTTTTCACCAATTTTACATTTTGTTGTTTGATATCTTTTATTTTTCATGCATCATCACCACATATCTCGACATTTGTAACATCTCTTTTCGCAAAATGTCTTCCTCCTCGAATAGATTCCCAGCAATCTGCGCATTCCGCACCTGGGACGTGTGTGTCACTCGCCTAATCTAAAACGGTCCGCTCTGTATCCGCAATCGATTTCACGTGGAATTGTTGGTCGTGGCGATTTTTACATTCCGAGTGCAATTTCTCAGGTGTGCAACGTTAGAATTCGGTCACGACCGCGAAATCATTATGGTTGTGCATCTCCTGCAGCAGCCTGCGGGCCGGAGATGCTCCCAATTAGATGCATGGCTTCACGACCAAGACCGGCACGTTCAGCGTGGGGGGCTCACGATTGGCGCTTTTAAATATCACTGGCCACTAAATAATTTGCAGCGGGTTCAAAAACCATTTTTCGATCCCAGCTCAAAATCTTCCTAAATCTTATTGATACTCATTTTCATTTCAGAATGGTCTCAGTTGGTCGCTAGCTACAACGGTTAGCTCGGAAGGTGTCATTATTTAGGCTGCCCGCAGTCCTAGCTCATTTTAGAGCACATTTTTGAATTCTGCAGTTCAAAATACATCTGTACGTCGATTTTGAGCTAAATCTATTTTTTGTCGAAAGTCACAAAATATTCAAGGCTAACGCCTTTGTTCTTTTTTGACCTTAAAATTTTTTCGTCTCCGATTCATTCAGCTGAATAGAAGTATACTTACTGACTTGGACCTCCCGAATTTCGGAATTGCCTCAGTTGGTCGCTAGCTACAACGGTTCGCTCGGAAAGTGTCCTTATTTAGGCCGCCCGCAGTCCTAGCTCTTTTCAGAGCAGATTTTTGAAATCTGCAGTTCAAAATACATCTGTACGTCGATTTTGAGCTAAATCTATTTTTTGTCGAAAGTCACAAAATATCCAAGGCTAACCCCTTTGTTCTTTTTTGACCTTAAAATTTTTTCGTCTCCGATTCAGCTGAATACAAGTATACTTACTGATTTGGGCCTCCCGAATTTCGGAATGGCCTCAGTTGGTCGCTAGCTACAACGGTTCGCTCGGAAAGTGTCCTTATTTAGGCCGCCCGCAGTCCTAGCTCATTTCAGAGCAGATTTTTGAAATCTGCAGTTCAAAATACATCTGTACGTCGATTTTGAGCTAAATCTATTTTTTGTCGAAAGTCACAAAATATTCAAGGCTAACCCCTTTGTTCTTTTTGGACCTTAAAATTTTTTCGTCTCCGATTCAGCTGAATACAAGTATACTTACTGATTTGGGCCTCCCGAATTTCGGAATGGCCTCAGTTGGTCGCTAGCTACAACGGTTCGCTCGGAAAGTGTCCTTATTTAGGCCGCCCGCAGTCCTAGCTCATTTCAAAGCAGATTTTTGAAATCTGCAGTTCAAAATACATCTGTACGTCGATTTTGAGCTAAATCTATTTTTTGTCGAAAGTCACAAAATATTCAAGGCTAACAACCCCTTTGTTCTTTTTTGACCTTAAAATTTTTTCGTCTCCGATTCAGCTGAATACAAGTATACTTACTGATTTSGRCCTCCCGAATTTCGGAATGGCCTCAGTTGGTCGCTAGCTACAACGGTTCGCTCGGAAAGTGTCCTTATTTAGGCCGCCCGCAGTCCTAGCTCATTTCAGAGCACATTTTTGAAATCTGCAGTTCAAAATACATCTGTACGTCGATTTTGAGCTAAATCTATTTTTTGTCGAAAGTCACAAAATATTCAAGGCTAACCCCTTTGTTCTTTTTTGACCTTAAAATTTTTTCGTCTCCGATTCAGCTGAATACAAGTATACTTACTGACTTGGACCTCCCGAATTTCGGAATGGCCTCAGTTGGTCGCTAGCTACAACGGTTCGCTCGGAAAGTGTCCTTATYTAGGACGCCCGCAGTCCTAGCTCATTTCAGAGCAGATTTTTGAAATCTGCAGTTCAAAATACATCTGTACGTCGATTTTGAGCTAAATCTATTTTTTGTCGAAAGTCACAAAATAWCCAAGGCTAACCCCTTTGTTCTTTTTGGACCTTAAAATTTTTTCGTCTCCGATTCAGCTGAATACAAGTATACTTACTGATTTGGACCTCCTAAATTTCGGAATGGCGTCAGTTGGTCGCTAGCTACAATGATTCGCTCGGAAAGTGTCCTTATTTAGGCCGCCCGCAGTCCTAGCGCAGTTCAAAATACATCTGTACGTCGATTTTGAGCTAAATCTATTTTTTGTCGAAAGTCACAAAACATTCAAGGCTTGTTCTTTTTTGACCTTAAAAATTGGTTTCATTTTAACTACAACATTATGTCTCGTAAGGTTGAAACTTTCAAAGGCCACAAAATGGTCAATAAAAAGAAAATCAACTTTGCTATGGGAGGAAAATTTTAGTTGACACCTCACCTTGGGTTGATCAACTCATTTTTTAGATTGTTTATGTCGATAAGGCTACCGAACCATAATCTGTCCCAAATTATGCCCACCCAGTGGTCAAGAAAGAATGATAGTTTATGGGACGCCTACAGCAACGATAAAAAATTAAGCAGAGCCAACGGACTTTTTACCCGAAAATTAAAAAAAGAAGTATGAAGAAATTTATAGTAACTTCATGAAATAGAAGGCTGATACGTAAGTACATTCATTTTCGAATCCAAAAAGGATTTTCTTGCGCATAATCATGCATGTTATGTTTGTTAACTCCACCGTTATTAGAAAATCTTGCTTCATCTGAGAAGCAAATGTTAAAATCTCACATTCAAATTTTGGTGTTCCCGAAAAAAGTTACAAAAAACCAGTCGTTTAGGATAATCTGTATCATTTAAGGCCTGAACCAATTGCAAGTGATACGGATGAAATTGATTGCCTTTAATTACGGTGTACTGAAGACTAATACCGGTTGCTCTTGAGACTACCCTTTGACTAATATGAGGATTTTCGTCAATCATTTCCAATAGTCTAATTTCATTGCCATGGCCTGTTGCTGTTCTTTCTCTTGACTTTTTCAGTGGTGGCCAGTTTGTCCTCAAGTAAATTGTATCGGCAAGTGCTCTTCTGTTTGGAAAACGTTGTCTGCATAAACGGGCAGCAGCGGAAGCATTTTTCTTGCATTCACCATAAATCAAAATCATATCTGTTTGAATACATTTTGACCTTTTATAAATACAGTGACAGGAACCATAGTGCATAGCCGTCATGGATTCCCAATTTATTTTTAAAATAATACCATTATGTGAACTAACCACATTGGCTATGAGAATGTATTTTGAGTTGCATTTTTAATTTCGTCAGGGTCATTATCATTCGTGAAACATCCTGTATACATGACAGTAAGACTTTTCAACCTGCACTCCATTATTATCGCACTTTCTTTTTTTATACAAAATTACCAAATTGTTTTTAATAGTATATTACAATAAAAGTGGAGGAACTAGTAAAATAAACAATTAATTTCTCATTATTTTGTCAATAAATAATAATTTCTCATTGCGAAAGTGTGAATAGAGGTAATACAGGAGGAAATCGATGTACTTGTACCTCATGACATTCTGGTAGAAGCTAATGCAGCCACTTTTACCCTACACCCGCAGAAATCTAAAAACAGGATCGTCAAGAGTTGCAAAAACAAAACAGAAACGTAAATGCTATGACTAAAGATGTAGTATTCGCTTATTTTTATTGATTAACAGAAAAATACCACCCCTTCTTTACGATCTATATTTTCGATGCTTAAGTCCACCCTATTTGTTAAAAAAAAGATATAAAGAATGTACTGGTTATAATCATACCTATACGTAATTTTGTAGGTTTGAGATCTCGTCCGCGGTTTTAAAAGCAATTCGAAAGGCTACAAATCTAAGAAAGAAAAAACATTTGACCATGAAGAAGTGAAAGAAATCATAAATCAATCTCCTGAATAGATTTACTTGCTCATGAAGCCTGTTGTTGTATTGGGACGTTGAGAGTTACGTATATTTAAGATTGAGTATCTACAACACTTGTCAACATTATTAAGACGAAAAATTATAAATCGCGTTCTTTTGTTGTGACTAAAATAATTTGATTGCTTAGTGATTGAATTGAATTATCGACCAGGGAAATGTGCAGACCAACAAGTGGATATAAATACTTTATAAAAAAATGTTTAGATTTAGAAGTAAACTACCTGCAAATCAAGGATGTCAACCTACATACAGGACATTGTTTTCGGCGAATGTCGGCAACAATATTATTGTTGAATGTTTCTGCTGATATCATGACCCTTATAGAAGACGGGGGGGATTGGTGTTCCTCAACCCTGATGCGAACTACGTAGAAAGTCACCGAAAAATAAATCAAGATAGCGAAAACAATATATTACGGGTGATACAAACAGCAGCTTGAAAACTGAGCCCTTTTTTAATTATAATTTATGGCTAGTATTGTTGATGTGTATAAACAAACGTTTTTACACTTCATATCTGAGTAAGAAGCAGCAGTTTCAATATAACAGTATTGAACAAATCGATCAAGTAGCTATAAGTGATGAAAGCTCTAGAAAGATTATTTTTAGATTTAAGAGAACCAAATTTAGCTCAACTTCATGCTCCACACTTGGGTGTAGTAAACTGTTACCATGAAATTACACAAACACTGATGGTTTATCTGTATTCCATCCTTTTATAATATGCTAAATATCTGTTAACTGTTATAGTATGCCAATTCTTAAAACCAGCAGTCGTAAATATGTAATTCCACCCTAAAGTATGTGCAAAGCCGTACGCCAGACGTACAGATTCCAAATTCAAGAACTCAACCCTATAATTAACCGCATACGTCTGTTTCCAACTGTCTTATCGCAGCAACTCCAATAAAKCCACCCTAACTAATCCAGCATMTGCGGCTGGCACCACTTCAAAAGATAAAAGAACATTTTACAACCCCGTCTAGACTGTTATCAACCCCCCGAAGAAACTTCCTCGTTCTAAATACGAGCCAAGATTCGAAAGCCACAAACATGCCGTCGCAACTGGTGTATAATTTGTGGGCGGAAGGTTCCAAAATGATTTGTCAACTCAACAGGTTTAGTCCATCCCTGACGTTAATTGATAGACGAATTTAATAAAGCAAAGTTTTTAAGGGGACACGCGATTGGAGAAACTAGTTTCCATCTAAAGGCGAGATTATAAAAAAGGAGAGGAATGATACAAGACGTTGGCGCGGTTTTGCGTCTTTTTCACACGTTTAGAGGTGTGAACAAATTGGTTTACAGATCGCATCTTGTTTACCAATAACAAATAGGAGGCAAAATACTGTACCAAAATTTTGTGATAGCACCAGACAAACTATCCAAGAAGTTGCGAAAATCACAGTAAATAGTTGGACCAACTGTGTTCATCAAGTGATAAAAGAATAAATTATTTATAAATCCTACAATAAAACAGAAGGATAGACCTTTTTATTCAAATACAAGAAGTTTTACTGATTGTTCTTCTACTTCTAATGTATTTAAAATAAAAACGTAAAAGAAATATCTTTAGTGACTGGTGTAGTACCTCTATAAACAATGCAACTAAGAYTACTTCAAATAGCTAGGTCAAAAACTCTACGCTCAAATCCATTATGTAAATAGTGTTGTTTTGTATCACATTCTCCCCAGGTAACTAATGTGACCCATCAGGATGAGATAGTGGTTGTATTAACCACATGCTGGGTACGTTCAATGGTGTTAAAACTTCTAAACACTATCTAGAATCTATCATTAAAAAGAAAACAAATTGGGTTTTGTTTTCGCCTAGATATTAGGGTAAAATTATACATTACTAATCGCAGTATGTAAATTTATGATGTTTTGTAATAATTTTGGGCGGGATCGTTTAGCGACATCTATTCGTATCACCGAAGGCTTGTATTGTCAGTCGGTACTGCAGTTACCATTTACATCAACTTAACCTCACTTTAATGACGTCAAGTAAATCCACAAATTTTAAAGAAGTGTGAATCATAGATAATAATAACCTCTGAGAAATTACTATAAACACTGGCTGGAGTTCAATCATTTATTTTACAAAATGTTTAATTGGTTTTCCCAACCAGATCCTAAAGGTACGTAGCTTTAAAAGTTGTTGGTTCGAGTTTTTTTGTTGTTTCGTTTACAGAGGAGCAAAGAAATGCTGATAGAGCTTTAAGAAAAGTTGAAAGGGACATTGAGAGAGATCGTAGGGAATTGGAACGAGAAGAAAAGAAGATAGTGAGTGCCCTGCATAACAACATAACGATTTTCTCTTTACTGTTTTCCTGCAGGAGTTAGAGATTAAGAAACTTGCTAAACAAGGTGACAAGGAAGGTTGTAAAGTTCTCGCAAAGCAGTTGGTACAGTTACGTAAGCAGAAGACACGTACCTATGCCGCAACGAGCAAAGTCAAAGGTATCGGCATACAAAACAAGGCGATGGGAGCCAACGTCAAACTCGCGAATGCCATGGGAGTTGCCGGAAAGACTATGGCTGACATGAACAGGATTATGAAGCCTGAACAGGTCGCGGCGACCGTCAATGCTTTCGGTAGAGAATCGATGAAGATGGATATGACGGATGAGATGGGTAAGACCTAACTAAAATTATATTAACTGGTATATGGATGAGTGCTCTTGCAGTTAACGATACACTAGATGACATTCTTGCTGAATCCGGGGATGAGGAAGAAAGCGATAACATTGTGTCACAGGTCCTGGATGAAATTGGAATTGAAATTAGTGGAAAGGTAGGCTTTATTTATTTATTATGCTTGGAATTGATGCTAAATGATTTTTTGCATTAGATGTCAAATGTACCATCACACAAAGTGGCTGAAGATTCCAAAAGTACGCAGCTCACGGATGAAGATATAGAAAAACAGCTTGCTAAATTACGAGCTTAAATTATATAAGTGCACTTAATTTAATGTATTATATATTTGGGATGTAAAGGTTTTACTTGCTAAGCAATGAAGATCATGCTACAATATTAATAAGCTTAAATTTATTATTATTGTATACAATTTGTTGATTGATTTTGAAATATTATGATATTTTTGCGATTTTTCTAATAAATATGTTGGCACACTTAATGTTTTTTCTTTCTCAATATCCACAAAAATATTTTACTTGATTTTTGGATTATTTTGACTGAAATCAAGCAAGCATCCCAAGAATCAACATGATGTCCATTACTAGCAACACGCAAAAGAGTTGGTGAAATTAGATAATTTTTTTTAATGTGAAGAAACAGTTAACTATCTCTTCAGTGTGGACAAAGTATTCCATGTTAAAATCAATTTTAAAAAACATAAAGGTATTGACACTAAACTTACTTCATATTTGAAAGACAGATGAAAAAATTAGAAACCAACTCAAAAAAAATACATAATAACAAAAGGCAGTGACTTGTTCGTCATTTCAAGATTTTTCACGATCTTTGAAGCAGCTTTTTCAGTGGATGTTGTAAAAATGTGTCAAAAATACATCAAAGTCCAATCCTACATAAATTATTAAAAAAAGAATAATGCAAAAAAATATAATATACCCATTTATTTTTGATGTTAAACAATACATGGAATATAATTAGTGTAAAAATATAAATATAAGTGCTATGTTAGACAAGTATTTCAGTCTTAAGTATAAAAGGTATCAACTTACTTCTAACACTATTACATTTTGTTTGAAATGCGATCATGGTCAACACGTGTTTTCCTTAAATTATATCTCCTAACACTTTGGGTTTTGTTCAATTTTGAACCAGAAATGTTACTATCTTGCTCCTTTACATCTTTTAAAGCATTAACACTAGTATTGTGTGGCAAAACAACTGGAAAATGGCTTGAATCAGGTTCAGTACGTAAAATAGTTGATTTTGGAGTATTATCTTGAAGAGGAGTAGACACTGCATTGTTGTAGATGCCGTTATGTTTATTAATCGGTGAGTAATGATTATATTTGTTACTAAAGGATAATTTATTGGAAATTTCATTGAGTATGTTAAAGCTTGACTCGTTAGAAGTTGTTTTACGTAATTTTTGTAAAAGCTGCGAGTTCTGTTTGTATATCTTCTCAAGGAGAACGTTGTTGCATTTTGCGTAGTCTTTATAAAAGTAAATGCTAAGAATGATGATCAGAGAACTTAGAAAAACAAGGGAGTATCGAAGAAACCAAACATAAAAGTTGACTTTATCGTGCAAAGTACGCGCATCTTTATTACCGTTACTTTGCAAAATTTTCGAGCAAAGAAACCTTTCCAAAAATATATTCGCACAAAACAGTAACAAAACTGGTAGTCGTCCGGATTTAGTACACTGAGGTGATGTCAGCACGAACACAAACACAACAGAAATGACGTAAAATATCACTGTATCGATCCACGACACCTCTTCAATCAGCCAACTTTGCAATCCCAAGATTTTATGGTGGCTATCGGCGATGCTTTCAATGACACCCTGAACTATATCCTCCAACAATTCTCCGTGTTTTAACAATTTTTCTTGAAGCGCGATGCTTTCTTCCTGAGCACGCATCAATCTCTGCTGATTCGCAACCGACATTTCCAGCTGCCGTCCCAAACGATTCGTGTTCTCCACCATCACGTCCTGCCACACTTGCGCCTTCAAAAACCAACAGATGTTCTGCGTGTGGGTGTAGAACTCGGTGTAGACGTTGAAGGCACGGTCCGACAGGTTGCTCAGGCAAATCTTGCGCAAGTTCTGCTTCTTCTCCATCTCGCAGTGGTACGTTTCGTCGCCAGACATTTCCAAGAAGCAGTTGGTCAAGTGGAGGGCCATATCGCTCTGCGTTTCTTCGGATAAAGAACTGCAGCCTTCGTGAATGTGTTGCACAGCATTTCGCCAGCAGTTACCGTAGTGGGGTAGGTTACTGCGTTCCTGGAGGAGCTAAAAACGATCTGTGGGTGACATGGCAGGTGAAATTTGAATGTATTAACACACCTGGTATTGGGATCTCCCGGAATCCACTGCTTCTTGTGGTATTTGTGCGATCACCAGAGGTAGAAAGTGTACTATGCACATTAAACGACGCATTCTCGGTAATCGCGGTTTGTTTTTTGAGGTTACGTAAACGTCACCGGTAAAAATTCAAATTTTATTTCAAGTTGCGTTGGATAGGTGGCAGTACTAGCGGTAGCCCCTAGGGACTTTACAACGCAATGTTGCAAAATAGGCAAAAAATCCGATTAAAAATTATACGACGAAGAACGTTTTATGCTTTAAGAGAACAGAAATAAAACCGAGTTTACTGCATATTACGAAAACTTTGTCTACGAACAAGAAATATGTCACATAGCTAACAGTACAGAGGGCTTGCTGGAAGTTTTAATTATGAATTCGTATTCTATTCGAAAAAAACATCTTACCAGTTAAGCGTTGATTTTAGGGAATGTAAAACTTACCCACGGCGTCACGTTTTCCTGCAAACAAGATTAAAAATACATTAATTATAGCATGAAGTCGTCATAAGAATACAATTTCGTCAAGGGGCCATCGCTTAAACGAAAACAGAACTTACCGTGTACGACGCAATAATCAAATTCGGGCTTCAATCTTCTCGACACCCTTTGGAACTTCACAAACGTTCAAAATTCACTATACACGGCGTCGGTTTTAAAATAATCACTTTCTTAATAATGCCTAAACGAGAACTGCAGCGCAATAATGTTCCAACACGATTAAAAGCACAAGCAACAAAAAAACCAAACAATTCTAGAATGCGGCGTCACTAGTGTAAATGTGTAGTTTTTGTACCTACGCGATAAGTACCTGTTTATTATTAATTTGATGGAAGGCGTTAGAAACGCAGAATACAGGGTTGGTTCGAGAAGTTGTACATAAATATTTTCGGGAGAATCGATTAGAAATAATTACCTGCTATTAACTTGGGTCCTACGAACATCTTCATAGATTATACTTCAATTTATTTATTACATTAGCAATTTTATGATTAACTGCTGTAAATTTGAAGTAGATTCTTGGATACCAAAGGGCTCTAACTGCCCTTGACCGATATGTTTTATTCTGTTAGAATGTTCAAAATAAAGTATACCCAAAGATATGCCGTTTTTACAAGCTTTTGCAGCTTTCATTCTTGAATAAGTTTAGTGTAAAAGAGTTTTGTATTGCTCGTTTTTCGTTTGTGTATTTTTAATATTCGCAGTGAATCATTAGACGGCATGTAACATCATGACTTGTGTTAAAACAAAATGCTTAATTCTTAATACTAACTAAAGTCACAATTTCGAATGATGAAGCTGGGCAATTAAAAAACTTTCGATATGACTACAACAGCTTATCGGAATGTACATAATTGTGGAAAGTGTATATATTCGAGAAACGAAGAAGCCTGGAAATATCGTGGAAATTTTCTACTTAATCATTACACACTGTAAACTGTTAAGGGTTTACAGTGACAAGTTTGCAGCGTTTTGAACATCAACTGCTGCTAGGAAAGTTTTTGCAAGATACTATTTTATTTTCATAAAATAATTGACAAGAGACAAGTTTAGCTGATATCAAGGAGAATTTCAGAGTGGAGGACGAGATATTTGAAGAAAGTTGATGAAATACGTTCAAATAATGTTCTCATTTATATACAAAGACCTAATTTGACAGTCACCACATGGCAAAAAAATCTTCCATGGGTTTACCATCATCAAGAAGCAAAAGAATACCACGAAAATGATGTCGGCAAACAATATTGGTTTTTCAAATCAAAAAATCAAGAATTACTGTATGTAGATGTCCTCTTTTTTAATAACTATCAATAAATGAAAACTGAGTATCTAGAGGATATAAAAATGTATAAACAAATAAGCAAGTTATTAATCTGTTACACCCAATTTGGATTGTACTTATGATTTTATCTATATAATAAGTAATCAGTTTGGTTACTGACGATACATTATAAGAATTTTTGTACTTTAGATATTATTTACATACATATCATAAAATCAAAGGAATTATTAGGTTTAAAGTTGTCAATCATCTCTCTCATATTTGTGGGTGACACATTCTTAAAATAACAACAATAACACAAAAAACATTAATGAAACGACATTGAAGCAAATAACTAGATTGCTTGCAAAATTAAAAGCCATGTATGCTTAATTATTATTAATTTTCATTTGTTGCCTACAATCTTTATAGCACCAGCAAATGATGAAAAAGTTGAAACATTATTTTCGTTCTTGTATATGCTTGCTTGCAGTTAAATAATAGACTTCATCTAAGAAACTTCATTTATTGGAAAGACCGATCGCTTCTGTAGATACACCTATATAATTATGTCGTAAATAATCGATGGAGCGAGATTAATTTTGACTAGAAAAAGTGTGAAATAAGTAACTCTAGTTTTAGTAATTGACTTCAGTTTATGGCGAATTTATTTAAAACTCGACTCCCTATAAGTGTCACCAGTAAAACAATGCAACCACTATTCCATATAACTCCGCTGCTTTCATCTGGTCCAACTGAATCAGTGGTAGTTTCATCAGTGGTAGCAGCGGTTGATTCTTCCGTAGTCTGAATGGTAGTAGTTCTGGTAGGTGCCGTGGCATTCGGTATAGACGCAGTTGGTAAAGTGGATCTTACAGTTGTAGGGCTTTCAGGTATTGTTGTGTCTGTTCCATTAGACGAGGTGGTCTCCAATGGAGTTTCAGTAGTCGTGTCTGGCAATTCGGTGGTGGTAACGTTTTCCGTTGTAGTTGGGGTAATAATTTCTGTGGTAACAGATTCAGTAGAAGCTTCTGTTGTAGCATCCTCAGTGCTAAGCGCAGTAGGTGTTTGGGAAGATAAAGAACTATTTTCTTCAGGACTTTCAGTGGTTGATGGTATCGGAGCAGAAGTTGGTGCTGTAGTAATGATTGGATTAGTTGGTGATGGTTCCGATACTTTACACATAGTTAGGTTAGTATTTTCATGTAACTTGGTCTCAATTTCTTTACATAAGTCTTCCTCTCCATTATGAAGAAGACATTGGCTTAATTTGTGCGAAATGTTATCTGAAATAAAATAAATTCGTCATTACTAAAGAACTTCTTAATGATACTGACAAAAAAGTAGGTACCTATCTCCAGGAAAACAAAAAAGTTTATTGACTGTATTTCTCCAAATATTGTTATTGTTTCTTTTTTTAAATAATAACTTAACTCATACAGGAGCAGTGAAATTCTTACACTTTATACCTACCGGTGGTATATTCGAGATATATGCAAGTAAAAGTAGAATCAACGTCATTAATGGCTATATTTTCCAGTCCCCCTGGTAAAACAGCAGATGATCTGTTGCATTCTTCATTCGGGATATTTTCCTGATCGCATTCAGAATCTCGACAGTTAGGACAGTATACTTCAGAGAGCACTGCAAATAGAACATCGGTTAATAGTATAAATAGAATTTTCTAAATCGACACGAAGATTGCTTTACAAAAAAAATCCAAATTCATATTGAGTTGACGACTTTTACGCCTATTACAGATGAGCTATAACACTCCTATTAACTATGACTCTTTTCTATGACAAAGAAGGCCAATATACCTCTTAAATCAGGTAAAACAAAGATCTGTTGGTTTTAAATGACAACAGAAAGTCATACAAAATGTACTGKTTGTAATTTAACTATTAAATATTAAATGCGGTTTATTACCATACAATCAGTAGGTAGAGTAATAACGAAAGAACATGACTTGTAAGAGCATTAACGACAAACGATGAGAATAACGAACAAAATGAATAAAAAAGGTGTTGAATCTTGGTTTCTTCATACCTTTATGGGGTTCGACTCTCAAAAAACGTTTGGTAAAAGGATATTATCGTAAATATCTTGCAGCCATTAATAGAACAATAGCATAGTTCAATGTTATAAAGTCAATATTGTGTGAAATGTTACACTTCCATTTATATAATTTAAAATTATCCACAATCTCTTCAACCTGATAGAAATGATTGATTAGAATGATGTAGGAGTTCAGATTTAGTAACCTACATTCCTATTTCTGCTATATTGAATGATGCCATCTTATCTGTGCGGTTAATTCCATTAGCATAATTTGGTATTACTGTATTTAAAGATGTATAGATTAGTTTTTTTTTAGATGAGAGTATTTATTTCAAGCTACGTACGCAAGGTAACAAATGACACAAAATAAGGCCCCTAAAAATGATAATCGATGGTGTGACCCATTAATGAAATTCCCAACACATTTGTATCATTAGTCACGGACAGATTAATGAGCTCAAGCCAACGATTTTTTCATATGATTGACTGGGTCCTCGTGATTATTTTATCGCAAGAGAAGTTTTATTTTTACCTGGCTAAACTTATCATGTGAATCAATCACTATGCAAATAAAGATGGTGCAAATTATTCGATTAAATTGGCTGCTGTTGTAGTCTGTCAGAAACGAAAGATAAGCCATAGCAGACGTGGTTAGAGTAACTGGAGATAATGCTCCTTAATACCAAGTAGTAAATTGTCAGGAGACTAAATTAAAGGAAAAAAGTAAAGGGTTTGTAAGTAGGATATTTGTATACCTACTTAAATGGACCCTTTAAAGTAAGTACAACATAAGTACATAATGTTCTACTTCGTTGATACGTATCTTCCAATGTATAAAACATCACGATCATATTTAAATGCAACGATGTTTGACTTTATGTCAGTTATTTTTTAGATAAAAATAGCAATTTCGTTAAAGATGTAAATAGGAGTTGGTTTAAAAGTATAGTTTTGTATGATATTTATTTAATATAATACTTTATTTCATTTCTTTAGGCCCAACAAATTTATTTTCAAACAAATTTTATTTGTAAGAAGAATATCAGTTTGTTTGTAACTATATTACCATTTATCTGAGATCGAACAGTTCAAGTAACCTAATAATTATTAGAGCGAATAAAATATTATTATTCACGGTTAAACAATTTATTCCAATAAGTTAAAATTTCAAATATTTAAATTAAATGCTTTGAAGAATTAAAATGCTTGTTTCTTTCGTTAAATCAATGTTTATTTTTGTTATTCAACTATTTAAATGTTCAACTCAAACACACCTGTTGTTACAGCAAACAACATGTATTTAAACAGAATAAATGATGCTTTAATGCAACAATCTGTTTTTGAATACAAAGAAATAATTGTTTGAATTTACGCGTACCACTAGCAAAATGGAAGTTTGGGGTTCCGCTTCTTTAGCCATGGTTGGACACTGGACAGAATGTATCAAGGTAAATCGGGAAAAGCCGCCGTTATTTGTTTCTTATTATTGTCAGTGTATTTCATTAAATTGTGAAACATGCAAAAGAGGAAGATGGTCACAGATTTTAAAAGTAAGTATGAAGCCTAAATAAGGCATTCCAACAAGCACATGATCGTTAACGCAAGCTCTGTTACAAAATGACCATCTATGATTCGTAAGGATGTTAATTACGGCGTTGTTCCTCTACATCTTGAAGTAGGTATATATGTTAGTAAGTCTGCTCAATGAAGTGCCCTATTTGTAATAAACTACTATTACAAGTAATGCGTTATTTGTTCAGTATATTTGTAATACTAAAATGGAACACATTTATCACGCTATAGAAACCAGTAGATTTGTGATTGTCCTTTAAATTAGAATAAATATCATACTTTTCGTCTGCATTATATTCGTACATATAAGTAGCAAAATTTACCTTGTGAAGGACTTGTCTAGGTTAGGCTGATTTAAATCAGATGTTTTTTACTAAACCAATTACAGTTTTGCGGAAATGAATTGAGTAACATATTGCATTTTTAATTACAAGAAATAAATTTTATACGTTCTATAAAAAACAGGAAGCCACAGAAATACACTTGCATAAAATGCACAGACATATCGAAGTGGGTTAATCAAAATTAATTTCTTTAACTTAAAAACAATATATTTATATGTTTAAAGGGCTTGATTGAATGGAATATTTATACAATCTAATTAAAATTATATATTTCATTAAAATTAACATGCAGTTTGCTGCAATAACAGAGATAATGAATTGAGGCTATAGTGATATCTTTACTGCAAAGAAATATTTATTTGGTATGCAGGGAATCACTTACCTCTTCTCTGATTCCAAACAATTATTTGTTTCAGTCAAATTTAATCATATGTTTATTGCAAATATCTTCATGGTTTAGTAAAACAAATACTTTGTTCTACAAAGGAAATGATTATTCTTGATTCGATAGTTTCAAAAGTTAATTTAAAGCTTTGTGTATATTATGTTAAATAAATGTTATTATAGCCGCTTCGAGAATTTCGAGGGTTTGAAACAAACAAATCATTTACTTCGCCATATACAAACAAATAATTTGTTTGCCGTAAATATATTTTTTTCTTCCAAACAAATTGTTCTCTCTGTGTGGTACTGCGTTTCTTTACAGTTCTGTTTTGATGAGATGGACTTCTGGTGGTTCTTATCGCGCTTACGGTATGATTATAGCTAACTACTAACTGTCAGGATGGGGAAGAACACTCCATGCCAGGTTGATCAAAGCATTTTCCTCTAATTAACGATTAACGTAATCGCGCTTACTGAAATGAGTCAACAGATAACAGATCCCATTCCGCACCTCAAATAATCCATTTAAAACTGAGTTAATTGATTATAGATGAAATATTTATTGATACGAGCGTTTTATTGTGTGAGGAAAGGATTATTTTACACCCTTTATCTAGAAAAAAAAATCACTTCTGAGAAGTGTCGAGAATTTTTACTCGACCTAAATCCCAAGCGATTTATAGATTATATTTTATGGTGTATTATCGCTAACTGAGTAGCTTAGGATAATGAAATTTATACTTACCGCTCGCTCCGAGGATAGAGAGGAGAAACACGAAAAACACGGGCCTCATTTTCCCAGGTTTGGAGCACTAATATTCAAATCAGGCACAAAAGAGCCTAATCGATACAAACGCGCCATATCAGACGATGTTTTCGGTGATAAAGAGATAATTTGGTCTCTACTGCTGTTAATTACCGATGGATGAAATACGATGTGTTATTAAAAAAATAGTATATTTTGCCATCAGTATTTTTAGTATACAGGGGGTGTTTTTAATTCTCTAGTACTGATACACATCTCGAGTTTTTTAACATTTTTTTACAAATCAAATAAATAACGTCGCAATCGACGAGCTTCAATTCTAGTGGGTTAACAGGCCCTAATAGAATGAGGTCAACTTTTTTGCACGTCTATGTTTGGATTGGGTTTTAGATAAAAATGATGAAACCCAAAAAACAAGTGCATTCTTAACTATATCATCTCATGTTAGTTACACGGTGTATGAACTCCTATTATATCAATGTAATGTACGGCATTTTATATATCCAAATACTCTTTAGTATTTGGAAATACTAAATACCTTCAGCTCTGATATGAACTAATGAAATGCATTCAAAATCGGTACCTTTCAATACAGTTTTGAGCTTGACAGCATCACCCAAAACCCACTAAAATTAAAGCTTGTCCTCCACATCCTACAGATTACGCAAATTGTAACATAAACGCTCCCACTATCGTGACAACCGAAACTGACACGCCTGCTGCAGAATTATCATCTCCACCGCCACCACCAGAACCTTCTTCGTCGTCCTCGGGAGCTATAGCTCTCGTGTCTTCAACCGCAAGAAGAAGGCCCTCCTCCAAGAGATCGTCAGCTATAGTGCTTTTGGTTGGGGAAATGGCGCAAGATTTGACGACGATGGATTCAGTCTTGGACGACCTGATTTCGCTGCAGATGTCCTCGTCGTCGTCGAGCGAAACACACTGGCGCAGTTGTTGAGCCTCTTCGTCTAAAAAGAAATGGAGCTGCTAAATTCAAAGTAGAATTGAGATTCGATACAACTAACGAAAGAGCATTTGGTGGCTAAGCTACCTATAGTATTCCTGACGTGGGTAGTATTCGCTTACTCGGTATTCTGTTTTATAATTACTATGTTTGAATACCAATATTCTCTTACAGATGTGGTATTTAAAATAATCGTATTCGATTACTAAAATACTGTAAGAATACCGGTTTATTCTATTTAGCAAGTTGCACGTTGCGCTGAATTATTGCAAAAGGTTATACTTTATCTTATTATATGGTTACTAGCTGGACTATAGGTATTCTTAAAGACGAGAACCTTATATACCTTCAAGAGTACTGTTACATCCTTAAACCCACTGCAGAAACAGTAGATACGCTAATATATATTTTGGATATATATATAATACATACACCGAGAAAAATTGATTGTTAGGAACAACAAATTTTTATTTGTTAGAGATTAATTTGCTGTAGTAAAGAATTGTTCATTGTAAATACCAAACAATTTATTGCCTTTTGTTTGCGTTTGCAAAAATCATATCGTTGTTAGTACAAAACTAAACTTTATTACCACACATAACATTAATATTAATCATTAGTACCTGCTGTTCCTGTGAATTTTGTTTTGTCTTTAAAGGTAAAGCAAAATATTGCAGTGGTCCTTAGATAATATCTTAAACAAATTAAATAGGTCGTTCACTAGATTAGTACTGCTTTCTTTTATATTTTATAGGCTATAATTACTGTACTTCTCTGTTAAAATAACAATTGATTTTTTTGTTATTGAGCCAATGAAGAAAAATTTAGATGAAGATTAATTCAAATATTTGTATCCCTGTCACCATCGACTGTTAATTAATTACGATAATTAATTATTGTATTTAATAAATAAACTAGTACCTACACAAAATTGGTTATTTTATTTCGTCTGAGGAATACTGACAAATGTTATAGAAATAATCGAACAACGTTAATAGTACAGATTTAGAAACAGAGATTACAAATAAGGACACTAATAAGATGTTAAAAAGTTTATGCTTGTATTTTGTCAAGATTGACAGGTAGCCATTTTTTAAAGTAAATATTTATATAATATTAAACAGGGTGGTGCTAAAGTTATATCTAAATATTCTGGAAGAGAACATTAATGAATATTTAATATAAAGTCTCCACGAATATTGTGATATTTGTACGCCTAAGTAATAGAAAATGTAGGAGTTCATCGGCAGCACTGTTAGCATTAAATACTTACTTATAACAAGCTAAAACAAACAACAACCAATAAAAAGTTAGTTATTGTAGCTAATACATATATTATGTGCTAAATGAATTACAGGTTGCTATAACAAATAATGTGTTTGTGACTAATAATAATAAATTACTTCTAATAACAAATTTTTTGCGGAACAAAGATAGATTTTTGCCTTCACAATGCGTGATTTAAGCAGTGAATTACACTTGGCATAAATAAAATCGGTGTAGAACTTCAAATAACTACTCAAAAATCTGATATAAACCTTTAGACTAATTCCACAGCCTAGCGTCTGACAGATTGTTATACCATTGATGATGACCTATAGTATATACTTGATGGCCTGGAATATTACGTAAAAGCTAATAAATCCTCTCAAGACTAAACCTAGGTCAGAGATCCACCCTCATATGTACGGTGTTTCAACATAAATCTCTTTCAATTGAGTGGTGTATCGTTAGATTGTCACAATATTCTTCTAGGGGGGATCTTTGGGGGTGAAAAATTGAAATCTGCTTATATTCCCATTGTAAAATGTGGAGAGCACCACCTGTAGTACCATGTATACAATAACAACGAAATAACTTTGTTAAGCCACAAAGTATCTTACCTTTAAATACAGTGTCTGTTGCGTAAAAAAGGTATATGTAGTAAGAGTTGATTTGAACAGCAAATGAGATATCTGGATTTAAAAAAATTCATGTATCGCCAGAGTTAAATTATTGTATCTAATAATTGAACACACTTTGATGCGAAGGCGTCATTAATAAATTGTCACTAAACACTGATTGGTCTCGAATCGTATATAAAAGTCAAGCATTCCATTTCAATCAGAATAGGAAATGGGAAAAATTATCAGACTGACTAGAGAACATTTGAAAGACTTCTACCTGAAAAACTACTGCCTACTAAATGGTCTGCTAACGCTTTTATAAACTGTAAAATCAAACTGTGCATCTTTCCAATACGTTTAGCAATTCTTTATACATCATCGCCAGTAAAACAAGATCTAAAACTTGAAAACGAATTTACCTTGTACATACTCCAGTTTTAAACACGCAAAGGTTGGGTTCATATGGTTCACGCCTCTTGATTCAAAATCGAACGGTAGAATGCTGATCGCTTCTTCAGAGCACGCTACTTCTGGGACGTTTCTAACGTTGCATTCACTCCCAAAGCATGTTTGGCAGGTGTCGGCCATTCCTGCCAAAAGATTTCACGAGTTTTTTTTCATGCCAAAATTTTTTAACAACACCTACCTGTGKCGAATGCAGTGGCCAACAGAAGGAGAGGAAGCACTACTTTCGCGTTCATTTTTTTGCGGCTTGACGATGCTACTACAGAAGACCAGCTGCCAACCTTTTTATATGGATTCGATAAAAAAAAACGATAATAAAATATCTCCCACCGTACTGCAAAGATGGTTAACAGATAAGAACCGATGGATCAATCATATTGTCATACATGTGTAACATCCCACCACTCCAAAGGCAAAGGTTGAATCATTGGAGTCTGCATTGCAATTATGGATTAAACGTAATCTTAGTAGGCTTGAGGAAGGATTACTAAAAAAATTCCTGGCAACTTTAAAAATAATATGTGTGCTAGGGGCCCAAACTAAAGTGACCGTAAACAGTGGTTGTGAAATAGATGCGATTTGCTATAGACTTTGCTGATAATTATTATCTAACTATTGATGTACAAACACTGCAAATATTCTCACTTTCTAAGTTCAGTACGTGTATGACCCAAATGTAAAGGTAAAATGGAATTTATACCCAATTAAAAACAACTTACAGAGGCGGATTTTTTTTAAATAACCGTTACAGCGCGCACTGAGAAAATTCAGATCACTTCGTACAATAAATAGACAACAGAACGGTTTTGCGAATTTAATACAATCAGCTGCAACAGCATTTCTAAATATTTACGTCGATACAAAGGGTATTCAAATGTACTATTCTAGAGTAACTATACAATAGCTACAAAAGTATGTGAAAAACATTATAAAAGTCTACAGCCATGGTTACACGAATTCAACTAAGTGCATTAGGACCATGTGAAAGATGCGATTAATACATCGATTATTTTGACATATTATGACGTGCTAAATAGTGAAGAGGCTGCTTTTTTTTATCGGAAACCACGATAGTGGTCATTGGGTAGCGGGAATTAACTGCGTTAATTAATTTTCATGTGCATTTATTTAGACCATATGTTGAATCCGGAAAGAGCAAATGTTGTCAGCAATGAAGTTGGGTAGATCGTTTTCAATTTGTATTCTTTTCTCTAGCACTTTAACTTTACAGTTTATTTATTGCAATTTTTCAGCGATCATTTCTTATATTTCGTGTAAAAACAACCTCATCACTAGTTAATCTATTTATGAATACAAGTGATAAAACTGTTGGTTAGCACAAAAGTGCACTTAATAAGCCGTTTTGACACAGACTTAATATAAAAGAGGATTAAAGACAAATGATGTACTCTTCTAGCTTCAGTTATTAAACGATGCAACAGAAATATTGATGATATTTATAAAATATAAATATAGAATATAAATAAATAAATTAATTAAGCCACCTTTGCAAACATCCACAAATACAACAACAAAACAGTGGAACGTGGAGCTTCAGCAAGGTTTAGCTTTGATAGTAGTAATACCACTAATTATTTATGAACACACATGTTTAGGAGCACAGCAGCAGCAGTGTTGTTCCAATTAAAGCCCCTAGAACTGCAGGGTAGAAGGGTCTCGGCGCGTTGTTACAATAATCTGAATCGCATAGCCTGCAGTAGTTTACGTGGATGTTTTGAGTCGATTTTTCCTTCGCTTTCTTGCAGATGTCTTGCTCGATCGTTGCCGTGAACTGACATCCTCTGATGATAACTTCTCTACCACCCACTGGAACGAATGGTGCGTTACAAAGTGCCTAACGCTCAAAATACGAATAAAGACACTATTATTGTTGTTTATTTCCTTTCTCGAATTAATAAACCCTTTCCAGCCTTTTCAAGCAGCATCGTCTCATTGGAAGTTCGCAGTATATTTTGAAAGGGGTAACTGGCGAATGCTCTGTCTAAGCTAGCTTTAAATAGGTCAGACTAACAGGATTTTATACCACTTTGCATCGATCGTCATTTGTTTACTACGTATGCTCTGTCACAATGGAAAATATTCTAAGGAACTTTACAAACTTGTCATTTATCATACAGAAAAGAAAACTGCACAAAAGTAATATGTAATAAGGCTCTCGACTCTCTTATATCTTCAATCTATCAAAGATTAATGTGTGTTGTAACTTGGGCTAAATGTTTCGTGACAGTCACTAATAAACTCAGGACGTACATAAATGTCTAAATAATTGTTATTATGATTAACAAACTTTTATGACTTTTGATCATCTTTATTAATAGCATATCGAGTATAAAACTAGCTCTTTTTAACCAGGACCATTTTTGCAATTCAATTCCTATTTGACTGTTTTTGGGTAATGAACAACATCCATCTAAAACAGCAATGTATCCGTTTTCAAGTTTGAAAAATACAGCAATCTGATTGCACTGTTGTATAGTTATCGAGTTCCAACACGGCTTTGTTTCGCAAGTTTCAATCAGTTTGTGAAACGTTCAGATAACTTCGGTGGACATTGTATCGGTTACAATAATGTGATGAATAGAAAACGTCATTTCGCAAGTTGAATTCAAACCCATGTCACATGGTGTTACCTCATTCAATTGGTGGTATTTTGGATTGATATAAAATATAATCAAAAGGGACGATTCTATTTAATTCATAAGACCAAAATTATGGTGTATACATTAAAATAAAACAGATCATCCTCCATCGTCTTTTAGAAAGACAGAAGAGAAAAATATTTCAATTTTACTGCAGTGTTATGAAATGGCAGTGTCAAAGTTCCAAGTTTTCGTAGACACATTTATTTCAGGCGTTTGGGTGCCAAGAAAACGACACAAAGCTAAATGTAAATCAATATGTTTGTCTACAGAAATAATCCATTTTTTGCCAACTTACAACAATAAGGAGCACATTTCCAATTCAGTACCATCAGTTAACAATCTTATTGTCATTCTGAATTGAAAACTTACTTAGTCAATTTTCATTTGCTTCTTGGCAAGATCTATTATTATAAATCTGGGTATGTCCCTTTGTTTTTTGTTATCACTCGAATTAGCCAATGTGAATCGAATATAACTAGTTTTGCAGCAAATCCTGGAGTAATTTTTTTTAACTTTGGGAATGATGTGGAACATCTATGAAGAATTAGAAGGAGCGGTAGTAGTATCAAGTCTGAAATTTATTGAATTATGTAATGAGTTTATAAATGTAATAAATTTAGTTAGAGTATGTTAATTTCCTGATAAAATATGTAAAATATCGTCGACATAATTGTACTAATAAATGATATGATGTGAGAAATCAGTGTTTTTGTAATATCCTGGATAAATTTGTTTGTTATTGGCAGAAAAAAATGACCTAATACAAATTATTTATATCCAATAACAATAATGTGTTGATATTTCAAAATTATTAGTTTATTGGTGTACTCTAGTGTATTCTTAATGGCAAAAGAATTATCAAAATTGAAAACTTCATGTAGGATTGATTTTAACCATTTTGCAAATTTAAAACATAGAATATTTTACACCAACAATAGGTCTAATAGGACTATAATCTTTATGGATTTTAGGAAGTCATTAGATTCATGAAAAAAATTGTGAATTAAAACAAATGTAATAATTTTACTTTTTAGTACCAGTAAACTTAACCCTTGTAAAACAATGTTTCGTCTTGATTTCAATCACTTTCAAGATTAGAGCGATTTGATGAAAAGAGTGCTCTCATATCCATTAGATTTACAACAAATATTGCTGACTGTACCTTTTTTAACGGTAGAGATCCTTTATGAGTCCTGGCGATAGTCAAAATCTCTTAACCAGACAGAATTTTACCACAAAGAATCAGTACTCTTACATGAGCCTAACAAATTTTCAGCTTGGTCTTTTATTTGATATACAACGATTGATAAGTTTCGCGACCTAGGAGGACCATGGCATCATCTTTTTTAACCATTGATAAATGGCTCCTCTTTGTATTACACTTCCAAAGCTGCAATCGTACACTCTAGTCTCTAGCGCATCATATTAAAAAACTTCATCATCAGAACGTGATTTGCCCGTAAGCCCACAACCTAAATCAGACATGTACGAGAGCGAAACAGTAAATTACCCATCGTCACTTGTTTCAAACAGCCCATGGGCAGCTTCGGATCCTGGGAACCGATGGCCACCTCGAAAATGTCAGTGAAGGCTCTGTCCACCGTAGCCGCATGGTTCTTAGTTTGGTCCACTGCGTTCAGATCGCAGTGGACCACAGCTAATTTGCTCTGCACTGGGTACTTGCACGCCTCGTTAGTGTTGGAGGAACAACTGTAGCATTTGATTGATGAAGCTGAAACAAAAAGACGTCTGTGGATGGGGTGATTTTTTTTGATCACGATTGTGAATTTTGGTTGCTGGTTGACAACATAGAGAACAGCAGAGTGCTTTATCAATGGACTGTCAATAACACATTTCATAATATATGGTATTCTAATGAAGCGACTCAAAATCCCAGTCATTTTTTTAAATAGGTAGATGAGAATTTTGGGGGAACATCTCGCATGTTCTTCCTTTTACTGTGATCACTTCCATTGCTATTTACAATACAAAAAGAAAGTCCTCATAATTCTGATATTTAGCAAATGTCTGTTCCATGTAATTGAAGAGCTCAAAATTTCCTAAGAAGATGGATTCCCTTTACGCAGTTTCTTTTCATCTTTTAAAGCATTTAAAGCATTTTCCAAAGTAACACATAACAAAGTACTAGATGATTATATTATTTGTGCTTTTTTCATGGTAGAAAAGTTTGTTCTCATTTTCTGGCGAAGAGATACACCTTTAAACATGTGAGAAAAGAGATGAAAATGATTGAATAGGCTTAAAATCATCAGAGATTACGCAGTAGAGATATTGCCTATACTTTTCGTAGCACGTTGTATAAATACATACAGGGTGATTTTTTGAAAACTTCACACCTTAAATAACTTTAAATATAGCAAAAATTTAAAAATTTGCAAAAACAGGTAAACTTTTGTTTGCAGGGGGACAACTTTTGAGATAAGTTTTTAATGGATAGCGCTTACTCTCTGAGCAGGGTAGACACCCCTTTAAAAATTTTAAATGGAACTATCCATCTTGTGATACATCATTAGAAAGCTTATTTCACAAAGAGTCTGGCCATGTAATTAGTTTTACCACGTTTAACTTATTGACGGGGTAATAGATTAATAGTGCCTACGAAACAGGTTGCTTATTAAATTGAATATTTTGGACTCTTTTCAACAAAATGTATTTTATTTTAGAGCGGAAATAAAATTTGTCCTTACGAGAACCCAAAATTTAAACAAACAACTTGTAAAAAATATGACACTTAAAAAAAACTCCCAGAATATTGAAAATTTTCTTTTAACATTATTATTAACATTAAAGTATTTATCATGTTATTTTTTAGAAAGTCCATGTCCACGAAAAAAAAATTATTTATTTGTAACTCCAAAAACAGTGTGAACAAAACCATAGAAATTCAAACCTTACAATAGATTCTCAAAATGTGCACCACCTCTTTCTATACAATAATACAGACGGTTCCCGAACTCCTGTTGCACTTTTCGGAAAGTTTCAGGTGGAATCCTCCTGCACTCGTTAATAATTCTTTCTCGCGGATCGTCCAGGCTAGTAGGTTGTGTTTTGTAAACCACAGATTTTAAATGACCCCATAGAAAGAAATCTAAAGCGGTCAAATCGGGTGATCGTGGTGGGCATTCAATTGTTCCACGCCTACCAATCCAGTGAAGAGGAAATGTATGATTTAACCAATTTCGCACATTAATGGCGTAATGCGGTGGGGCTCCATCATGTTGGTAAAACAATTCGTATTCATCCAACATTGGATTTCTTTCAGTGTCACGTTAGTTTTCTAATTGCTCTGTGATTAAAGGATCAATAACGTTATCAAGTAATTCTAAATACATTCCCCCATTTAGCGTCCCATCAATGAAAATTGGACCTACAATTGCGTTGCCAAGTATTCCAGCCCAGACGTTCAGCTTCTGAGGAACTTGTGTATGACCTTCTCGAAAAATATAGGGATTTTCGTCACTCCAGTACCTGACGTTATGTTTATTTACAGAGTCGTTAAAAAAATTGCATTCATCACTGAAGCAGATATTTTTTATTAGATTTGGATTTACTACAATCTTTTCTGTCATAATTTCGCAAAATTGCAGTCTTCTATCGAAGTCATCTTCGCCGAGTTCCTGGAGAGTTTTCATCTTATAGGGATGGAATTTGTGCAGTTTTGTATCTTTCCTTACAGATAAATAAGAAAGTCCAGTGACTGTACAAATGTTACGCAAAGAGCTAGTTGGATCCATTACAAAATGACCAAGTACTTCAAGTTGGGCCATTTCATCAACGACTCTATTCCCTGCCCTTTTTTTTGTTTACTACAGATCCAGTGTCTTGAAATTTTTGCACGAGATCGAGAATGTACCTAGAGTCAACATTTTTATCGGGGTGCCGTTCGTTAAACACCCTTGCTGACGCACGAGCACAGCTATGCTCAGCACCGTAAATAAAAATTATTTCTACCCTTTCGGCAGTTGAATAAACCATTATCACTTGGACTCTCACTTTAAAATTTCACGCGATTTATAAAAAGGAATGTGAACAAAAAGATGGTCGTGCCAAAGAAGTAGCCAAAAAGTTGAAACAAAAAATTGGAAACACAAAGTAGATAATTATTTAGCCAATTCAGTATAAACTGTCGAGTTGCAATATCAAGTAATGTCGAAAGAAAATTTTACGTATTTTTGGCATTTTGCTTAGGTGTAACAATTATTTTTTAACAAGTTTTTTTAGGCTTAAGTAAGGACAATTTTTATTGTAACTGCAAGACAATAAATTTTGTTAAAAAAAGTCCAAAATATTCCATTTTATAAGCCACTTGCTACAATGCATTTTTTGACCCACTACCCCGTCAATGGGTAAAAAATAGTAAAACTAATTACATGGCAAGACTCCTTGTGTAATAAGCTTTTAAATGATGTATCGTAAGATGGGTAGTTTCATTTAAAATTTTTGAAGGGGTATCTACCCCGCTAAGAGGGTAAGCGCTATCCATTAAAAACTTATCTCAAAAGTTGTCCCCCTGCAAACAAAAGTTTACCTGTTTTTGCAAAATTTTAAATTTTTCCTCTATTTAAAGTTATTTAAGGTGTGAAGTTTTCAAAAAATCACACTGTATACAGCTTTACTTAATAACTATTCAGTATAGCAATTTTTTTCTGTTTGCTGACCGAAGGAGACCGTGATATAAAACGTGCTATTCAGGTGCGTCACTGAGCAAAACAGGTTGACACCCTGATTAATCTCACTAATGGCTATAATGAGCTACAGAATTTTACTAGACGACAAAATAGGTGTTTAATATATTAAGTTGTTATTCCTATTTGTGTCTATATTGTGTCCTAAAGTAAGCAAATACTGATCAGTGTGGGTAGATCATAAAAAATTACTCTTACTATAAATAGTGTTATCTAAAGGCTATATTACGCTTCAGTTTATTTGATGAGCTCCCCAAATTGAGAACGCTTACCTATCTACCTGTTTATATTTATCACCAAATCTATAAGTGACAATATCAACTGCAGGTGACTTACCGTGTCTTATCACTGCACAAAACACGAAAAACGCACAAAACACCAGCCGTCTACCCTCCATGGCGTTTCAGCGTTTCAGCGGTCGTGTTTCTCATGCGCCCAAGTTGTTGTTTTAAGTTCACCGCCACGCTAGGAGACTCCTAGAATTCTGGCGCCAACGAAACTGCCGCCCCGAGTTTTTCCGAAGCACGGGGGTGGAATGGGGTCGTACGGGGCGAATACGTTGCGTATCGCCGCCGATTTGATATAATGGATATCGGGATGTTTACGTTTTGGCAAAACAAAATCGGACTTATGGTGGTGGAGGGGAGTTTTTCTCGTCCTAGGGCAACATCGGATTTATGGGAGACTTTTCGTAATGGGGAGGACGACCCTTCAAAAAATTTAATTGGTACATCATTTGAACACTCGCCATGTAATTAGTTTTGTTGTATTTCACTCTCACTCGATAAGTACAATGAAGCAATTGCCTACTGAATTGAATATTCCGATTTTTTTAAAGAAAATGTTATAAAGAAGAAAACAACTGCAGATTGATTTATTTCGCTATCATTATAGCTCATCAGTGCATATTATGAGTAAGTACCCACACCATTAGGACGTTACCTACTGTTCACCTCAAACCACCGCTACAACCAAAATAAAAAACGTAGCAGAAAGATATATAAAAGTCAGTAATCCACAATACAGACACGAAACCTTTAAATAAGCAACGCAATTGTTGATAGACAACGGATACCCAACAAAACATATCAAACGAACAATAAGTCACACCACAAACACAATTTACAACAGCCTAAAACATAACAATTCGACACAAAGAAACCAAGACATGAAAACATAAAAATCCTACTTGCCACTCTTATACACCCCACGGTATCCTAAAAAATACTAAAACCTTACAATATTAACATAACATGCAAACCCTTAAACACCATTAAACAACTTTACCTACTCCTCAAAGCAAAAGTTACAAAAGAACAGACAACATATTCAGTATATAAAAACAGTACATATAGGATAAGCTAAGTGTAATCTTAGAAATAGAATCTAACAAGACCCACAAAGTAACAACGCATTAAAATAACACGAACAACAATATAACCATCAATCAAGTCGACTATGCCAACAGCAAAATTATAACAAAATTACAAAACACAGGAAAGAACAATATTAGAAATGATACACTTCCAAAAGAAATCTACAGACATACAAAACATATGCAATATATACAGCAGTATCATTCAGATTACCATTGAAACTTGAAATACATACAAAAACCAAGAATATACACAGACAACAGTGGCGCGAATATATAATTTTTGACTCCCAAAAAATTCAAAATAATCAAAATATTTAATAACAACGTGTTAATGTCCACGAGAGAAAAAGGAAACACTTTGACCGTGAAAATTGTAAATATGATAAAATGATGCTATAAAGAATTTGAAAAAAATGTTATTAAAACTATCAAAATCTAAACACGATGAGTGAGTTATAAGAAAACATCAATAGTCATTTATACTTTTACAAATTAATTTTTAGAACACTCCCACTATTTCCCTAACTTTGTAACCCAGGGCAGCAGTTTACAAATTGATTTTTTTAACGTAAAATTGAATATATAAAGTTAAATGTAGGTATTTATTTTATCGAATCAACTTGCTCGAAAACTTTTATTTACAAGCATTAGGTAAAAGGATAGCAAGCTTGATACACGATTAAATCTATGTGAAACCAAATTTTCGTAGCAGCTATTCTGTTTAAACTTGTATGAAAAAAATTTGAAGTTAGACTACTACATGTAGTAATGAAGTAGTGCCATTTTATACATAAGAGAAACACAAAATTATGCTATTACTTGCTAAATACTAAGCAATTGCTAGGTGATGATTTAGAGCTCATATGAAATGATGCAATTGTAAAATATCATTGATCAAATTATTGAATTTACAGATTCTATTATATATGGTTAACAATTATTTCATTATACTTGATCGAAAAGTATAACAAATTGCTTTTAAATTGTCTAGAGAATAAGCCCACACTTGAAACTGAAAGTGAAGAATGGTGTCCTAGTTGCAAATGATCTTTTACAGAAATAATTATAATTATTGCGTAAATTGTTCCACTTATAATTTTTAAAGGGATTCAGTGTCCAATGAAATTTTGAAATCATTCAGTTTGTAGCATTCTTTGGTTTTCTAGATATTTAAATTGATGTTTATATTAATGCATAAATAAAGATTTATACTAAATGGGCTCCTTTTTGCAGAATAAATGATCAATTGTTCTAGCTCTAAACATCTTTTACATGTTGAACTTGGCCTACTTGCGTAACAAGATAAAACCATAGTTATCGATTTCATATTATAAGTAAATACTTCTTGTTACGACTTAGGAGGGACACGTTTTTCGATTATCAAAAATAAGCCATTGGTTGTAGGCCTGCAGGCTTAGAGGGGGATCCCGTAGCTATATGTGTTTCACTGGTTTACATGATTTTGTTTTCGACAATAATTATTGTAGATAAAGCGATAAGGTAGCTCTACTCTTGCGCTGATAAGACCGTACACTGTAACTTATTGCTCGTAAAAAGGTAACTGGTTTTAGTAGGCAATAATAAATTAATCGATGAAGTGTTTTCGAGGAAAACCGAGAGATAAGTTAAATTTGTATCTACACCGTTGCTTAAAGACCAGGTGATCAAGAATAGCACAGCAGAGCTTAATATAACAATTAAAATTAAGAACATCAAATCTAAACGTTGATGTAAAGTTGAAAACCTATAAAGTATGTACAAAACATGAGAGATCCCCATATCCATACTAACCCATAAAATTGGCACGATTCCAACAATTTCAATTAGATGCTTCACTAATACAAATAGGTTAATATGTCAACATAAATATCACCCCCGTAAAAAGCATATCCCTGGGCAACCCCATAAATTGCCAACAAATTTATAGTCCTTTTCCTTACTACGTGTGTGCTGCGGACCTTTGCGTGACCTTTATCTATTCAGGGGGGGGGGGTTCACTGAAGGGCTGAAACAAATTTAGCAGCATGCAAATATTAGGTTCGATGTTTTTCAAGAAAGGACGGGCACAGACTTCGCATACAATGCTCCGATGCTGAGAGGTCATTAGGGTCTTTGAGGGGTGCTTAATGATGTATGAAATTGGAGATGTTGGAACTGGAAGCACGAGAAGTATCGGGGTATTTTGCTATAAGAGTTGAAGCTTTTAAATGTCAGTCAGGTGATTAAGCGCCTTAAGAAGTCTACAATTCTTTCACTAGAATTATATGTATACCAAACCAATAAAATGCATTATTTGCATTTGTCTCGTAACTGTTTGTTAAGTTTCCACACTATTATGACATTATCAGGGCACAATCAGTTAAAAACGATATCGGGTTTTGTACTTTGATAATTGGGCAATCACTACACCTGTTACATGATTATAACCACATGTAGCGTGAGTTGGTAAATAGCCAGATAATGACGATAATATTCAAAAGTCACTAAAACATAAAAACCTTACTGCCTACTAAAAGTCATGTCCAAAGTATTATATTTCAAGCATCCACGAATTAGTAAATCGACATTTTTTTCATATTTTTGTTAGTAAAACACAACAGAACAATGATAGCAGGAAATAAGTAAACATACAATTCAATTAGCATTACACTCTTGCAACATCTAAAATCAAATTAATAATAATACACAAAAACTAGAAGCTAGAGTTTCAATATTTCTCTACTCGTGTTTCCAGGATTCTAGATAATACAGTATCTGTTATTAGATATATTAACCTGATAAGAAAGGCCCTACACCATAAAGCGATTTCACTGAATTTTTTGCAACGACTGCATTGAAGCAGTTTTGTAGGTCAAACCTGCTTTCAAAAATCCAGATACGGTGTATCATATATTTGAAGTCTACTGTATACCACAATGAGCTTCACTCTCGGTACAGTTGCTCTAAATTTGTTGAAACGACAAGACTAACGTTGCTTTTACGATATAAACAAAGATTTCACAACGAAAATTTCAAGGATATTCTTCAGTATTCGTGGATTAAACAGATTTTGTCTCTAAAACCATATAGATAATATATATTGCAGAAACTTCTATATCCCCTTTTTGTTTTTAAACAGCTTGGATTTTTTCTATACTATTTGCGTTTTCCATTAATATTACAGTCTTCCAATTTGTATAAAGTCATGTTGGGTGTTCCTTACTGTGAAAAAAAATCTCCTCAATTATATTTATTGAGGTGGTCTGCAAGCCAATCAAGTCTAGTATTGCAAATTAGAATTCTGTATGGACAAGAAAATACTGTGCCATTTAGATATTAATTTAAATACTATCCCCACACACTTGTTTGCTTTTATACCTGGTTAGCAGAATTTACCCAGAATTTCATATAATAATCATTAAATACAAGTGTACAGGATGTTTCACAAATGATAATGACCCTGAGGGAATTAAAAATGCAACCCAAAATACATTCTCATAACCAATGTGGTTATTTTATATAATGGTATTATTTTGAAAATAAATTGGGAATCCATGACGGCTATGTGCTATGGTTCCTGTCACTGTATTTATTAAAAGTCAAAATGTATTCAAATGATGAAAAAACAGATACGATTTTGATTTATGGTGCTTCCGCTGCTGCCCGTTTATACAGACAACTTTTTCCAAATAGAAGAGCTCCTGCCAATACAATTTTCAAGAGACTTGAATTAACTGTAAGGACAAACTGGCCACCACCGAAAAAGTCAAGGGAAAGAACAGCAACAGGTCCTGACAATGAAATTAGAGTATTGGAAAATCGAAAATCCTCATATTAGTCAAAGGGTAGTCTCAAGAGCAACCGGTATTAGTCTGTCTTCAGTTGACCGAATAATTAAAGGCAATCAATTACATCCGTATCACTTGCAATCGGTTCAGGCCTTAAAGGTAACAGATTATCCTAAATGAGTGGCTTTTTGTAACTTTTTTTGGGAACACCAAAATTTGAATGTGAGATTTTATGACAACATTTGCTTCTCAGATGAAGCAAGATTTTCTAATAATGGTGGAGTTAACAAACATAACATGCCTTATGCGCAAGAAAATCCACGTTGGATTCGAGAAGGACATTTTCAAACTATCTGCTCGACGAATGTCTGGGAATATTGGGGAATCAAATTGTTGAGTCCTATTTTTTTCGCGATAGTTTAAACGGCAATACTTATCTAAATTTTTTAAAAAACATTTTACCTGTACTTCTCCAAAATGTAAATTTACAAGTAAGACAAGATCTATGGTTCCAACAAGATGGGGCACCTGCGCATTATCATAAAATAGTGCGAAATCATCTTGATTTGGTTTTGCCTAACCGATGGATAGGAAGAGGTTCAATTAATCATTGGCCACCGAGAAGCCCGGACCTTACTCCTTTGGATTTTTTCTGTGGGGGATGGTAAAAGAGCAACTATACCAAACACCAATTGAATGTGTAGAACATTTAGAAAATAAAATACGTGATGCATGTAGATCCATCACTCCAGAAATGTTAATGCATGTGAAACGATCGTATGTATCCTGTATGTATATTAATGGTTTAAAAAGATTTAGAATTGCGAACAATTTTATCTGCCGATTATCATAAAGATATGGGTGATTCACTGTTTGAGACTTGGCTTACAAAACAGCTGTTTCCATTTCTACCTCCTAAAGGTGAACCCAATAAAGCCACCAAAAATACTAATAGTTTCAGGTTGCTTACAAGTCTTTGTAAGTACTTAAAGTCTCAACTTTTTCTTGCATGGAGAATGTTTATTTCAAATTCCTTGCCCCTAATACTGTAATGTTGGTCTAAAGATTTGAGTCTGTAAAGGCACAAAAATTGATTAAGAAAGTAAAGAAATGAATATAGTTTAAAACAATCCAAATCAGCAACTTAGTCTAGAACAGCATGAGCCATTATTGCCATATGAATGCACAATGTCTTGCCACATTAAACCAAAGTATAGATAAGAAGGACGTTGAGTGTTTTGAGAAATATAACAAATCGATTGATATCGTCCGCAATACTGCAAAATACAATAGTAAGTACTTGACCTACAAGACTAATAAAAATCACAGTTTTATTAAGTGGATACAAAGAAATAGTACACATTTACACATCGATGATTTATAAAAATGTAAAGTAGGCTAAGATGCACACTGCTTGCAGGACATGCCAACGTAAGTACTGAACAGAAGATGGTGCTCCATTACATGCATCTGTAAAGCACTGGCAGCTTGTCTCCATTTTGAAATCACTATCGAATTTGACACACTTGGAGTCGTTAGTTTTGTGGAGTTCCCATCCGCAACTCCTAGAGACTCTCTTGAAATTTTCGGGACCGCCTTTTACTAAAACAGACATAGATTATAAATAAGATCCAATATTGATGCCTTGCTTTATATCCAATAAAATAAAAACACCGATTACATGTACGTTTCTTTTTTAATTTCAGTATACCAATAGTACCTAAACTATACTGAGGAGCTATAATAATAGGGAAACGGATCTGTCTGTAGGCGACATAGAATAGCCATGCATTTTAAAGGAAAGGAAGATATTTTTACAATAGAAACATCCGCAACTTACTCGAATACACGGTTTTCCTGCACAGGATTGGTTTATGGCCAAACTTGTCTTCACAGTCTTTGTAATACGGACTGGCAGTGTCGTTTTGTAGTAAGTCTAAACATGTCGGATCCTCAGCGGAAGAACATTGGAAACATTTCAAAGCAATGCCTAAAAAAAGCTCAGTTAGTCGACATACAAAAAAAAAGTGTTTTAAATGTTGTTTAGAATGAACTTGATTGATTGAAAATTGATTTCTCAAGAGGTATGTCATCTGCATAGGTAAAAACCCATAAGACGTACAAAACCCCCTCAATCCAACAAAATTGAGCAAAAATACAAAATCGACTGATCGTTGTAAATGGCATGTATGTACTTACCAGTTGACAGGCAGGCGGCAAGCACAAAAAACGTGGTCCTCCAAATATCTAGTTGCAGATCCATTGCGCCTCGACCCAGCTATCGGCAGTGCTAAAATATTTACGTAACATAGTAACTGTCAATTATTACTAGGTTGAAAGAAAGGAACGAAGCCTCTATTCAAAATGGGGTTAAATAAAAATGATACTCAATGGCGTTGAGATTTCGTGTCAAAATTTCTACCTATTGGTTTTCTGAAGGTGAAAACAACGTAATAAATCTATTCTTTACCCTGTAAGCTATTCCCGCCCTTATGTGAAACTACGGATTTAAATTGATTCATGCAAAAAAGGTCTGTTGACTTGATATAGTTAACTATGTCTCTACAACATAACAAAAGCAGATTTAAAGAACGCCTACTAAGTCAAAAGTATTAATTGCAATGAGTTCAAGTCAACGGACACTTGTTAAACATAAAATGATGCTTTTGCATTCTTACTTTTCATGAAACAATTACACATAAGTTATTAAAAGAAAACTAAGATGGAATTCATGTACTATATTCTTCGCAAGAAACCACCATACACCATCAAATACGTCTAATCACATAGACAGTTCGATTCGCATACTTGTTCCTTGCTTCAAACTCTCAGGTACGTGCTTTTATACCAAAACATCCAGAGGTTCAGGCCGGGAGAATTCAAGATCGTTTACATTATGTTAAATACATACATTTTATATCAATCTTTTGTTTGTCTCTGTCATTAATTTTGCTCTATATGTCAAGTATAATATTCACTGTCTATTGTACGTTATGTTAAATGTCATTATTTTTATTTTTTAACATTAATTAAACAAAAAACTACAAAAATTGTTAGGAATTTTGGTTTGCAACAAAGCTGGTGATTGTGTTAAAACTCCTTTAACTGACAGAAAGCAATACACTAGTATAAACATTATTTTCAAGCTCTTTTGGACGAACTGTGAGCAATTGAATTATCCAGTTTGCTTGGGGGCAATATCAACACTTTATCTTATTATCACTTATTATCTGTATCAGTTCTATAAAAATATGGGGTTGCTACTAAATATTAACATACATGGAAGTTGAATTTTACTTAATAAATAGTGCTTTTGTTTAACATTTTGGTTTTGGGTTTATTGTTAATAGAAGGCCGAATTGGATTTTTGGATTGGGGCGTTTAAAAATTTTAAGAAAACATCCAACTGTGGATTCCCGTCCAAATAGAAAAAAATATCCTTAAAATACTTAGTCCACAATAATACATTCTTTGAAATTTCGTTTTTCCAAGCAAAGAGTTTTTCTCAAATATTCTACATGAAATTTTCAGGCACAAGTGAACCCATTGGATCTATTCGTACTCGTATGTATATTATCGCTATATTTAATACTTGAGCTTTTCATGAGGTTTTAAATGTGTTTACATTTTCAGCTTAAAGCTCATTTAAGGGGATAAAAAAAGATTAGACATATCAAATGTCACAAGGTATTGATAATTATATTTAATTTGCACTTATCCTGGTTTGATGTCAAGCATTGTTTGGATTTTAAAATGCTAGATACGTGTTTCTGGAATTGGTATGTGCCATCTGAAATAAATTTAAAAAAGTGTTGCCTTATTTATTTTTATAGTGTGAATGCTATAATCTTTTTTGTTCGCATTTATTTGATATTATACCTAAACCCGTGTATTTTGCATTATTTATATGTATATAATATTACGATTTTTTTGACATTTTAGTTATATTTTGTAATATTGAATTTGAATTTACAAGGAGGGTTAACTGATTTGATTTTAACTCTATTTTCTATTGAATTTTCCGCCGATTTCTTACTTTATTAAAATGAGTGAGGTATTGTTCTTCAACCAGAATCTCTACCTCGCTCTAGATAGTTAACACATCGAAAGTTATGTTAACAATGCAATTTTTTAAGTAATCCTACATGAACTAAGTTTAAATGTTAACCTAAGTATTGCTGGTATGTGTACTACGAATTATGAAGGATAGAAAAATTCCAATTCGCGTTAGAGAAAGAAAAGTATAGATTTTCTGGACTTATTTATGTATTATTATGTATAATAATCCTGGCTTTGTTTAATAAAAAAAAGAACTGTTAGCTTTTGACAATATCGATTGCATCAGCAATACATAAATTGTAGACCGAATACTTAATAAAAGCAGTACTACGCTAGAGCACAAAGCATGCTGTATAATGCTAACGTATATGAAAAAAATCATATCAAAGATGTTAGTGTTTGTGTTAAAAGTAGGCTACATAGGTTCGGAAAATATGATTAAAGAACATGTTGCAAGAGTATACTCAAATAGACTCACAACACGTTTTACTGACCAAAAATAATTATCAATAATTCATTTAAAAAATTTCCGCTTGTAAAAAACAATGCCAGATATTGTTTGCTAAATTATAATGTTTGAACACCAATTCAGGCTATATTTGAAAACTACCTTAGTGCAATTTTATACACTTTGAAGAATGACAGTGCTAAAATGATCGTCCAGTATCCCGCTACCAGTTTATTTTCAAACTAAATCAGTAATAATGACACTATAAGGACAAATTATTATAGCGAGACACTTCAAATGAAGAATTAGTGTTTGGGCTAGAGATAACAACGAAAGCGAAAGTTACCACGAGCTGTTGATGTAATTGACCCGACCAGTATCTAATTAACACTGATAAGATAACAATATCCTGAAGAAACATGTCACTAACCTGCGTCTTCCTTAAATTATGCACTTTTCCCCTGGAAACCAATTAGCATCAAGCGCTCGGACAACACTGAATCTATCCGATCGAATTTGATGTTCGAAAATCCGGAAATCTGGTAATATCTTGTGCTGTCCAGCACATGAGCTAATCAGGAATCTATACCACCACCTTCAGCTATACTAAAAAAGAAACGATCGATCTTCGGCTCCCCACCTACGGTCATCGATTACGACAGCAATTTGCAAATGTGCCTGGCATGATTTACTTTTCTAATCGATTAGCACGACTCTTAGAATTATCGGTTTTTGGTATATTCTGGTTCGGGTCGGGAAAAGACCGGAATTTTTTGGTTAGGAGATGAAGTTTGAACCAGTGGTGTCCGGCTGGTCAGTTTTGTGCAATTATGTTGGACAAGAAGGTACGTACTTTGTGTGGGTCTTTACGCACGTGTGATTGCGAAATGACTGGTCACTTCTTGTTTGTTTTTTTTTGTGTTTAAAGTTGGCTAATAGTTGATGTGAACAATGACGAAAGATTTGGCTTTTCCTGGATCGTTTAAAGTTCAAAAAACAGGCCTATGAGAACTATATTTGTTGCAGCATGGTACACTAAAATAAAAACTCTGTCAGCGAAGTAAAAAATCTAGAACTGAAACACAAATTTACAGTGTACACTGTACACAAGCATACCGATTTAGAATTTAACCCTCAACTTGGCTAGCCACTAAAGTATTTCGCGGACTTACCTACTTTTCTTTAAGTTTTTTCAGACACCTAATCGAAATGGATTACATTGTATAAGGAATTATTTAGAACATTCGTAAAATGCTGTTTCCATCACTGTAGCACCCTTAGCAACTAAACAAAAATAAATAAGTGCAGTCGCACAAAATTTGGTGAAAATTGAAACAAACGAAGATCATCCTGAGATGAATGTGAGAAGTCCCACAATGTTTTCCATTCCTAGACGCCTTCAAAGAATATAAAGGAGATTGACAAGTACTGACTATTACAAAAATGGCGTGATTAAAAGATTGATACATTATAATTGAGTATAAAGGTATGCAGTGTGTCTCGTTCGTTTAATGACTGATGGTTAAAATTCAAACTATTTCCTTATCTCAGATATTAACAGGGCAGATAATTTCCATAAAAACTTAACCAGGACAGTTGTGTAATCGCCTAACAACGGAAACGTTTAGCAACTGTGTTAAAAGAAAAACATGTCACTTTACGACTATGCGACAATATTGTTAACCTCACGAGCGAATGGTCTTTTAAGACAAAAATTATTTGAGCCCAAAAATTAGAGGCCAAACGCAACATAACATAAAACGACGACCAGAAAGATTCAAAGAGTGATCAAATAAAAAACAATTTTATCGAAGTAACTAGTAACTTATCTTTCCTACTTATAATCAAAAAGAGCTTGTTAAAACAGTTTTTTAAACGTATGTTTACAAATTAGGGTTTAGAAGAATAAGTACATTCAATTGCGGGGTATAAAAACGATATATCTCTTAAATTCAATGGAAGCGGAGATATCAAGACTTTAAAACGAATTGCTAGATAAATCAAATCATATTTCCTAATTAACCCAATAAACAATCTAAATAAAGTACCTTGTAAAAGATAAAACTCGACAGATTGCTTCACAACTACTGTTCTAGTAAATTTTTATTAAAAAATTTTCGGATGCCTTCAAAAGAATTTAATTTCAACTAATAATAATTTTGCAATTATAAACAGCAATTGTAGATATACTTTTATCGCTAATTTTGATCATTATCTTATTATTTGCTTAATTTAGAACTGATAATGAAGGACACCAGTTACCAAACAAGTACCTATGTTTATGCAAATATTAAATGTTTAAAGATTATTCCAGTACCAAAGAGGTACAGTTGCATCAATTGACAATTGACATCTAATGTAATATTATATTAAACGTTATCAATTTAAATCTATTTTGACTGTATTCGGAACCACTTTCGACGCAATCAAGTCTCGTATTTATTTTATTTAAATTATTTTTCAGCGTTGAGTAAATATTTGCTTTTTGTACTGTTTTCCTGTTTTGTCCGCAATAAAGACAAGATTTCATTTTTAAAACATTCATGCATTTATAGTTTTTTTTTATGCATTTTTGCCAAACGAGAAGTCAAAACATTCAACTGTATTCACTGTTCATGATCTAAGCAACCTATGCTTGCAAAAACATCGACTAGTTCTTCATAATTTTGACTTTAATTAGTTAATTTTACGTCTATTAAAGATACGCGGGATGACAGTTGGTATTTTTCTTTATGGTACTTATGTACATAAGTTTAGTAAGTATACATAAATTACAAGTAAACTTATTCTTAATAGCTTCATGTTTACAATTCATGCATTTTTTTATATCAGTCATTAAAACAGCAAATCATTAATTAACCAGGTAAGAAATGTAAATGAGATGCCTTAAAAAAGACAAAGTTCGACATATTACTTGACAATCACTTTGGTAAATCATTATATAATAGAAATATTTTTCGATGCCTCAACTTGAATTTAACTTCGTCTAAGAATTCTAGGAATGCAGTTGCCACATTTGTTTATTTGACTTCCTAGAACTCGATCATCTTATCATTAATTTGGATTGTTATCTGATTATTTGTTAAATAAAACGACTGACAGGTGGTGTACTGATAATAAAGGACACCAGCTAGCAGAATCGGCAAACAGATGATGTTTATTCAAACATTCGAAGGAGTTAAAGATAAAAAAAGAATGTTCTGTTTCATTGACAACCTGTATGTATTGTTAATTTAGAAATTAATTACAAATTACACTTAGCCATGCCGTGTCATACATTTAACGACAGTAAATAGTATAATCAAGTTACGCAATTTGAGCTATATCGATTACTGTACTAGTATCCTTGCAACGTAAATTAAACACTCGTAACCCACATTTAATCAGATAGTTTGTTTGCTACTAGAAATAGCCATTTATCAATCATTCACTTAGGGGGACGTTATTTTGGAAGACAATTATAGGTATCTTCAACTATACGTGAGTGGTATGTCAGTTTATAATTTATCGTACGTTTTTAATAGTATATAAGATAAAAAACATGCCAAGCTTGTTCAGATTTATATCACGTAGTAGTACGGTTTTGAAGACAACGTTTAGCATGATATCAGAAAGAGTTTAAAGGTTAGGAGAATTATTTATCTCGTGCAACTGATTACTGAACTATATTCAAGTTTTTGTACAACTAACGGTGTTACAGACATATTTTTGTTGTTAGGAATGACTAGTTATAGGCAGAATATGATTAGATATTACTCGTATTACTCTTAAATTAGTTGGGAAAATGTTTCCAACAGCAAAAAGATATTTTTTTTAAATAAAGTACAACAAACATGGTTTGAATAAATGCAGAATGGTCCTTTTGCAGAAAGCAAGACTATTTGTTGGTTATTCTTCAATAAAATTCATTATCTCAAATTTAACAAGCATAAAGATCTAATTTACTTGCTACTAATGGGTAAGAAATTTCAGTTCGCTGGTTCATATACAGCTGGAGTCTTACAAGAACTGGATATAAGGAATAGCGTTCAAGACAGGGAATAAATATCCTAATGGTGTTACGGTAAACAAAAATTATAAGTTGCAAAGAAAAGAAGACAGTGAAGAACCACTCATAAAGTATAAACTAGTCAAAGAAAGGAATAAAATAATTGCGAGGAAAGCGTGCAATTTTCAAAATCAATTTCCAGAATCTCCATTGACATTAAATGTCCGCACACCCTGTCAATGTCAAAAATGCCACTTGTGCCCTATCAAACCCAAATTTGACGTTGTCGCTCTGTCCCCAACTGCCCTCTCTAACGTCACAGTTTTTTTCCACCCTTCCGTTTTCCCCCCCGACACAACGTATGAGAGTAACCAACCAAGATGTATCTTAAGCGCTGGTTCCCAGGTTGGCATCCGGAAACCCTGACGTCTTATCTTTCTCACGCGTGTCTTTGCAGGAGTTCAAACAGACCTTGGGATGACCCACCATGAGGTTTAAGTATGTCGGCACGGTAGCGATGCTTATTTGTATATTTGTGAACGCATTCGACTGCCTCCACTGCTACCAGTGCAGATCAGATCTGCACGAGGGCTGTGAAACCATCACCAATGACACCCACCTTATGCCATGCAAGGGAGGTGCGAGCGAAGAGAATTTGGCCTGCAGAAAGATGACACAGTACTGTACGTAGCAAAGCCCAGTAGGAACCGATAGGAACAGTGTCTTTTGATTTATTATGCTTGTTTTAAAACTAGTGCCATGTAGACACCAGCTTAAAAAAGGTTAATTTCTTTCGTTGAAAGATACACACATGTATGTATCTATTCTGGATAGAATATTAAAGAAAATCATTAGAAAAACACGAATCAGATCTCGATTATCTTCTTCAAAACCACCAGGGCATGCTGTACGAGGACATCAGCTGACCATATTCTCAATAGGGCTCCACATTCACAAGAAGGGTTGATAGATGGATCCCATTTATCAAGAATAAAGTTGCATTTCCCATAGCCAGTTCGAATGCAATTCAGAGTGACCCAAGACTTCCTCGGGAGGTCAGTTCCTGCTACCTTTCCTATAGGATCGTTTATAAGCTGTTGGTTGAATATATCATTTTTCTTAAGTTGCCAAACAGAACACCATCCATCTTCAGTGGTGTAAGAAGGAAACCTTCTCAGTAGGAGTAAAGCAAAAATTCAAAACGATTTTAAGAGAATTGCACGCAGATGTACTTCACCTTTAATGATCTAAGATTCTTGTCACTTATCTGCTAATCAAAATACTTCAGTTCGATCAAGATTGTAATTGAGCACACCTGTTATTATCGAGCGTCCATAATCGTTGGCTATCATTCATCTAACATCGTAAAAAAGTAAAAATCGAGTACTGAGTACCGTAAAATTTTGCAAACTCTGGGCAAACCCCTCCTTTKTTTAATGAAGCAGTGGATACATCTACATTCAAGAACTCTTGACAATGTATTTATGTTTAGATTTCGCCCCAATAATTTTGTATCAGACTCTTACAAGCCTTTGGTGTAGACTAACTGTAGTTGGTTCTCTCACTCTAACCTTCTTTACAACATTTAGTACATTTGTATTAATTTTTAAGGCAAAACGTGTATCTAAAAATTCAGCACTTATCTTTGAAGGGAATGAATTTCTGAGCATTTATTTAAATATAGTTTTAGATTGTGCTTGAAAGGAAATGACGAAAAGATCTCTAGGTCCGTGGCACTAGTTTTGAAACATTATCGTCCAACAAATAGTAACATTCGATCCTTGCTGGGAATTTAGAATTACTCGTGGCTCATCGGATTTAAATCAGCCCAATTTCAGTGTACTTTATGTCGAAGTATCAACAAACAGTCGTACGCGAATGTGCATTCGAGAACTGGGGTGAAGATTGTTACAAAAGTGTGTGGATTGACGCCAAGATATACTCGTGTGACTGCCTAGACGATGGGTGTAATAGGGCGTCGATACGTCGGACCAAAGTGGATTTTTTAGTACTTTTATTCATACTCATTCTATTCCCACCGTGAAACTGCAGCTGGCTGTCCCATTACTTGTAAGGTTTTTTTGTAGATAAATTATTTTAGTCCGAAAGGCGAGTTTTATTTGAGAGCAAGGTGAATAGTCAAGCTGAAGTACTCTACTACTTTTTCGGCCTTAATTTTGGGTTGGTTAAAAATTTTAGTGCATAGATGTTTGAATAAGGTTTGCTTATACCTATAGGTATATAGATTTACATTGCACAATTATATTATTTGCAATTGATATGCCTATATAGCCTCCAAAGTTATAGAAATAATTCATCATAACGAGTCATTCTTCATAGACAACTTGAACCAAATTCCATAGTTAGATGAAACAAAAGGAGCAGCATTACAAAAGTGTTGAGTAGCAATAGAAGAACTTGGGATTAATTTGTATTGGAACAAAGGCATGATGAAAGGATATTTACAGTCAATTTTATATAGAGAAAACTGCAAACGAAAATGTATAATTTAGCAAACAGTATACGTTATTTGATTCATGAAGATTAGAACTACTTTTTAAATTCTTAAATCGTCCTGTAAACAGAAGTTTACAATGTTTACCTCTACTAACTAATTCTCATAGTAATTTCTGTGTACTGAAATCAGTACTTGCATCAGTTTTATATATGTGTACTGAAAACTTAAATCAAATGTGATTCTCTTTCTCAACAAATTTAGATATGCAGGTAACAGTTTTTATATTGCCATTTACGAGATACAAATCATCAAAAACAAAATAAAGAAACAAAAATACTAGAAACTACCTTGCTAAATGGTCTGGCTCTACTTTATCGACGTTTCTAATTAATTTCTAATGACTACCCGTAAATAGATAATGTGCACAAGGCAAACAATGAAGGAATAGTATTACATACTTGGAATTGGGTTACGTTGGCGAGATAACGCATATGTACATTTCGTTTTTTAGATCAAGTATAATTTAATTTAAATAAACGACTAAATAATTAGCAATAAAAGTTAAATTAATCAAACCTATTTCCTGTTTGTTCGAAAATACCGTATCCTTGACATGATAATACCGTATTATTTGCGATCTGATACACCGCATGATAAGGACGATAATCTTTCTCAAGTGGCTCTGAACTTTAGGGGCTAATGTTGACTCCTAAATTGTTGTTGATAAGGGCCGCACCTTGCAGACATTCGTCGATGTTATCTAGAGATAGGCATCGCATTTCCGGTGCGTGATGATTGTGATAGATTTTTTTAAATCATCAATTCAGTTCCCCATTTATCCATGTCATATTACCACGTGTTTCAATGAAAACAAACCACCGTTAATAATCCTGAAAAGAGATCGATTTTACTTCGCTCCATTGGCAAGCACCCACCTCTTAATTTTCTAATAAAAAAGAGGGGTAAACACGGTAAAATTTTGATATTTCGAATTGGATATCTAACCCAACACACACATGTATGATACATGAATATCAAGGAACAACAGGATATATGATGCTACATAAATAAGTCCTACATGTTTGTAGTACACTATTTGCCAGAGCAATTTTTGTACTGCACACATGTCGTGTCTATATATCGTAAACGTATAAAAGAAAACGGAGATAATATAGAACATATAGGTGTCGGGTAACAAAAACTAAATAAAATGGTCACAAAGTAGTAATGATGATAACATAAATGCGGTTAGAGCTGAAATTACTTCTATATATTRTTTTATATTAGAATACCTACCAGTTGCAGAAACTTTGGGTACATGTATAATAGGTGTAAGCATAGAGAAGAAAAAAGAAATAGATGTATGATTTGAGATATGAAAATTAGCAGTCTAGAGTACTCTACCACGTAGAGCCAAACGAGTGTAATCTACAAATCTATTTTAGATACAAACTGCACAAGCTTTTGAATTAACAAAGTATCGATGAATTTTATAATAAATCCATCAGTCAAATCTAAAAAGTGTGCACCATGCGTTTGCTTTCTCTTATCGCACCACGCTTTTTTCACAGTGTCATGAGGGTCGTAGAAAGATTCGTCGACATAATATGGTGGATAATACACAACAGTTAATTTTTAGCTAACAATTAATTTTCTTGCGTAGTCCTTCAAGTGTCAATACACTATTATTTTTGTATGCCTCTTAAATCATAGGTAGTATCTTTGAATATAGAATGTACATTCTATATTCAAAGGTAGTATTAAATTTACGTGATTATCTTTGAAAAACGCTGACGAACCAGTTGTCTATCGCACTTTTCTGTCCTGAAATCCATTTACAGCTATAGTTCTCACAGTTGATTGTGAAATTTTGGACATTCCACTGGTTTTTGCGATGGATCCACTTTCTCCCTCTTTATTTTTATGTATTCAAAAACGTTGAAAACTATTTGTTTAGCTTCAGGTGGAAATGATTATGGGTATTTTCTAATGTAACCTGGAGCGATTCAGGACTCAATACAAATCATTTCAATTGAAACACCCCCCTCGACAAAATCTTCGGGCCGCCACTGACGGATACTACCTTCAACGGCAGGAGCGCCCTTTTATTAGTCCCGGAAATGACTAATTACTGGAACAACAGCCGGCCTCCCGACAAAAAAAAATGACACTGAATCAGACGGCGGAAAAACTCAAATCGCCCGCGTTTGGTCCTAACCAGAAATGATTTAAAACTATGCTCGCAACCCAGAAAACTTGCGCTCAACGGCGTCGAGGCGTGCGCGTCGGTTTCAGTCCTTTTGACCGCTGCTATCGAGTAGGCTTCGGCCGATACGTTCCGGTAGTTTTTAAGGGAAAAATTTCGTGACCGTAACTTTAGTTGTTAAATTAGGGATAATGGCGTATATGCAGTACCCGCTCGCGTGTAGTTTAGTGTTGTTCCTTTGCGTCCAGGGAGGTAAGTATGTAACTTGGGCTAGCATGCCGGAACAAAGAAAAGAGTAAGGGTAGCAAATTCTGAATCCTGCAACTACTACCCCCAAACTTTTTAGGAAATCGAATTTGCTTCAAATGCCTTCTAAATTTTTAAGCAAAACTCGAGAGAATGTAAGTCTTCCATACTTAAAATTCTTATCAAAATTCATGCAAACAACTTGAGTTGATATAAACACTTCTCCTGCTTAATTTATAGTCACCTTTGGCTCGGTTCCGATTATTTGTTGAACAAATTTGCGATAACAGCTATAAGCATCGATAGGGCGCAAGCGCCATGCCTTTTCTCGATCAATAAAACGGTTTTCTCGATGCCAAGATGGGCTCTAACAGGGTGGCGATAAGCACGTAGAAACCGTGCCAAGGGTGTCAGTTGCACAAGGTTAAGGTTAATCGGTTAGGCAAGTACTGGGGATATTGAACCAGCAGAGTACCTTTCAGTACCATTACCGAGATGGGAGAGCGTACCAAATCATTAAATTTTCGATGGTTGTGTTCGTTCGAATCGATGATTGATGATATACATATTTAGCTGACCTGACTGAAGATGTTTGATGTGTGCCGCAAAAACAAAGTACCATCCTTAACTCACTCACTTGTTATATCTTCCGTAAAAAATATTTTTCGAGGGTTTTTTGTGGTAGAATGCAGATAATTGAAATCGATATGTTTTGTGTTCTAATTGTAGATTATTTTAATCTTTTGAAACCTGTAATATTTTTATGATTTGCCTAATTGAATGGAAGTACTAAATTAAATGTGGTAAAAGGATCTAACTTTTCTATTCACTTATATGATAATGACAGTGATATCTCTTCAAATATTTTTACATCTAGAGATGTGTGTACGGAAACGACTTTATAAACAGTAATTTGAAATGTGATAGTCTTCTTTTTGGATAGAATTAAACATTCGAGTTGGATTGAAGAAATTACAATCAAATAAAATCGTTCCCGAAAAACGTAGAAAAGCACAGTGTAAATATTTCTAAATGTGCGAAGTTTTTAAAGTAAAAAAATACAATACCAATATCTCAGCAAATTTAAACATTTATGATTTTAAAGGAAAAAGGAAGTGTACTGCCACCTATCAAATACAGGAAAAACTGAACTATTGGATGCAGTGGAAATTTGCATAGGTCAAAGTTATTTTACTTCAGTGACATATTCTACAAGCAAGACAATGGGCCAGATATGTTGCCGATATTTTTTGTATTTGAACCAAAATTTTGTAAAAGAATTGACAACAAGTAGACAAATAGCCTTTAACAATGGATATGACACAAAAATTGTGGACCAAACACTTAAATAGCAATGTAAGTTTGAATACAAAGAATGCTGTACAATGCTAACATGAATGATAAAGAACATATTTCGGTCGCAATAAATTATGTCAAAAGTTTGTTTGAGTTAAAATAGACTGAATAGATTCGGAATAAAAGCAACAGGGGTAAATAAGCACAATTTTGGAAGTCTTCTAGTTAACAATAAGCCAAAATCCAATGGTATGAACAAAAGCAGCATTTACCACTTAAAATATAATCAGGAAGAGCTCCTGAAGATAGAATTAAAGACCGTTGCATAAAAAATAATCATTAGTCAGATAAAAACGACAACAAAGCCTTGCAATGCGAGAGGAAAGTTAAAAAACTAAACCTTTTCGAGCTTTTGAAAATTAAAAAAGTTTGGCATCAGAAAAAACATTTGGAATAATACGTCCAGTACGCCTTATGAAGTCGTTCTCCAAATCCAGGCGAGATAATTTTGCAACCCTACTTTACCACCCCCTTAAAAATTCTGCAATTCTGAATTTAGTATAACGCTGAAATCTCTGTGAGAATGACCGTTAGGTCGAAAGGATCGCCATAGGTATCTGATAAATCGATTGAGGCAAAGTACATAGGTACGTTCAATCAAGTAAGCAATTTCAGAAGAGAATTTCGCAGTCCAACTCCTATATACCTCTCTCCGCAAATAATTCCACCCCCCTTGGACGGACCAAATTACCTAATGAAGCCAGCGTCACACGAAAATTGTTCCACAGCGGATATCTCCGGTTTCCTAATGGAGCTAAAGCATTCTTCCTTTTGTCCGCAGGTCTGTCGCTTAGATGTTTCGAATGCAACAGTCGCAATGATTCGAGGTGCGCCCAAAACGTCGTCCCCGAGGAGCTGTCCAGGGAATGTCCCCAAAGAACGCAGAACAACAAACCGTACACGATCTGCAGGAAAATTAAACAGGTCATCGATTTTGAAGTGAACGGATGTGAGTTTACGTGGAGTACAATAATGCGCTACATATATTTTGATGCAGTGGGATAAATGCACCGGTTGGAACAATTAGTTTTGAAAAATAGTTCACTATTTTTAACATTATTTTGACGTGCTGAAAGGAATAGATTGTTATCCTTTATTCAAATCAATTACCATATTTTGGTTTGTTATTAACGGTATTTTTGTATTAGAAGGATTTTTGTTTATTCTTACCACCCAATGCTTTAGGGACATCTCTAAATTTAAATTAGGTGCATATTTCTGAAGAATTACTTTGGTGTTTCTACGAATTCATCTATAGGCCCCAAAAAATGCAAAATAAATTATTTAAGGAACAATCTCAACAAAGGTTATGCTGTTATTTGACAAAGAAGTATGAAAAAACAATAATTATTCATTGATATACTTATATACTTGTAGTAAACATTTGTGGAAAGCTCTAAATTACTTACACGTCAAGCGAGGTGGGAAGTCCTGTGACATATCATCATACTCTGCTAATGAAATAAATGACTACTTTATGTCGGTATTTTCCCCATCCAATAACTGTTCCAATGAAGTAAAACAATTTGATAGAAAACTTTTTAATGAAGATACTAAATTTTATATTAAATTAATTTCCCCTGAAGATGTTGCTAATGTTATTCTTGCTTTGAAATCAAATGCAGTTGGACACGACGGCGTTTCTTCTAAGATGTTGAAATTATGTTGCCCTGTTATTTGCAACTATGTTGCTCACATTATCAATTGTTGTTTCGAGCACGATTATTATCCCGATGAGTGGAAGCTCGCTTTAATAAGATCTTTGCCTAAGACTGATGAAATTAAATCTGTATCCAATTTGAGACCAATCAGCATCGTGCCTGTGTTGTCTAAGGTATGTGAAAAGTTTCTTCGTAAACAAATATATGATTATATTTGTGAAGCTAAAATTATACCCGAAAACCAGTCAGGTTTTCGTACTCATTACAGTACAAAAACTGTGTTGACTAATTTGGTGGACGAGTGCATTGGATCCCTCGATGCTGACAGGGCAAGTCTTTTGGTCTCATTGGATTTTTCGAAAGCTTTTGATACACTGGTTCATGTGTTGCTTTGTAGTAAATTTACCTACTACGGTTTTGATGAGGTTTCTGTTAATTTCTTCCGACCTTAGAAATGAATGATTACTTAGGCAACATTAGTAAATGATCTAGTAACATTAAATTAAAGTTGAACAGCAATAAGTGTTCTGTAGTATACTTCGAGTCGAAATCGTGACAAAAATGTTTTGTGAAGGTTGAGGTCAAAGTCCATGTGGACCACAATCAACTGCCTGTATATGAAAGAATCAATAGTCTTGGTTTAAGTATAGATAATGACCTTCGTTTTAAAACTCACATGTCTTCTGTTATTAAAAAACGTTATGTTGGTTTAAAGCTCTTGTACTCCAATCATCTTATTCTCAACTTTAAACTTAGAAAAAAAATTATGCGAATCTCTGGTAATCCCTCACTTGCTTTACTGTTTTATGACATACTTTCCTTGTCTTGATGCAGTTAATAAATACAGGCTTCAGAAGGTGCAGAATAATTCCTGCAGGTTCATATTTGGACAAAAAAAGTATGCTCATATCAGTAAGTGCATACAGCAACTCAAATGGTTAAACATTGATCAACTTCTTCATTACCACCTTGCAACTTTCTTGTTTCGTGTCTTTCGATCCTCTTCGCCAAAATACTTGCGTGATAAGTTTCATAGTCGTCGCAGCTTGCATTGCACTGATTTATCTCTTAGACATGTCCACCATTTATCAATGCTTATCTTCCGAACCTCCCTATACACACGGTCTTTTACTTATAGTGCTATAAAATGTGCACACTATGATCTGTTTACCAAAATATGCTCTGTACAAAGTTTCAAAAAACAAATGATGTATGGGTTAAGTCATTAGTTTGTAATTATAGTCAAAGCATGGTACTATAGTTGTCTATGTTTTTGGTATGTTTATTTCTCATATCTTTTGGGTTGAGTGGAATAGCTATGCTAAACTTTGCCCAATAGTATGCTTAAATAAAGTCCTATTATTATTATTACTAATACAATCAAATTGTTAAATTAAGACAAGTTAATTTACGGAAATCATTCAATTGGATGGTTCGAATAGACCGAATAAAAATTAGTATTTCGTTGGGAATGCTATACTCATCCCATTCAACATTTTTCAGTACCACCAGACTCCAGGACCATAAGGGCTTGCGGTTGGGAGAACCCACCACACTACAAGAACCGCTGCTACCAGCGATCAGGTTTTGGTGGTCGCCAAGAAGTATGCGCCTGCGAATCGGACTTATGCAACGTCAGTACTCAAATAAGCACGTCACTGTCGCTGATTACGCTTCTAGCTTCGCTCAAATTGTTTCTGTGAATTAATCCGTTGAAAAATCGTTGATAGCTTTAGGGATCGGTTGTTGAAGCTTAATTTAATAGGTTTTGTTAAAGTCGAAGAGATCTGACCTGTGCCACAAGAACTTCCGCTTAAACCATGAGGTGTGGCGGAAGTTCATGTTGTCGGGGTTTTAGGATATTAGTTCCGGTGTTTTAGTACTCGGTGTGCCGTTTGGGTAGCAATAGAACTCTCGAAAAATGTGGATTGTTAAGAAATGAACGTTATTTCAAAAATATATGTTGATATGGGCATAAATATATGAAGGTTCAATAGGAACGTTTATAGAAAAACCCAAATACTAAACGATACAGCACGTATAAGTACATCACTTCAAAAAATAACGAACGGTACGAAGAAGGGACCATTAGGAAGATCAAAAGCAATAACAATCGCTTTCGATGAAGTTACATATCTGCCATGACATCCTGCGAATAGGAATGAGTTCAAATTCTGCCCATATACACTACATATAAGTACTTTGAAATATATGTTTATTTCCTACCGATAAATTTACTCATTATTACCCAAACGGCGCCCCACTTAGGCTCTCTCAAGTTTATTAACGTTATTACAAATCGTTAATTCTGCACAAACCACGACGCTATAGAGAAAATTTAGGAGATAACTGTCATGCTAAACTCATTGTTACTAGTGTTCGTTAGATAATTTATCAAATTGGAATGCATAGTTTATTAACAACTAGTCGTGTAGATAGTAGAGTTAAGATCTGTTGAATTCCGTTTTTGTATGTATATCGATCTGGCTTATTACGCTTTAAAAAGTTTAGGTGTACATATGTTCAACTGCCAAATATCACAAAATTATTTGGGACAACACTATACGATCAAACTGTTTGTTGTGATGTAATATAATTATTTTTGACGAGGCACAATACTGTTCAAGGGTGTAATAATAGAATAAGTAATAAAATAAAGTTATTTCTAAACCAATGAGTACATTAATAGTAGTAATAGTAAGTGAAACCCAAAAAACAGGTTCGCTAACGTCAATAAAAGTTATCCTTTTTTATTTATCTGTAATATCGATAATAAACCAACAACACAGTCCCACAGTTCCCAGTAAATTAATTTTTTTTTAAACATCTATATAATGCTGTCGTTACAAGATATTAAAAAATCATCAAATTATTTGCAAAAAGGTTCTGTTATCACGCACCAATTTCTGCCCTACTACAAGGCGATCTTTTTTTACACTGTCTCCCTATATATAGGGCACTGTGTACAAATCCATGATATCCAAAATGCTAAAATTTTGTTTTATATTAAGTTCTAAAACTATTTTTTTCTTAAAGAAATATGCCTTGTGGGCTAATTCTGGTGTCTGCTTCAAAATCATCGATATTTTCAATGATATTGGCCGCTGAATTTAAGCGAAATGGACCATGACAAGATTCACATAACAAGATATACAGAAAAGTAAATAAGAGATTTAAATATACAAAAATAATACAAAAGAAAGATATTATTTTTTTAAATAAAACACACCTTGTATTATTCTATGCTGAAGAATGGATTATCTGCATTTTACAGTAAGTATATGCATGAATAACTTAATAATTATTAATATTGTGTCCACGTCACCTCAAGGTAATTTCGGTATAAAAAAAATTAGGTTTTCGGTATTTTTTTGTACTTTTTTTTGTCATAGCTACTTATCTGTAGGTGTTTCGCCCGCAAAAACACCTACCACAAAATTCCGTCAAAATCTCARTCCGCTGGGCCTTGACTGTTACGTGGCGTCCAAACAAAAAACCGATTCTGACAGTAGTGTATGTTTCCCGTCCGTTAAWGCCGGTAAAACGTCAAGAATCGCCGTTATTTAGCGGATTTTAGTCAACTTTCGATGTTTCAGACTTTATTTTAGCAGTATGTACGTTTTAAACAAATAGAAGTGCAACAAGCGTCAACCGGTTAAGTTCAAATGCTTCGCACCGCCAACCTGGAGACAAACTTTTCACTGGAGCCACGCCAGACTCTTTGGTAAGCTACTTTTTTTGAGAAAAATACACCCGCATAGTCCGCAGATTAGCTATAGTAACAATCTAAACAAATTTCAATGCTGAATGTCAGTTCTCTGAAAACGTTTGTAAAGTTCCAAGGTTTGCGTATTGTTTACGTATTTTTTTAATGAACAGTAGTAGTTTTCTCGTTACAGGAGTCTTTCTTAATAATTAGCTAGGTAAGTATACGTCCTTACGAGTATCAATACTGTTTATTTCGATTCACTTTGTTAAACATCGCAAAAACTTACTTTAGTGACATCTATATGTAATAAATTGCCCAACTGAAAATAATTATGGAATCTTCAAATTATTATAATGGATGTCTCACAGGCCATTCTAAATAAGATGTTCCTAATATAACAGCTATAATTCTTACTCAAAAACCAATAAAGTAAATTTTGGAATTTTACAAAAATATTGTTTGCTTCTGGCAGGGCAATTAAGGAATATATCACAAAATTTGCGATACGTTTCGTGACTGGATAACTAAACATTATTTTTGTTAATGAGTCTTTTAGAGGTTCTATTAATGTCAAATTACATCGCTAAAAGTTCTCATATTTTCGTGTACTTTCTTAAAGAGACCTAGTAATGTATGGCGATGCTACAGTACAACTCACATAAAAAATAAGATAATAATATGCAAACCGCAACTCTCTAGTACAGTTGACATGGACAATACTTGAACGACATTGTTGTTTTATATACTTACATTTACTTAAGGCTTTGGCTGCATTTATTTACCAATTTAGCTTCTTCTACTTCTTTATCGAACGACAAAAAAGGTGGCATTTAAAAATATCTCGTTCTACTCGAATTGTGCTTCTTTTTATTAAATTTGCAGTTGTATACAAAAATTGTCATTAGTCGCATCTGAGCAGTGGTCTTTAATCAAGTCATATTTAATTATTTATTCACGAATGCTGAAAGCTCTTAATAGGTAAACAAACTGCTTAAAAAGCGTTAAAATTCAGACGTTTAAAAATTATTAATCGATCTGTTCTAGAGTTCTATTCGAGCATGATTTTTTGGCATCCTCAAAGTTATTTAGCAGGATATTATATGTAAAATTGGGACTCTGAACGTCGTATAAAAAGACCTTATAAGTAGAGCAAACTTTTACTATTTTTTCCAATTTCCCTCAAAGAAAACTCAAGCAAGGTACTTGTTAAATATTTTTTACCGAATTTTATACAATCAAATTGATTACATCTGCGTTAAGACTGTATCAAAAACAAACGAATTAGCCAATGTTTTGTCGTTTTCCCTTCCAGAAAAGTCCTTTTACAACCCGCAAATGTACCCTACGTCCACGGACACACGACACGACAATCATTCCGCCCAAAGTGTACACCTCCACATGCATCACATGTGCCCATGCCCCTGCATCAACATGGCGTATTCCTTCTGCCCACCGTCGATATACAGACCGCCGATCGTCGCTTATCAGGCCAGACCGTACAACCTGCACCATTACCAGTACACCCAGTACAACATGATACCCTACAGCACCCCATCGGCCACGATACCACCCCAACATACAGTCACGGTGCCGTCCAACCTCCACGCAGCCAACTCTTCGGTGGACATGGTTTTCGGACCACCGCCGAGGGACAGGAGGAATTTGGAGAGAGGAAGCGAAGAGGAGAAGGCTGCTAATCCGCCGCAGGAAGCGGAATTTGTTAACGGAGCTCCAGGAGGTGATGTACTAGCTCCTCCGAGTACGTCCAAGGAAACACCGTCATCGGAACCCTCGAATTTGGAAACGTTCGTGAAGTTCTTGGAAGAGAGCTGCCTCCGAGCGGAACAGATCGCGTACAGGAATAGGAACAGACCATGCTTCAGGAACATCCAGAATTTGTGCATGAGGACCAGGGGGGAAATTTTAAAGCCTTGCACGACCATTTCCAACATACACTCTCAGGGTATCCCATGGGCAACGAAGGATTTCATCTACGCCTTCGTGCGCTTGGTAAATTGCTGGCACATCCTCAAGGGATACTTGGATAACGAAGGGGGACTTGGAAAGAKAGAAAAGGAGCTCKCTGAAGACTTCAAAGCCTGCTACTACCGCTGGGAGAAGGATAGCATGGAGCTGGCGGAAGAGCTGCGCCGGATCTTCTGTAGTTTGGACGCCAACTTGAGTGGCAGCAGCTATCATAATCAAGACGCTAGCACACAAAGAGAACAAGGCAGTCCGAAAAGAAGTGACCTGAAAACGGCGAAAAACACGAGCAACGATCACTTGGCAAACGCGGAAAGCAGTCTATCTTCGAGCAAAGAGGGCGATTCCGACAACGACAGCAAAGTTTACATGAAACCCGGAAGCTACAACGTACCCAGAAAGAACGACTCGTCGAATAACAGCCCCAGGTCGTTCGAGTTTCTCGAAACTGCTCAAAACACCCACAGGAGATTAAAGGACAAGCAAGAGACGGCCGATAAGATCTGGCAGAATGCCCAATCCGCAGCACCCGGTTTGATCTCCAAGATCAACCCATCTACCAGTCTCGATAAGGCGTTCGAAGACATGCTACCAGGAGGAACAGAAGTAGAGACCTGGATAAACACTGGACTCTATCCCGTGATGAACGATTCGTTATGCAAAACCTCATCTAAAGTAAACTCCAAGCCAATCACTGTACTACAGCGCAAGTGTAGTACTTTGGAAGAAGCTGCGCCAGCTTACCAAGGCGACATCTTCAAGGACAGCTTGCAGAGGACCAGCAACAAGAGGATAGAGACTAACGGGAGTAGTTCCACGTTGAGCAAGGGTTCAAACAACAAGTTTGAGTTCACCTCTCGTACCTACCGAAAGAGAAACGACACCCACGAACCGAAGATGGCTAGAAGAACCTTCTCGACTGACAGGAGGCATGGGAACGATGGAATATCCAAGGAAGCCATCAACAAATTGAAGGAGATCATCGCGGAATTGAAGACCACTGAGTTTTTTATGTATTTGGCGGATGATTCTTGTAAGGTGAGTCTAGAATAGAAGTTTACACGGTACATCATTTTTTAAATATTCTTCGTCATTCTTTCAGGAAGATGAGTCCGAACTTAAGTTCCCAACCTCACTAGCGACCGTGTCAAAAAAACTTGATGAAAAATACTACGCAACCATCACAGAGATCGTAAATGATATCCGTTATATAATACAAAACGTGACCATATTCTTTAAGGTTAATACTCATCCCCGTTTGCGCTTGTTTCTTAATAAACGACTTCTTTAAAGGGTGAAGAAAAGATACTACACGATCTGGAGCATTTTGTCCATCTATTCGAACGATCCGTAGCGTCGGCGTTTCCAGAATTAGATGTCAGTCACGTGGACGAAAGGGTTAACCTACAGTACAGGAAGGGTATGATCAGGGAAGGCGATGGAGACCACTAATAAGACTAAGTTGAATTACTTTTTCGATGTCCCAGTTAAAAATAAGAAAAATAAAAGTGCAGAAAGCCACGCTGTCGCGCACATAGCGTGAAGGCCAAAAAAAATCTTGACTGTTGATCGTTTCTTTTGTTTTGTTTTTGTTTTGGAATACCCTGATGTGCTCTGGTGGTAATGTTAAGAAAGTTAAATCCCAAAAGGCATACACTGCATATTTCAAAAGCTTCCTGTTCTGTTTCCTAGATGTAAGTGATTAATATGCTCTATTTTTGTAACGAATAAAATTTTGTTGTGTTATTGTGTTATTTTATTAAGTAAAAAAGCCTTTTTGATTTTGATAATTAATCGCAACTCACTAGATTCAACGATGGCCGTTAGGTTTTGCTTTTTAGGCAAGAAAACAAATTATAAATATAAAGAAATATAGGAGTATGCTTATTACTCACAACTGCCCAATATTCAAACTTTTTATTATTGTACCCTATTCTAATATGCATGAGGAAAAAAATTATTAAAAGAGAGGACTGCACAGTTAACTCATATTTTAGCTACACTGTACGTGTATCAATTATTAAGACTAATAAGATAAAACAGTTTTGCCTTTTAAATACAACAAATACGAGTTAAATTTCATCCGTGTTAATCTTTTCTTTACTCCTAGAAATATAGCTCAAGATACAAGTTATATACTCAAAAGCATAAAATATTAGCAACTACTATTTTGAGAAGAAGCCACTTCTCAGTCTTATTGTAATATATTTTTGGTGCTCTTATCAGCCACATTAATCTAAATTCAAGTAGCAAGCTGAATGGGTAAGCAAATGGTTTAACAATTGTGGATTTATACTTTGGCAATCCTGGTTCATTTTCGTCTGAAATTTCTTTTATTAAAGCTCCGAATCCAAACAATATAATGTATTAAAACAACTACTCAAAGTTATGGAATTCAAAATAAAGAGTAAAGAAATCGATACTAGCAGAAACAATCCTGTTTGTCAAAGTAACGAGTGAGCAAGTAGCAGAACTCATATAGAGATTTATTTCTGATATGTCACAGGAGCTTCCTGGAAAGAAATATTGAAAGAATTGGGGATAGGATCTTCCAGCAGAATATTGTTACGTGTATAATTGTATTGAATCAGTTGCTGGTGAATTTGCCAAGTAGTCAATTTAAAGCAGTGATTTTTCTTTGCTTCTAGATCTAAGATGTGCTACTTCTGCAAAGTAAATAAATCTCTTCATCTTGAACCCGAGATGCGGATATCCGATTTTCCTTTTTTCCCAAACGTAAGCTTAAATAATAACTAAATTCGCATTGAAAGAAAATAATAATAATAATAATAAAAAATTTGCCGACGCGTAAATTTCCATAATTCGCCCGTCAACGAAGGAAAGAAATCACCCTAACAGCACCTCCCCCTCATCATCCCTCATTACGTCCCCTTGAAAAATAAAACCTCCACAACCCTGCGTTCGTTCTGGCTTTATTTTCGTTATTAAATTTGAGTACAGTCGATAATTCTCTCGTCGGCAAGCTGATCTTGCTTCGCATCCGGGCAGTCGTTCCTTTCCAGGATGTGAGCCTCTCTGTCGTTCTCCCAAAGGTACTGGTCTCTCTTCAGGGTCAAGCACAGGAAGGCGCTGGCCAAGACACCGGCGGTCACGAAGAGCAGAAGGACCCCAAAGCCCACGGCGAAGGTGGCGGTGTTATCGGCCGTCGCTTGGTCGGACGGCAGCAGGGTACTATTGGGGGCGAGCAGTTCCATAGTAGGCTTCAAAGAAAGTGGAGTTTCCATTTAACTTTTACTTCACATTGATACATATTTTGAATATGTATTTTAGACTTGTACTGGTAATATAGATCAAAATTTGCTACCCTGAGAAACTGCGCTAAATTAGTGGTGATCGATCTTCCTGCATTCTTTGTTTTTTCACTATATCTCCTAAAATATGCGTTTTTTGTGTAAGAAAGACACACAGGTGGGTATTCGTTATAGCAAGTAATTTTCAGCTGCATGATAGCCATATGATATATCCCTTCTGGCAAACTTTTTTTGTGTTTTAATACACGCGGTCAATTTTGGCGGAGGCGCCAGATTTGTACGTTGAGTATGCAAGAATATCATATTATTGCCGATCGTATTTTTTTTAATACAAGGCGTGAAAGAGAGTTAAATTTTGTATCTTAAAGTGTATGACGGTTTAAAATTACGCTACTAATTTGCATTTTACAGGACGAAAATTAATGTGATAAAAGAAAGCATTCACTATACCAGCAAACAGATTCGATATCTCCGCTAACAAACTTTTTATAAACACTGTCAATTTTGGTGGAAGCGCCAAGCTTACATGTTAAGTAACACAAGTAATGTTATTATTATAAACTCTGTTTTCGTGGTATTTCATGGATATTTTGACACTACAGGTATTTTGCGAAACCTCTGTGCTTAACAAAGAAAAAGAAGAAAAAACCCGGACGTCTTCGTTCATTTTGAGGACATATTTGGTCGCTTAGGAAGAGGTCCAAAAGAAGTCGCTTACTTCTACTGAAGATGGCAGCTTAACTGCCGAAATAGGTATTTAATTATTTAATTAATGTGGAATGTGTATTCCTTATATCATTTAAATCTAGCCCACAATGTAAACTACTTTGTAATTCAAGCAAGAAATTGTGTAAGTACCCAAATTCGAAAAGAAAGAAATCTCAGCCAGTAAATATATTTCCGAATTAATCTACTGGTGATTATTACACGGGATATTAGAAAATTGTTCTCCACTCATTTTCAGTCTGTGTGTTGTCGGCATTATAATTATTGCAGCTGTCCCAAATGGTAATGTTGTTAGCTTAAATTTTGTTCAGACTACTACTACTATTCCTAGATGAAGATAGATCTCTAGATTCTATCTCACCAGGATTTCTGGAGGACTGTACTTCTTAGGACTGGACCTTTAGCACTGATTTCTAACCGATTACCTTGGCTACATTTCCACAATACTTGAAAAAAATCTTATATAATCAAGATAGTTCAAGTAAATTTAATTTTAATTTCAAAATTCATTTCTTAGGTACGACAATGTCAACTTTAGTTCTCAAAAATTGTATTGCGACTATCATGTTTTAAGCAGGCAACAGAAAACCACCATTTTTTATTCTTGCCAAAAACAGAACTGTACCGTTATGTTCCCGGGAAATTCGCCCTCATTTCTCTCCTCCCCCCACAACACAATCGCTTTCAGGCGGTACACAGGTTCCACATTTGGTTGTATTACATATTCGACGGTAAAAGCTCTCAGGCTACGCAAATCGAATTACTGCAGGGGTTTTGTGGCCTCAAAACGAGGTCTACGGAGAAGATTTCGCTTAGGAGACAAGAACGGAAGTCGGCATCCTTAATTTACTCGGGCGAGGCGTCCCGACAGATGGGACCCCGCAGTTTTCGAATGGAAGTCGTTGAAATAAAAAAAGCGAAGTGTTGCTCAAAAATGAGGATCAGTTTGGACAGATGCAATATTACTTTAAATCGTCGTTCCAGAATACAGAAGAAAATCACTAAAAATAATGGAACGGTCAGACTTTTGCTCGATCTTACTTATTTCTGATGAAGCTCTAAGTATTTCTAAAAAAGGACAGCTAAAACCAAAAAGAATGCGAGTAAGTCAAGTTGCAATATTATGGTTAAGAATAATAAATTTATTGTTTTGTATTTTCATTTTTAATATTAAATAAACTTCAACATTCTACAACTAAAGGTAAACAACACACTGATCTACGGCCACCAAAGTCTTATAACATTTGGACCAATTGTTGTAAGTTATTTTTAGTAGCGAACAACTTTAAGCCTAAACCGATACTTCGAACAAACTTTTAAGGACGTAAATGAAGGGTAAAAGTTCCTTTATTATCAATTCATATATAGTCCCTCGAGAGAAGTGATTAACGAGAAAGGTGCTGTGAAGTTTACGAGTTAGAAGTAGGAAAACTTAGACCTCCGTTCCACGGCACAAAATGAAACGTCGAGTTATTTAGAAGTTTTCTTTTTGTGTTGAATTGTTTGAATAACATTAAACGTCTAAGGGTCCACGTATAATTCTCTTTAAGGAGAAGTTGAATTTTCAAATTAATTTGCAATGATGTGTTATTGTTAAGGTTTTTGGTAGTGCTTCGGATTTCACACATTAGAAACAAGAAAGAGCAAACGTTAATATTTATTACGTGAAAGCAAATCTCTGTATAAAGGAATAAGCCCCTGATTTGAACGCGTCTGCTCGTTCCTTCGTTGGCGGAAACTCATCCCTTGGGAAGCTAGAGGTTTTCCAGGATTAAGCAACAATATTATGTTAAGCCTCGGGTCCTGCGGTATATTCTTCGTATTATACGTGAACAGATGTGCCCTCCAGGTTGCTATGTAATTGAACGCAGAGAGGGTCGATGAAAGACAGAAAATAAAAGGACACACTTAAAGCTTTGACATTTACGGATCTACATTAGCTTTTTTAATTCGTTCGTTTGAGGAGTACTTTGAAGTCTACCGGAGCGAAAATAGTTTAGAGAGAAACAAATGGTTACGATATTTAATCATTTTGTAAGAGTTATAGTTTACATTATTTAATTTGTCTCTCAGACAGACAATGATCGGATTACAAAGCAAATACCTGCTTTGAACAGACGGGAAAGGAAATTAGATACCATGCCTTTATGCCCAAACAAAACTAGATATTCAACAAACGGTCAGATTTAAAGAGGAAGTTAACTCAGTTGTGTATTCATGTGCTCCTTAGGAATCTAAAATCTATCTAGCGTAATTCTGAAAAACCTTGTGTAATCATAACACTGTTTAATTCCAAATGGAATAGATTAAAAATGAGTGGGAGTAAGAGAAACTTTCTGTTCAATATTTATCATATATCATTATCAAAAGTACCGCCCCATTAAGTAGAAACGTAACTTTAGTGTTTTTTGTTTAATATGAGGATACCCTGCTGTATTTATGAGCATCACAAAGGTAAAACTAGACTTTACCGATGATAAAAACACATAGCTAGGTTCAGGGTAATTCTTTCATGTGGGGAAAAAGGTTTTTGCTCGTGAACTACAAAAGGAAAATGACTTTTATAAAGTGGATTACAGTTTTATCGAATGTGACATGTACCTTCATTCGTTATTTATTGAATTGGTATACGAAACGCAACTCGAGCCCATTTATAGTATGTTTACCAGACTTTTAATCATCATAGAAGGTTACAAAGCTTTTGCAATATATTATTAAAAATGTGTTCTTATTAAAAGCTCGTAGAATATTTTTTAATAATTACAAATTAAAATCATTTAAAGAGATAGTGTTTCCCATAATACTTCCAATCCTATTTTCATATAAACCTTTATAAATGAGAGACTTTGTATGTGTCCATGTAATTTTCGATTAAATTAGAACATTCTGCTTAATAAAAAAGTAGTAAAAAATAAGTTTTGAACTGAATATAACATGACAACGTACACAGAACAGCAATCATACAACCGTATTCTTTTAAACATTTGAAAGTTGATTTCTCACAAATCTGTACTTATTTAACGTGAGTTTATGTGACAAATATAAAACAGATCATGCATTTTACGAAAAATCCATAACGTACCTATTATACTACCAACTCTACTCTTCTATAAACTAAGCGATCTACAGAGCAAAGATTTTACATCGGTTTTTCTTTTATCTGACTGCTGGAAAAGTGGTCTCCATTGATTTTTGGGAAACCCCCTAATCTCTGTTGCTGCGAGAAGAGCAAAAATCAGACTAACGAATGGACACAAAGAAGAAAGTTTGTAACACGCGTTGGAGGGAGAAAGCGCGCATGCCCCTCAAGCAAAACAACCTGGGTCGTTATGTTTATGCTTAGATGACTGTAGCATACTAAAATCATAATGTTATGATACAAAAATTGAAGAAAAACCGTCGTATAATGCCATTAAAGCATGGTTCTTTTAAACCTCCTTGATTGACGTATAAATCAACTAAAGTGTAAGTCAGTTATCTAATAATTGTAGAACACAAGGGTTGTTTTAAATAATTTAGTTGTATTAATCGCATTTTGACTTAATTACACAAGCTAATGTTTCGCAGGTTCGAAAATTCACATCAAAGTAAGATACTAAAAGCACTTTCAGCTATGATATTTTTTAATATTTGTAAATCAGATTCTTTAGTGAAAAATTCGAATACTTATCGAAATAATTTTTTATTTTGTCAACAAGATATTTGGATAGGTAATTTAGAAGAATTTAAAAAATTGTTAACCACCTGAAAGTAAAAAAAAAACTAATATTTAATTTGATCTATAAATTGGACATGAAAACTACTTAAATGTAAGTTTAATATATTTAGAAAACTGACTACCACTCGAATATTCAGTCACAATATGCCTTTAATAAATAGTTTTGAAAAGATAGTAGATTTTAACTGTATAAAAGCTAAAACAGTAGAAAAATTATTGAATAAGAAACTACACAATAAATTAATAAGAGAAAATTTTCCTATATTGGATATTTTAAAATCCAATTAAAAATATTATTGAACTTTTTACATAGAAAATAAAAAACAATAAAGAAAACTTATTAATTACATTTAAACCCACTTTAACTTCAAAAAAAGCTCTTTTTAATAATAAAGATGCAGTTCCTATGCTTGATAAATGTGAAGTATACAAAATAAGATGCGAAGTCTGTAACTGTGTATACACAGATAGAACAATTCAAAATTTCAGTATAAGAATAGAAGAGCATCTAAGACCTTAGTGTTTGCCACAAAATTTTCTTTTATAGATATGGGACTGTGTGACACAATTTCAAAATTAACAATAACATTATTCATATTTTATATATTCAACAAAATGGCCACTTATTAATCCCATTAGAAATTTTGGAAATAATATGGAATGTCACAGAAATATCCTGATGATATTAATGAATGCAAATAAAGAGAAGCTAATGTTATAAACAATAGCAAACCAAAAATGTATTGTATTTTAGAAAGAATAAAATTATTTAATAACCAAATATGTAATACAAAAAAATGTCAACTATCAAAGCACAATTATAACATTTCAACATAATTGAGTGATACGTATATTTAAAGATAAGATGTCAGTGAATGAATAAAAAAAAATAAAATAACGGCTTATTTCAGCAGTGATTTATTTACGTTCTTTTTAAATTCACAAACACAGTACTGTGGACACTGCAAAGAAGTTTGCAATTCTCTATAAACAAACATTAAAGTTATGTTTTCTATTGTGTGCTATTAGCATAAAACATGAAAGAAAACCAATGTCAGTGTTCACAATAAAATATAATTCACTGCCTTCAAAGCGACTTAAAAAAATTAATGGGTGTATAAATGAATTATAGAAAATGATGACTGTGASTCTCCAACGTTCTGGAAGCATGTTGTAAAATTGTCGTCTGTTTCCCATTGTAATTGTTCATACCAAATTCACGTTTGGCCACCTGTAACAAACCAAATTTGAAGGACTGAGCGCACCTCACAAAGTTGTAAAATGCAATCAGTACTTATTTACCTCTTTTTAAATATAATAAACTGTGCAAACACACAATCACTCCCGCTGAAACGCAAAAGCCCGATTTGTAACCGAAAAATGCGCTCCTTTTTGCAAATTAAAGGTAATAGATGATAAAAGAAATACTAGCCATTAAATCGACGAATGTATCCTGGTCCACTGCTCCTCTAAGTTCTGGATAATTCTGGGAATTCTGAAAAAGCACTATTGGTACTTATTTAACTTTCGGTGAAATACTTAACCCGCGTCCTACCATCTACCGGAAAAGGCGCCACTCATTCCCGAGACAAAAAACCGACGCGCACGGAAAATGGACGCATACAGGCTCATGCATCCTTAAAAAATAGAGAAAAATACAACCTAAAACTCACCCCAACCAACCATAGCGTCATGCAAACCCGGTGGTTTTCCTGTAACAAAAGAGACGCCATTGAAAAAACGGATCCCATCACACGATCAAATTATTAAGCGTTTTTGGCCGATACTTACTATGGTCAGCCGCTGATTTTTGCATGAATCCTCCAGGATATCCACCGGTGAACACATCACTACACATATTTATTAAGAAATGTCCGCAAATAAAGATATTTTTTACACTGACGCCGATTGCACTATCTTGGTTTAAAATCGCCGTACTGTTTCCCGAACAATCCAGTTTTTCTAGCGCAAAAACTATTGCTACTGCGAAAATAACATCACGTAGCCCGTTCGCTCGCAAAGTAAAAAATCAGGTATGCCAGAAAAACATAGAAAAGTTAGAAATGGAACGCAGGGTCCCATTCAGCCTATTTGCATGGATACGTTTGATAAAATTTTGGGTAGGTATTTTGATGGAGTGTGATAATGAAGCAATTCGGTTTATGCTGATAGAAAACAGATTAATAAGTATAATATTATTACTAGGTAACTGTTGGAATCTAAAAATACAGCTGTTATTTGGAAAAAACCTATATAATTGGCTTCTTGACAGGAATACTAAATTTAATGTGAACCTGATTAAATAAATATTCAGATTATACGTAAAATTGATATTTTTGATGTATTGAAATTGGTTGCATCTTTTTTGTCAAACAGAAAACAAAAAGTTAGATATAATACGATTCAATAACATCAGTAATATTGTCTGTGGCTTACCACAAGTAAGTTTACCGTTGTAGGACCATTATTTGATCCCCAAAATTCTTCTGTTCTTTGTATTGTATATTAATGATTTAGTTGGACATATGTAACACTTTGAATAAGTAGCTATATGTATCTATGTTTGCTGACGATACAATGATACATATACCTAGTATAATGACGTGATCAGAACCTCAGAATAATATTATATGTGTGGCTCTGTCATAATAGTATGTGTTTAAATATAAATAAATCTAAATTTATATGGATAGGTAGCAAACATACTTTTTAGCTTTCTTTAAACAATAGTTTATATGTTTATATGTATATACATAAATCCTCATTATAACTGTCATTTTGGGCCTAATATGGCCAAATGTTTAAAAATAAAGTGGTATTTTTATAGTTTTTAATTATTAAAAAGGTAAAATAATATATTTATAAACACAAAGTTTTTTATATCTGTAAAACATGTTGGCAACGCTGCCTCCCATCGCGGTGCAACGCTGCAACCACGTGACTTAACCTAAAAGTCAATAATCACGTCAGCTGTCAGTTCTCACAGATGCAAGGTGTTGAGATCGATTATAAATTACACACAAAGCCAAAAAGGTAACGTCTAATCATCCCCCGTTCCCATTAAGACCCGGACATCCCAGAATCCTAGAAAGGAGCCCTGCAACGTTATGGCAGACACCACGTTTGGTAGAAATGAATTGATAGGTTGGGTGATGCGTCTAACCTTAGTGTCTGCAGTAACGTACTACAGCATAAAATGGCTTATGGGGCAAGTGGACCCAACGGAGAAGAACAAGAAGAAGGCCAGAGAAAAGGCGGAGCAGCAGTTGAAAAGGTAATGAGACCTAAAGGTTATGCAACTGTATTGTTATATGGGTGTACTCTTTACAGGTTAGCTGCTTCGAGCAATGCCCCCCTGAAAGTCGACAAGCTTACAGAATACGAATTGATGATCGCAGCGCATTTAGTGCACCCCGAAGACATCAACGTAACCTGGGAGGACATAGCTGGGCTGGAAAGTGTGATTCGAGAGCTCCGTGAAACAGTAATCTTACCGATACAACACAAGGAACTGTTCGCCGATTCCCAGCTGACCCAAGCCCCGAAAGGAGTATTATTGCATGGTCCACCAGGTTGTGGCAAAACTTTAATAGCCAAAGCAACAGCTAAAGAAGCGAAAACCCGTTTCATCAACCTCGACGTTAGCATTTTGACCGACAAGTGGTATGGGGAAAGTCAGAAGTTGGCAGCTGCTGTTTTCACGTTGGCCGTTAAGATTCAGCCATGTATTATATTCATAGATGAAATCGATTCGCTTCTCAGGGCCAGAAACAGCTTGGATCACGAGGCGACGGCCATGATGAAGGCACAGTTCATGTCATTCTGGGACGGCCTGAGCACGGACCCGAATTGCACCGTGATCATTATGGGAGCTACAAACAGGCCACAGGACTTGGATCGTGCGATTTTGAGGCGGATGCCGGCTACTTTCCACTTGCCTATGCCCAATATGGCACAGAGACATCAAATTTTAAGGTAAGATATTTATTTATTTGTTCTTGTATCAACAGGGCAAGCCCCATGTAAAATATATAACAAAACCACACAGCAAAAATATGTTAATATTCAAATATATAGAAAAAACAACAAAATTTATGTTTTCTTAAAACTAAATTAATGATTTATTTAAATAACGAATTGTAACTGCAGTAGAAGCCGTCAGGTGGCTTATTGCCTACACCTGTAGCCCAAATTTCCACGTTTTCAGTATTCACTCCTAGCTCATCTTTTTGTTTGAAGGTTAATATTAGAAAACGAACCGGTCGCCAGCGACGTCAACATCTTGAAGCTGGCCCAGAGCACCGAGGGCTTCTCCGGCTCGGATCTGCGAGAACTGTGCCGCAACGCGTCCGTCTACAGGGTGCGTGATTACATGAGCGCGCAGAGCGGCAGCAGCGCGGCCCCCAAATCTGATTCCGAGGACGAGTTCCACGACGCCCTCCGACCCATCACCATGGAGGACCTGACGACGTCTCTGAACAAGATAATCGACTCGAAGATGCATTGCGGGATGCTGCCGTTGGACAGCCGGATAGAGCTCGACTAGCCGAGGTTCCCGATCTTAGAAAATGTGCTCTCGAACTTTGATAGTTATTCGAGGAAGTATGAGGCGTGTTTCGCGGTTTGTTCTGGTTATAAAAAGACGTGACGTGGTCGTGCGTCGACTTGGACTACCGTTTTGTCTGGTGCACGACTTGGTTTTGTGTAGCTTCGTCGGTTACTGTCTTGTAAAGTGACCTACTTGTTAATTTTCGGAGTTGTATGGTTATAGAATTAAAGTTTAATTATTCTGGCTTTAAACGGTTTTTTATTGATCTTAGTTTACAGGATTGATTTGCTACCTTGTTGGATAATGCTCAGTAAAAAGTCTGAGTCAACTTGAAGGATCTAGTGTTAATTTTTTAATAATTATTTACAGCTTGCTTGATTTATTTCATAGATATATGTGTCAATATTAATAATTGGAAGTAAAATAGTGCTAGTATTAAGACTTCGGAAAATAGATAATACTAAATCAAATAAGAATGGTTGCAATAAGGGAAAACATATTGATGAATACCTTTCTAAAAAGCATAATAAAACTGTTTTTTTAACTAACTAATAGAAAAAATACAACAGCAACTTTTCCTGACCTAGCCAAGGCTTTTGATACTGTTAATCACAAAACACTATATGTCTTATAAGTATCAGAAATTGTAAGAAAATAATATCATTTAAAGGATAAGTTTCAGACTATGACAATAAACAATGAGTAGTGAGAGGTCTAAATCAGTAAGTATACTCGTATTCAGCTGAATCGGAGACGAAAAAATTTTAAGGTCAAAAAAGAACAAAGGGATGTTCCACAGGGAACGATTTTGGGACCTCTGTTTTTCTTACTGTACATAAATGACTAGTTGAATTTAGTGGAAAAACCTTATGAGCACACATGAAACTAATGAATGACCATTTAGAAAGGGTCACTATATGGCTGGTATAAAACCATTTGTCACCTCCTAATATAGGAAGCCATTTCATACTGAAAAAAAACACATCAACAACAAAAAAGTATTATGAGAAACAGGAACATAATTTTGACAAAATCCAATAGAACGCCTATTAGTAACAAAGATAGTAAACGCACTGCTATCAAAAGCAGCAAATATATAAAAGAACAAACTTAGATACTGGATAGTCAGTAGCTGGTTTGGATGTCTAAGGGTGCTGCCATCGCCTTGGGGTAATCACAGATTTGATGGTTTTGTTTTTGATGTATGTAGCATAATTTTTATGTTTTTCACGTTAATTTCCACCAAACCTGTGTACAGGTAAACTTGATTTATCTCTATATGGTTAGTTATGTACATACATAACGTTGTATATACTTTTTCGTTCAGTAAATAAATAAATAAAAACGCTATTCATAATTATCTTGGATTTGTATAGTAGAAATTGTTAATAAATAGGTACATAGTTCGGTTTTTTATAGGTACATGTGTAATTTAAGACAGGTATGTTTTGAATTTGTTTTTTTTATCCTATTCCAGATATACATCTGGCAACACTGTTGATTGACAGATTTGACAGATACCTACACACAACATTGGCAGCTATAGGTTAACGATTTTGTGTCGTCTCTGATTTTATTTATTGTTGTTTATAAACTATTTTAAATGGGCGACATGCTAAAAGAGCTGCGTGAAAAATCGAAGAAAAGAAAGCAGCTTCTGGCTCAAACGGTGATATCTTCTATTTGAGAGATTAGGACGTGTTTACCATCATTTTTCCTGTCTCCAGCTCGGTGTTTCTGGTGTTGAAGAATTGAGACAAGTTCTGGGAACATGCACGGAGGCACCAAAGAAGAAGAAGCATTCCAGGGGTTACACGGAAGACGGTGACAAGAGGGAGAAGGGCGAGGCACCCGACGAAATGGTGTACAGGGATTCCTCGACGTTCCTAAAGGTACTGTGGTGGCTTCCGAAGCCGAATTGATGCTACTGTGTTTGTTTAGGGAACGCAGTCGTCGAACCCCCACAACGACTACTGCCAACATTTCGTCGATACCGGCCAGCGTCCCCAGAACTTCATACGCGACGTCGGATTGGCCGACCGCTTCGAAGAGTATCCAAAGCTGCGCGAGCTGATCAAGCTCAAGGACGACCTGATCGCTCAGACGGCGACGCCACCCATGTACCTGAAGTGCGACCTGGGCACGTACGATCTCAAAAATCTCAACTGTAAGTTTGACGTTATATTAATAGAGCCCCCCCTGGAGGAGTACCAGAGGACGATGGGCGTCACGAACATGCAGTTCTGGTCGTGGGATCAGATAATGAACTTGGATGTTGGTGAGGTGGCGGCGCAGAGAAGCTTCGTGTTCCTGTGGTGCGGCAGTTCAGAAGGACTGGACATGGGGAGGGTGTGTTTGAGGAAGTGGGGTTTCAGGAGGTTTTTAAAATAAAATTACAGTTTTGTGACGATACTTTTATGCACTATTTTAGATGTGAAGATATATGTTGGATACGCACAAACATTAAAAACCCGGGCCATTCGAAAAACCTCGAGCCTAAAGCCGTCTTCCAGAGAACGAAAGAGCACTGCCTTATGGGTATCAAGGGAACGGTACGTCGGTCAACCGACGGAGATTTTATCCACGCGAACGTGGACATCGATCTGATAATTTCTGAGGAGACTGAGTATGGAAGTTTGGAAAAGCCCGTAGAGATCTTCCACATAATAGAACATTTCTGCTTGGGACGCAGGAGATTGCATATTTTCGGGAGGGATAGCACCATAAGGCCAGGTTAGTATACCCTACAATTATGGGCTTTTTTGTCACTTTAAAAACTAAACTACCTGGAAACAAAGCAGGAAAAAATTAATTTTATCTACACAAATTAATTCCTCCTCTATTTCTTCAACTGTTCGACACATTACGGTGCTTTTTTCCATTACAGGTTGGCTAACTTTAGGACCAGAATTGACAAACAGCAACTTCAATGCAGATCTCTATTCTTCGTACTTCGATGCGACTAACCTGACTACGGGATGTACGGAGAGGATCGAGGCACTTAGGCCTAAAAGTCCGCCCCCGAAGGGAAAAGGAAATTCGGGCGGAAGGGGGAGGGGGGGATTTTCACGCGGCAGAGGGAGGGGAAGATAATGGTCGATCTCGTTTTGTGACATCGTGTGTGAATAAACGATTTTTAATTCTAAAATTGCAGTTTTTTTTTAACTTCTGGTGGGAACTGACCTCAATTGGCTCAGGATGTACATTGAAAGCCATATCTTTTGTGCAATGTCAAATTATGACATTTTTAGTAGTTGCCAATTTCGATTTGAAATGTCACTAGATCTGGGTATCAGATTTCAGATAATCTTGCAGAATATTATTGATATTATGGTATTATAATGTTTTTTAGAGGAGATATCACAGTAAATGGTGACTTCGTAAAGTGGGGGTCTTCATTTTGACACTAGTTCAATTGTCAGTTACCAAAATATGTGTAAAACGTCAACTTCGAAATTTGCAAACTTCTTGCAATTTGAAAATTGGTAGAGTTATGAAGAATATTTTATATAATCTCAAATCAACAACAAACTGCAGTTTCTTGTTTTATTGGTATTAACAAAATTTGTATAACAGAGAAAGGTATAAGTACTACTGTTTTAATTATCATACATCTTATGCATATATAATTGTGAAACTCTCATGGCTAGGTACAACGAGAACCAATTGAAGCAAACGTTTTGGTCATGGTCACAGCAATATCAATTAATTAACTCAAAATTGCCAGTGACCTTTAAACCTTCAGCTCCATTACGTAACATACATTTTTAGAATTTTTAAAGAGGCAGTAGTATTTCGAAAACGCTCTTTCAGAACAAGTTTTTTTTTAAATAAACTTCGCCCGCGCTCTCTATCGATGGACAGTAGAACTGGTGACCACAGATAACTTCTGTCCACGGTTCCGCTACCGCCAGGCACCGCTGTTCACCATCAACTATAGAATAATGATGTCGATGTCGGACGATTTTAGTGGTTAACACAAAGACATTTGACAGGATCCGATAATTGCATCTTGTGTTTTACTAGAGCTAGTTTCTCGGCTACGTTTTTGTCACGTCCCCTTGGATTTATTAATGTTGTTCGCTAACGTGGTGTCTGGACGTCGTATCAATGAGCCCCCGTCGATGATACCGAATCCCCGGAGGCACGCGGCTAAGGAGGACCTTTCCGGACTGCCAGGGAAGACACCGACTTTTTTATGGGTCAGTGCTTTAGCTGCAGGAAGTCCAAAGCCAGGTTCAGAGGTAAATACGAGCCCCCTTGGGTGTCTTCACTTGGTTCTCGAAATCGCTTTGTTTATTATGCAATTGTTGGGAGTCTTTCGATTGTGAATTGGGAATGATCGGGTGCTTGTAGTTACAGGCGCAGCCAACTGTCTTGAATGCGAGTTCGTGTTAGTTATATCTGCGGCTACTCTGATACGAGCCTTAAAAGATCATTTCTGGCAGTGCCGTTATCACATAGGTATTGTTTTCAATGATAGCATGATATTTTTAAAATAAGAGTGATTTTTTTCATCTTAAATGCTGCTAAATTAGCTGTGATAATAATAAATATAGGTGACTATTTTTCATAGCGCAAGGTAGTGATAATTTTCTGTATCAAATTAATTTTTGAGGCTTCTATTATGTACTATACATCGAGCACTCAAAGAATTCCCATGTAGAGTAACTTTTTGGATACTTCCCTCTATTAATAACAATCTAAATGTTCATTCCTATCATAAATTTTAAAACTGAGGTACCTTCGTGCTTTTTTTACCTTCCTTTTCATGTAATTTTATTTAATAAACTAGTAGGTCTTAAAAAAGATGCTACATCTCTGAAAACTTCTAAATTATCTTTGCTACTTTGAAAATATTCAGTTTATGAAGACTTGTTCATATTTTTAAGCATCCAAATTAGTAGGTACACAAACCTAACTTTAAGATCCCATGGTAACTTCCTGTTTGTTATCCGAGGATCAAAGGAAGCATTCTCATGACCGATAGTAATCTTCCCCAGATAAGGGCAACAAAATATGTGGTCACATACAGTCGGCGGTATCGCCACTGCACACGGGTCATGAGGAAATCAGCGTCCACGTAAATGGCCATCTAATAACGGCGCACATCGGACCGAGTCCGCGGTTGCCACTACGAGATAGCATGACCAACGCCTTCCCGAATATGAGCATCACGAATCCCATCAAGGGCCTGGTAAGCAAGCGGAGGAACAGGTACAAGAAGGATGGCTTCAATTTGGATCTGACTTGTATCCTTTTTTGAAGGAGATAATTGAATCGTTCAGAAACTGAGATCGGGTCTTTTTTTAGTTATCTGTGGAGTGGTTATTGTCTCTTAACGGTTTTAATCGAGTACATGATCACGATGACTGTTTCGAGGATCTGGTTGTGCAACAGATGTTTTAAATGGTTATCAGCTTTAATCTGCGGTGCAGACTGGGTTTTGTTATGATTATTGCACATTCCATTGTTTTGTTTTTGTTTGTTTATTTAGCCACCTAAATAATTTTCTGTAGGGTACATTATTTTTAGTTTTGTTTTATCTACAACATGATTTCAGAGGTGACGGCAGATTGTCAGGTTTCAAATATGGTTGAACGACTTTTTCTTACAGCACTGTGGTTTTGAGGTGTCATCCTGTTAATTTACCCATATTTTTCAGGAAATGATAATTCATGTCTTAAGAAAAGCTAGTATTATATTGGATGTATTTTACAAAGACCTACTCTGTGTCCCAGGAATATTGGGACACCCTGTGTTTCAATACTTCAATTTTTTTTTAATATTTCTGATACTTCAGTACTTGTGTATACTTTCAATACTTCAAACTTCTGATACTTTCAATACTATTAAATATTTCCTACACTTTGATAATTTTGAGTACTTTCAATACTTTTGAATACTTTAAATACTTCAAACTTTTGATACTTTCAATACTATTAAATATTTCCTACACTTCGATAATTTTGAGTACTTTCAATACTTTTGAATACTTTAAATACTTCAAACTTTTGATACTTTCAATACTATTAAATATTTCCTGCACTTCGATAATTTTGAGTACTTTCAATACTTTTGAATACTTTAAATACTTGAATATGACGCCAAGGTGGTGTGGATACTTTGAATAAGTATTCATATTTGAGAGCAAATCTCGAAACCCGAAACATCGTCATTTCCCTTAACCAACACAGACATAACTCCCAACATCATCGCGATGGGTTACCCCGCCTCCAGCATAGAGGGCGTCTACCGCAACCATATCGACGACGTCGTCAAATTCCTCGACTCGAAGCACAAGGACCACTACTACATATACAACCTGTGTTCGGAACGTTGCTACGACGTCTCCAAGTTCCACAGCCGGGTGAGGATATTCCCGTTCGACGACCACAACCCGCCCAAAATCGAGCTCATAAAACCGTTCTGCGAGGACGTCCACAAGTGGTTGATGCTCGACGACACCAACGTCGCCGTCGTGCACTGCAAGGCGGGCAAGGGCAGGACGGGGACGATGATCTGCTGCTACCTGCTGCACAGCGGGAAGTTCACCTCTGCCGAGGACGCTCTCAGCTTCTACGGGCAGGCGCGGACCCAGGACTGCAAGGGGGTGACGATTCCGTCTCAAGTGCGGTATGTACTGACATTTTTAGTTCGTTTTTTTATTATTTACATGATGCCTTTCGTAATATTAGACACACGATGATGAACTCCTTCTATTGCTTCAATGTCTTTAGCAAAGGGAGGTGCCCATTTTTCCACTAGCTCAACAAAACCACATACATGTTAAAAAGATCTAGTCCAATCCCAAAGCCTTGGGGTACACCAAGAAAAACATGGTCCATATTTTACACTAAATTTTTCTCTGAGTTTCTTCTAAGTAGCCTGTTGTGTCAAAATCAAGATATATTATATATGTATCAACAGGTTTGCCATTATCAATACAGTAGACCTTCGTTTCATTAAAAATGTCAGTACTTTATGAACAATAATTAGATAGAAAGAAGTAAAAGAATTGTAGGACACAAAGACATGACTATTTGTTAAGTACAACACTACCAAAGTCAATTAGTTTGAAATTAATTGAGTTTAGATGCAAAATTTGAGAGAGTCTTCACGTGTCAACCTCCTCAGTAATAAATTGAGTAAACGCACAGCTAAGTTGGTCAGAATAGATCGTATGCTCACAAAACCGTGTTGGCTATCAGAAAGCATGGACATGGTGGCATTAAAAATTTGGCAGTACAATAATGGTTTGAAAATGCTCATCAAATGACAACACACCGTCAATTATTAGTCCTAAATATTTGTAAGGTATTACAATATCGATTTTAAAATTGCAAATACTTAAATCTATCATATCTACATCCAAAAACTGATACTTATGCCTAGTAGTTACAATCATACCCCCTTATTTGAAGTTAAATATTTTTCTACTCCTTCATGTTTGTTAGTGCAAACAAACAAATTCAAAAACTCACAATCAACAAACAAATTAATATCATTATTGTACGAAATGAACAATAGAGGTCCTATCACGCTTCCCTGTGGCACTCCAAATTTCATTTCACTCCCTATTCTTGCAGGTACGTGAACTATTACGCGCGAATAGTGAGGGAACACATAAACTACGTGCCGGTCAGTGTCTACATAAAGGAGATCGTGCTGGAGCCGGTGCCGTCGTTCGCCGGCGGCCTCGGACTCGTCTGCTTCTACATCTACCAGCAGGGCCTGGAGGGGGGCGACGCGCCGAAACAGAAGTGCGTTAGGTTGTATAAGAGTGGCGTTTACGAGGTTAGAAGGGGCAGCAGGAACTGTGTCGTGCCGTTCGACGTCTGCCTGCCCCTCAGCGGTGATATTAAGATAGAGTTTTACCATAAGTCGAAGATGGGCAAGGAGAGACAGTTCCAGTTCTGGTTCAACACGTATTTCGTGGAGGAGGTGCCGGAGTGCAACGTCAACGGCTACTGCTTGATGGACGGTCACGGCGTCAACTTGAAGACGTACATGCTGGAGTTCAAAAAGAGGGAGCTGGACATCGTCAACAAGAAGGACAACAAGAATAAGATATTTAGCGCGGATTTTAGGGTGAGTTGTTGTTGCAGTTTTGTGTCGTTGTTTTACCAATTTTTGGTAAAATCCTATACAGTGGATTCTCGATTATCCGAGGGATAATGTGAATTAACTAAATAAATATGGACACTATAATTATTACAATGAAAGAACACAAATCAGCTTGAGAAAAATCTCCTGCTTAATCTGAGAGCTTCTCCATAATTTTTCTTAATTTATTTTTTTATTTACATATATAGTGTATACTGGGGTGAACAATTCTTTGGTTAACATGATAATTTAACAAAAGATAACTTAGTACAATTTTGCTTTGTTTTGCCTTTGAAAATCCTTTTTTTATTTGAACTTTTAAGCATAGCCAGCAAATTATTTTTGTTAAATTGGGAACACAGGGGTTTTTGTAAACAAAGCCTTTTACATGACAATGAAATTGAAACCTGTAAAGATAATTTCACTCATTTATCCCCAAAAAGGTGCATTTTAACAACTCTCAACAAGTAAGCCATTTTGAAAACTAAATCAAAAAGTGGAAACAAAAAAAAAAACTATAGTGTAACAAACACAAAATGTGTTCAGATCCATTTTGCTTCGTTCTTCTATTCGTATTAAGAATTTTATTAATATATCAGAGCACAGGTACATAAATATAGATACTTAATTATGCAGAAATCATTGGATTAATTCATTTATGAATGTGCAAACCGGCTAATAAAAACAGAAGGAGGAAAGAACATGATAACTTATACTTCATTGACTGCTGTAATCTGCATCTCCCATAAATTTAAGTAATTCCAGCGATCGTTACAGTGCCATTTAATCAGAGTTAGCCTTATCAACATGAAAGCTCATAAAAATGATGTAGAGGTCACAGTTGTCAGTTTATCATTCTTTGGCAATGCCGATTTGTCTGTGGAGTACACCTACCTTTTTATCTATCAGTGATTGGCCTAATTAAGGCACTCAAATGGCATTAGCACCTATTAAGAGGCCAACTTGACCTTATCTGATAACACAGGAGATCTGCCATTCTTGATAACTGTTAATTGTAAAGCAAATAGGAGAAGCGGTTTTATCGTAGCCTCATTAGAAATGTCTGATAAGCTGTGTCATGTCTAGGGGCAGGCATGCGGAAAGTTGGCAGCATATTGATATGTATCTGGCAATTTTTGTTTTCCCAGACATTTCTAACACCCTGTATTAACGAAAATAATTATAGAGTGTAAAAATTTTGTTTTTATTATACTCATGTCCAAAAAAATGGCCACCTGAAATACTTACCCAATTAGCAATCACTTTTGAGGCAATTTATTTGGCGTGTACGTATAGGTGGTCCTTTACCTGCACAAAATACCGACGGGGGAGAGGGGGACCAGCAGTTGGCCGCGTGACACCTCGACGATCATCGTGAACGAGAATCCGAGCGAGAGCTCGGAGGCCGACGAGACCACTGAAGACGACACCAACGAGGAGGACGAATGGGACAGTGGTGAGTGCCCGTTGTTGCCGTGTGTCGGTAAAACTGACTCAATCGACACATAGGAAGGAGCATATTTTTGTATATCTCTCGCTAGATAATTGTACAGACGTGAATAAACGGACGGATCGAAAAGTAGTTTTTCTTTGATGGCAACGTAGCTTTGTGTAACGAAAGTTTCTTTTTCTTGTGGTAATTTTGTAGCTTTGGCTGTCTTCATCTGCTTCACTGTCATGTTTCTCATTATACTGTTGGATGTTTCGTGGACTTTTTTTTAAATATTTATAGCTAACTCGTGACTGTCTAACTTGAACAGTTTTTTAACAAGCTTGATATTAAAAAATTTGTAGCAAACTCAAAATGATTAGTTTTGGCCATGAAGTGAGTATAGTCGCGGTATGGCCTTTATCTTTGTAATTTTCCAGTTAAAAAAAATTTGAGGTAAGGAAGGTTCTTTCGATTGGTATTTGAATGTTTAAGAGGGCACATTTTTTTTCTCATTTATTGTACCTTGTTTTGTTAAAAGTATAGAAAGTCTTATGAAAAATACATTTTCATAATAATCTATTATTAGGTTCTAATAGCATTTCTAAATTTTCCAGAAGTAATCACATGGATTTTTTTTTCAGATTTGGTCATTTTTTGTTGACCTTCTTTTTTAAAAAAATTCTAGTCATTTAATAAAAATATGACAGTAATTTGTAGGTATAATCTTGATTTCTTGTTTTAATTAAACAAAAACGTAATTGTTTTAATAACCTGGCATCAAGAGAACATAAAAAAGGATGGACCAGTGTTTATTCTATTCTATTTTCATGTCATCACATCAGATATGTAAGATTCCGCTCAAAATGGACATAGCTAAAAAATTGTGCGAACTGTTAATGTTATCAAAGGAAAAAAATATGTTACAGTTTATGTAAAACATCTATTATACTCATCTGGTTCCTTCAAGATCGCCAGATTTCACGCCATTAGATTCTTCAATGTTAAGAACAAGTTTTATAAGTTAAATAATAATACAGTTGAAGTTTTAGATAACACCATTCGGTGATGTCTATTAGGTGGCACCAGGAAATAATCAACATCAATTTTAACTTAAAACTCAGTTAGACAGTCGCCTTTTTAATACCTCTGGACGAGATATCACACGTCCTACTGACTGCGCCAAATCCGTCCCGCCTGGCTCAGTTAGTAGAAGATTGAATGTKTCTCGACCGGAACTGTAGTTGCTTGTACTAACACGCATCTCGCACGTATGCCTGACTAACAAGGGGTGGTTTTCGTGCAGTTCTAGAGGGTGAAGGCCACGATCCGCGGGGTGTGGGCTACAGGCTGTTGTCTGAATGCGAACTGTCCGCCCAGTTGGCAACGTCCGCTTCCGGAGAACAGCAACCGGCCGGGATGCTTGCCGCATGATTTCCCCTAACCGGCGGTGGTCCTCTCTGACAGTAGCACTAACAGTACAAAGAAGTAGCGGGGATTGGGGGGGTTCAAAAAAGGGGCAAAGCAGTCACGATGAAATTTATAGTGCAAAATTAAGGATCAGATTTAAAACTGAAACATGAGGAATTTTGCCAAACGAAAAAACATGGAAAGACGTTTGTTGATTAATAACACAAAGGCTTTATAMACCATTGCATACAGCCCTTAAAATGCTGCCCTAAAATTGGCATGACAGCACAATTTGATTTTGATTCTCTACATGGATATTTCATAGATAGTAAGAGATTAGAGTTTTTTGTACCTTTTAAGAATCTGTAAAGAAATCACATTTATGTGTCATACTTATTTTTATGCCCATAAGTTTTTTAGTACGCAGGGTGTCCCTATGTTCACCGTTTGGGTGTACAAATTGTCTTTTCATTCAATATACTTTTACCTAATAACTTATAATCTTGTATTTTTATTAACATTCAAAGAAGCTACAAATTTCTTGATTAATCATGATTAAAACACAAACCAAATTTGACATAATTAACAACTTTTGTGCAGGTCCTTTTTGTAAACTGTCTTTAAGTATGGAAGAATAGTGTGACTGATTTGCTCCTTCTTGAACCTTTTCTTACTGGTCTCGTGGGTGAGAACGTTAAACATTGTGGATTATTTCCAGGGGAGTCGACTTACCAGTGAAGCCGGAGATGTGTCCAGGTGTAAATAGTGTTTTGCATGTATGGTTTCATCACACTCATCATCATTGTTAAAAAAAAAAGAGAGGGAACCCGTTTTCACTCATCAATGAAAAGCTTGCTTTTTTGTTTTGTTATTATTTTTATTTTGTTTCATTATTTGAGAGTACAAAGTGTTGTTTGATCTCGATAACGATAAATGTATCTTGCCAGTGTTATTTTCGGTATTTGCCATTTCGACGGCGGGGGTTGAACAATCCCCGCGTGGATCACAGTACAAAAGTCCAGTTGACTGTACTGGATGTTTAGTGTGCTGTGAATTAGTGAATTCCTTGTTTCATTTTTTTTTGTTTTGTCGTACTTAGTGCCAAACTCCGAATGTTAGTAACAGCCAGTTTTACTTAAAAATTTCCGTAGTCCGTTGATTGTGTATTATATAATGAAGGAAGTTACGTTTTGCATGTGTAGCGGTTTTTTATCGAGATGGACAGATTGATCGAGAAATTTTATTTTGTGACTGCCGCCTCGAAATTTCGATGTGTACATGCTGGTTTGGCACGTTTATTTTACGTTTAGAGCTGTTGATTGTCGGTCCATCTCTGATTTTTTAAATTATTCTCTACATCAACAGATTTTATACAGTGTTATTTTAATAAGAAATAAATGTGATAAGTTTACTAAGGTTAAGGAGAATATTTGGAAAAAATACTATTCGTATTTTCACGAATACTATTTTTATATAACGATTAATTATTTACATGTATAAATTACACACGATAAGTATATCGTATTGTATAGTTTTTATATAGTTTAAGTTGTGATCGGTGCATTTGTGCTCCAATTTTTGTCAATTTGTAAGTTACACATTGTTTTTAATTCACAGCAAGATCTGAGCACACTACTTACAAGTTAATAAATAGTTAAGAAAAATTTTCCTCTTTCATTTCAAAACCCTTCCAATTTATTAGGGAAATATTGTATTTTGTGAAGAATCTGAATTATCAACATGGATATATATCCAAAGGACAGATTATTGTCCTAAGGTAAGTGAGATTGTTTTTATTTGTCACCTTAGAGATTACTAGCAAGAGTTTTTGATTTGTCAGCTGTATTTGTTTCATTAATGTAGTTCAGCTGCTATATATACAGTGATCATTATTGTTTTTGCACATGATAAGGTGCCATTTTTACATGAATATGAAACTTATAAAAGGACACTATCGGAGATCAGCATTTCATTTTTCTTCTATAATGGCCTGCACATCAAAGGGAATAAATGGCTATAGGTAAGTAATAAATAATAGTAATTACCTGCAATCTATTTATTAACACTCCTAAATTGTATGGTTGGTTGCCATTGAAATTTTACCTATAAAAGATTCCAAAGAAAAAACAGGAAAAGTCTCCTGTTAAAATAGGAAGTCTGGCAACTACGCAGATAATGTCATTTACGTCAATCGATATGTCAATGTGCTCTCCAGTGTTGCCATACAACCACGAACACTGTCGTGTTTTTAATACAAAGAAAAAGAATGTTAGCGTCATGGAGACTCTTTTATTACACAATTAAACAAGAAAAAACATTAATTATACTCTTTAATTGATTCCATCCCCATTCCGTGGCACCCCCTGGTGTCACACAAATCCATTAGACAGGCCCTGCCCACGTGCGCACGCGTTAGCATTTAACGCAGAGGAGTCCGTCTCTCCGTGTTCCTAACTTACCCCGTCGTGTTGTGTCGTGTGTGTTGTGTAAAATTAGTGGTTCAAATGGTGTTTGGTGTTTTCTGTTGATTTCGCTTCGGTTCCCCGAAGGAACGTTTGCAGAAAGGACCCACCTTCCCCTTCGCACCGTTGCCTGTAAGTGTTATTTACGGCCGCTTGTGTTTTAGTGACATTGTCATCGATTATTTTGTGGCATTTTAGCCGAACATAATGATTTCGCACCCCCACGACCCCTAATTTAGGGTGGAATCGCTGAATTTGGGAAGTAGTGGCCGCTAAAACAAGTGAATGTCGTTTGGAGTCCATTGACGTCTGTCCGATTGACAAAATAGCATCGGGTGCAGGTTAGGTCATATTTGGACACTAATTTGCAACATAAGCGGTAGTGGTAGGCGTGTAATTCGGCAGGGTTTCCATGGTTTCCATGGCAAAATGACGGTCGAGCTTTATGCACTAATTTTTGATATTTTTTTTACTGCACTCCTGGCAAAAAAGACCGGCTTATGTTGTTTTTATCGATCCAAAGTTTGGACATCCTCCAAGAATGTTTTGATGCTTTAAATGAATGATAGTGCTCCTGCTGTCACATGCAAATTGACAAAAAATTGTGTACATAGTTACTCAGTATGTACGTCACTTTATTGCAGGACTACCTGTAAAAATTAAACATAGGAAGAGGTGCAATTCCTATTATTATCTCTTATCTCATTTCCAAATATAGGTACCTTACTGATACAGTTTGGCTCTTTCCCATGCAATGATAAAATAAACAATTGAATCCTTTCCATTCTTTCTAAAGCGTGAAGTAATGATTCACGTCGTTCAAAATAGTGTTCCTATGACTAATGGCAAAAAATTTGAACGATAGTCAGGTTTAAGACCTCTGTGAGAGAGGGTATAGTGGTCAGTCTTATAGAGAAGTACGATATAAAAGGAGTGCATATTTTGTTGTTTTTTCTCTGCTTGATAAGGTAACTTTATTTTTTCTAGATCATAAAGTATTATAAACATTTAATAGTCCTCTCAGTCTTCTAAAGTTGCTACAGTACTGTCCCAATCAGAATTTAAATTAATTATTAACTAATTCACACTTGGGATACACTATAGGACAATTATAGTTCATTTCTCCTGAAACAGTAGCCTACTATGACCTTTTAATCTGAAAGGTTTTTGATTTCCCTGGTTACCAAGGAGATTTTAGAAAATGACTTATTTGATTATTTTGCAAGGGTTGCTTTACTTTGTCTAATAGCGTATATAGGTGAGTTCAATTTCAATAACAAACATACATCACATTAGATGACAAAATTTTTTGCTAAATATTCTGATGTATGTGGTTGGCCTGAAGTAAAGTTTTCCTTGTTTAACACCAAATCAGGTGCTTCACTAATGTTTCTGAGGGTCCAATACAAACTGGAATTACAGCCCTAAAATAAATAGCCCCGAACAGATTCTTTCAATGTGAGTTGAGGCCCTTTTGCATTCCTTAATCAGTTAAATTGCAAAAACAGGAAGTAACTCAAGAGTCCAAGGTTCAAACTAAAACAAATTCCTTAAATAGGCATTCCCACAAACAAATGTKTCAGCAGTTCAATTAAACTAAAGTTCGACGAATTTTTTAAAAAGATTTTCATCGATTTCTTGGATTGTATCAAGTTATATCTGCATCTATCTATAAATGACAACTAAACCAAGGTGCTTCTTTGTGTACAACACAATCAACATGAAGACGCTGTACAATACATTATAAAACCGTGGGCCATTACAATAATCTCGTGCTGAATATAATGAACAAGTTTTGCAACAAAGTTGCCTTATTTTGCACCGCATACCGCACAGGCCTTTCTATTTATGTAAATGGTGGGTACTTACCAGAAAATCTTTTGCAATTATACGAGATATTACATAATAACCGATAAATGTAGTAAATATTTTTGACGCCAGTAGATTGCTATCAAAACAACTTATCTGTAAACTCGGTAGTAGACATTCCACACCCGTAACAGGTGTTATTATTTAAACCCTCACGAGTTGTGTATAGTATCATTCGGTGTTTGGATTTGAGTAACGCGACGTATGATAACAAAATTTTTGGTTGACGTGAGTTTTGGGAATTACCAAGATGAAATAAATGCTATCTTGAATTGCTTGAGAGAGATAAAGACATCATTATAGAAACCACATGCTACATTCTTTTTTTTTAATTTACTTGTCTTAGATAAGCATTTAATGCTGCTAAAATGGTGCAGGTAAGTGTCCATTTTTTCTCGTGGATCCAAGGCTTCTTAATTCCGTTATGTAATCTGATTTTTCCGTTTTCCTTTATAATATAATATAATGTAAAAGAACTCACTCACCCTTTATGATTTATAAAATTCCATGACGATTATTTAAGGGTGAAAAGTAAAAAAAATCATTAGAATGGACAGTCTAAATAATTTGTTGATGGGCTAATTTTTATTCATCCTTTTTCACTGAACCCTCTACTTGTATAATTAAGTGATCGAATTTCGACGATCTGAATGGCAGAGCGTCTCCTTATTTTTCCGAACTATTTCCGGGCAAACAACGTCGTCCTACTTTTCCGGGGTTGGCTTTAGATATCTCCGCTGGGGTAGTAAAAGTGTGGCTAAAAWTACGAATGRCGTTGGGGGGTAAAAATCACCGTAAAATTGAAAACGGATGGCCGATGAAATGAATAAATTGTCCACGATACTGCGGAATAGATTTATCCATTGGAACTCGTTTTGATAGTGCATTGATTACTTTTTAATTATAATATGTTTTTGTATACTTTTAATAATTCCTTCTTTATGTAATGGTCTTCCAAATATAACTCTTCTTTAATATGAATTCGTAAAGTTCGCTTTTTTACCGCCGTTGTTCGGAACTTTATCAACCAGCACAGAATGATAATTAGCGTTGTCAAACTTCAAACACAATAACACTACCGTTTGGAATTTTTCTAATCAAGTTTTTAGTGAACCACTTCTCACAAACCATAAGACCATAAAGCATTGTGCACTTCACAAATGCACGGTATTGAGACTTACAGAACTTGCTTTGATAACATTTTTGTCGTTCATGTGAAAGCGCGATGTTTCACAACAAAATTTATTATGAGACTATATAAAATAAACACCACGTGTTTTCAAGGATCAAAAGAGCAATACAAACCCGAGAAAAATGTCTATAGATTGCTGTGTAAAAAAGCAAAATTTTATTCCAAATGCATTGGTCTTAGCATGCTTAAGATCCTGAAGAAGAAGTGGTCTACGTAAAATATTAAGGAAGAAGTCCCTTCTAATTTCTACTTCAAGTTACTTATACTCTACTATTATCTTCTCTAGTTGTATTATAGCAGAGCACAGATATAGCATTTATTAAGAGAATTTGACCTTAATTTTGCATATATTTACGCGACGTCAAGTTCTAAAGGTATACCCTTTGCAGACAATACCCTTCAGTTAATTTGATGGCTGAATTTGAATTGTAAAGTTTAGAGACGTGGGGTGGTAAACTGTCATCGATTATGTTTATGTTAAATCAACTTGTTCATTGTTATATTGTGTGCCGTTCGCTACTGGGTGCTATAACAGTTTGTATATCACGCCTGAATTATATATATCGCACAACTTTTTAAATCGAACATTGTTTTTTCACTCGCCCCTAAAAGCAGCTATTGTGCTTGCTCTAGTAACAATTTGAGCCAAGTTCTGTGTAGATTGTCACTGTCATGGAGAAATTTGAATCATCACACAATTGTCCCCATCCAACCGTCTTTACATAAACATACTTAGCTTCGCTTTTTTGTTGTCAAAAATTTATGCACCCTTCTGAACTTTGTATCTCTTTTTTGCAGATGAAGACTACAACACACCATTAGAGGCTAATGATACGTTAGGTGAGTAAGAGATCCGCTTGGAGTATTAACATTATCGAGCGCAGTATCGAGTTTCACTTTGATGCCGCAAAAAGCTACTTCAATAATTCATAGGACGGCATAATTTGCTACATCTCTTTGAAGGGGAATCTCCCGTGCATTGATAGATAGGTGGGACCTGACTATAAAGGTAGCTGATGTATCGTCAGGGTCGAGTATCAAGTTGCTTAGCAATAAATCAAATGCGTTATTGACTGCCCAATAGGGATAAAGAGATGTTGGACGAATTCTGTTTAAAGGAAGATCGTCTTAAATTTGTATTGTTTGTATGTATGATTAGTCCTTATTACAGACACTTCTGCTGTATTTTGTTAGTGTATTCCTTTTTTATTTGGACACCTCTAGCAGTACTGTAAATCATGATTTCAACAGTTCACTTCAGTCAGTTTCCGATATCGTTTACACTCATTTTTTCACGATTACCGAACAGAAATATCGCCTTATCTCATCACGTATGCTCACCAAACCGTTCTTTTAATATTGCATGCCCGTTGCATCTTTGAAGCGTCCCAGAGGGCTTGGAAAATCAAACTATCCAACATTAGCCTTCTCGCCCGTCAGCTGTGGCAGATCCGATTCACTCTGGCTCCGGTTAATGGAAAACGGGAAAATTAAACGTCGCCGTGAAAATTCGGGATAATCAACGTGGAATGAAGCCACGTCGCGTCCCCTATCAGCATGTACTGGGTGGTTTTGGTCGTGATGCTGTTGAGGCCAGTGATATGGATTTCAGAATGTCTGTCTTTTTTCTCTGCTTAATAATGTGATGGCACATTTTATCTAAAATCTTCTATTTTCGTTCTTTGTCAGGCTTAATTATTGTATTTACACTTTTCTCAGCTCAGAAGCAATAAATTGTACAGGTGTGATACGTTTTTGAAAGCAGGAAAAATATCCTTTTCAATGACGTGCCTTTTTACCCTTCTCGTTTAAAAAATACAACTTGCGCCCATATCTCGGAAACGAGAGCTTACACGGAGTTGAGAAAATTCCAGAAAATGCATTTTAATTAGCCATAGGCCCATGCACAATTTCAGAAAAATCGGTCGAACAGAACCTGAAATATCCTGCTGGTTCCGTACTTTGTCGCGACCCTGTATCTTATAGTATAATGTAAAACGACATTATTTTGAAACATTTTTTACTGAAATAGTATTCATTAAGAAAAGAAATAGGAGATTCGATAGCATCACATTGTAACAAAATCTCACACAAGTACTGAAAAATATTACTTTAAAAAAACTGAAATAATATCGTCAGTAGGTGTTTTAAGCATCCTGGGGTAGGTAGGTTAACGTTAAAGATTTATCATTATTATTGATGTGTTTGTTTGACTTGTGGATAACCTCACCAGCAATATTTATACACTTGTTTGGTACAGATGTTAGCGATAGCAAAATATACGCGTTTGTATAGAATTGAGTTATAATACACTCGGATTAACTATAGATGACTGTTGAAAAAACACACCAAGCATCAAAAAAATCAAGCTTTCCTTCGACATCTTTTTCTTCTTTGATATTAAAACACGTGTGCTGGATGTATTAGCCTCACTAAGCTGGTTTCGGTAAACTTGTACTTTTATTTGAGTTTTGCTCTTGAAGTTAACAATTCCGTTGGTTTATTATGCCAGAAATGACAAATTGTCCCACATCAGCCAAATTATCTGGCTGCCTTTTACAACACCTTCACGATCGACGATCTCCATAAATTTTAGGGAAGCTCACGGCAGCCGCGGTTACTGAAGGTCTTCATCCGGAAAAATGCGAACCCCACGGGGTGCAACAACCCTTCGCCGTTGGATGTGCTTTCCGGGATGTTGAATTTCGGCCTATATAGCGCAACTAAGACCAGGGTTCACGTGTATTATTCCGATTTGCGTGGAAAATATTCGTGTTATGCCGGCGGGTTTTCGAGAGGCGCTGCGATAATTGGAGATGACTTTTCAAGGGTTGGCGCGGATGCAGAATTTCCTTTAGGGGTTGGTTTTTGTTTGTGCATTACGGGGTTGGTAATTGGGGGTGGCTTTGTTCGGGTGGAGCGCTGTTTTATTGATGTGGGTGTTGAGTAGTGACTTCGTAGTGATACATACTTGATTCCTTGAGTTGGTACATATACAAAACACGGTCCATTTAGGGTTTAAGACCCATTATACTTGCTGCCAAGATATTTGAACGGTCGTAAAACTAAAGGTAATGACTGGAATGTCTCTTAATAATAGATGTTGTAAATATTTTCTCTTTTTAATGAAAAACAATACAAAATTAATGAACTGGCCAAAAAAGAGATACGTAATGTTGTAGATAATAATATAACAGAGAACTAGCCAAACGATAAGAAGTCGCACAGTTTATTTTGAATCAGAACAAAGTGCCTCAGAGGAAATCGTCGTACTCTTGCTTATTTGTTTAAAAAAAACACAACGTTTGAACGTTTTATTTTATAAATTATGAGACTACGTTAAAAATTAACTCCATTCTTTATTAATTCAGTCTTCTCACTATCAAACTTAGGTACGTGGTGGTTTATTCTTATAAACGACTTCAACTAGCTCCACACTAATTCTATTGGGTTGAAGATACAGTGGTATGGAGGAATACCCAACACAGTGTGCTCAAGATCTTCAGCCACTTTGTCTACATTAAATGGTTTTTCGTACCTCGGCGTACGAAGTATTTCTAACAATTCTTTTTTTGTGTAGCTTGGGTGGTAATATAAATTAATTTTCTCAGGAGAATTTTTGATTTCTTCTTTGTTTGTTTGTTGGAATTTGGGACCTTTTCATGTTGTTGCGAGTGATATGGAGCCTCATCTGATTTTTTTAAATAACACGGTTTAATTGGAGGTTTAATTGTAAAGTTTTGGTTTACGCTTTCCCAATTTCGATTCATATTCTTACGAGTAAATTCTAAACGGGCTGGTTCGTGGCGAGGAAGAAGTCTCGGACATTTTCTTGGTGTTCGGCGTACAATGTGTTCACTTTTCTTCGGAATCCTCCCTAAAGTCCATTTTGAAACATCAAGCCCGCACTTTTGGGCAATTCTGTTTCGACTTTTTAATGTGTTACTCGATGTAGCAATAATTCTTCTTGCAGCTCTGGGCAAAATTTGTTTCTTAGGACCACCTTTCTTGTTTGTGCCATACTGTTCAGGGTTTCGCAAATAATTGTCGACAACTTTACGAGAACGCTTAATTCTTTGAGCCATTTTTCGGCGACTAAAGCCTTCATCCCAAAAAGGCCAGATTTTACCTTTTTCCATGCCACTCAGATACTTTCCACGAGGCATTTTAACACAATAATTGTTTCAACACAGAGACAGTTAATAATAACAAAAACAACATGTTTTTGACTATCGATCGCAGCAATCTAAAAGTTTTTTCCAAGTGGCGCTATAGTTATACTCCCCAGTGTAGTTTTATACGGTGGAGAATTTTGAGTTCCGCAGAACTAGTAACCAGAAGTTGTAGCAGTAATTAGTGTGCCAGTTTTCAGAAGCTTCCAATCTTTACTTTCCTGGATACTTCTAACTTTTCCTTGTACTAAGATCTTTAGAAGAAAAGTTGCGTGAAAATTGTCAGTTTTTGTAAGTGGATATTCTTCGTTGGAAAACCCTCAACAACCTCCACACGCCACCGGCAATCCATCACCAACTTATCGGCCTAAAAATACCGCCGCTCATCGGAAGTTTACCCACATCACCGGCATTTCGGTGATCGAATCTGCCGCGGCCGACCGGCATCCAACAAACAGCTGACAGAATCGAAGCCGCCCCCCCGCCAGATTAGGCCCTTTGGTGCGGTGAAAAGCGGGAAAATCACGCGTGACGTAGCCCGTGCAGATAACGCCGGCCAGCGGACCTCGGGGGCGGCGTATCGAGCGGCGGCGGGCGCCTGCGTCGTCGCGACGCTCGGTTACTGAACTGAAACCGCCGCCGGCTCCCATCTCTGGCATTCCGGGAGGGAAGCAGGAAATCGAGTTGATTTTTGCTGGTTTTCCGATGCCATGTGACTAGGTCGATTATGAATTGAAAAAGAGCTGGAAGATTGTGAATCGAGTTGAATTTTTTTGCTATCCTAGCAGAATATACGGTTATCATCAGATGAATAATGAATCAATCTGTTCGTGATATGATATCAGTTTGAATAATATTCCTGTACGCTTGTTTGCTCTTTATACCTACTTATCAGGACTTGAGGCATTATCCCTTGAGCATAAGTTATATGTAAACCATACCAAAGCCTTAAAAAATGGATGACAGTCGACTGTCTTCCGTGACTGTTTTGATATTTTTTGTGCTTCTGCATTAATTCGAAGTGAATTTCTTTCTTCGTCATCGCTAGTTCTTCTCACATGCCAGAAGGACAACCATGCCATCAATGGGTCAAGATATGGATATTTGAGACTTGGTTTACAAAGCAGCTGTTGCCACAGTGTAACAGTAATGGATAATACAAAATACCATTCTAAACAGTTGAATAAGACACTGAAGCAGGCTACCAGAAAACAGGAAAACAGCAGTAAAAAAGCGAAGTTCAAAAATTCCTAATTATAGAATATAAGAAAAAGGCAGTGAAAGCAGTTGTTTTCTTGCAACTCTATTGCTGCCCCATATGTATAATTATCTTGTTACTCCCCCATATTCGATGGGAAAAGAGGCACTTCACAACAGAGGGAGATGTACTCAGGAGGGGGGAATGACAGTAACACTCTGGGTTTGCACTTCCTAATGTACTACACATGCCCTATTGATGTCCAACCAACCGTTCTGCTCGAATTTCAAAGCAAACTGGCGCTTCCGTAGGTTCTTTAAATGCTGGAGAATGAATTCTAGTAGCTTTTTAACTTGTAATATACGACACGATGAGAGAGTTTAAAACAGAATTCGTGATTGCAACTGTTCTATTATTGTCAAAGCGATTATGCTACTATGCATGTTTTTTTTCCGTCTGATTCTACAATATTCCCAACGAGTTAATGATATAAGGGGACCCAGAGTTAGCAAAAGAGTGAGGTGTCTTTTAAATAAAGTACTGTAAACAGGAAGAGTACCCACGGAATGACACAAAAGCATAACTATTCTAGTGTATAAGAAAGGTCGGGAAAAAATTATAAAATTACAGTTTTAATCGTTTCTGGAAACCAGCTTAAGCTTGTTCCATCGGAAGTGAGTCTTCAATATTAGGTCTTATTCTCTGGTAGAGTAATTTCTCTAGTAACTTGTAGCAGACACTAACTGTCTCGGGCTTTAAGACAGCCATCACCTTTGTTTTCTGGAATAAACTTGAAAGAGTGCATGTATCTAAAACATTATTATAGAACAATAACAACAACTTGCCGAAGTTCTTCCAGTGAGATTAATTGTGACAACTCTACTGAAGGTTCGCATCTTTTTCTTAACTGGCGAAGTTTTCCCTTCTTCTTTTTCAATTCCTCCGTAGATATTTGAACACAATTGGAGAGATTAACCAGTCGAGAAGCTAAAACATTAGGCGAAATTAATGATGATGGTTTGTATGTTTCATCAACGGTTGGTTCTAATTTTTTCAGCAGGTTCCGACTGCTGCGACTGTAATGGGCGAAGTTAACCCATTCATAACTGGGATCAGCTTGATACTGTCTATACAAGGCATCAGTTTCTTTATCCCAACAAGGAACGTAGCATTTTCGAAAATTTCTTGGAACACCAACATATCTCTCGTAGTTTTCAGTAGTCGCTGGGACCCGTCGAAGATCTAAAGATCTTCTAGGCGAATAACAAGAAGAAGAAGCATTATTTGATCACCTAATGAGCTCCATGACCCTAAAGGAAGCTTCGGCGCCCCATTTTTCACCCGCGATGCACCCGTAACCGCGCAATGGATGGTCTCCAGGTGATACCCGGACGTAGACGACTCGTTGAAGTTTGTGTCCCCGTCCCTGTCCTACCTGATGAAGTTCGTATGCCGACGAAAATAATTAATAGCGCTAGGCATCGCTTCCTCATAAAATATTCAGGCGGCAGAGATTGCACCACCCCCTTTCATCCCGGGGGATTTACATGACCGTTGCGGATTGGCTAAAGAGATCCGTTTAAAAGGATTTTAATCACTGCGTGCATGATTCAGTGATCCGGGACTGTTAAAAATGATCCGGAAGCTGCGTGAGTGATTAATATGTTGTTCGTCCAGGATTTTAATTTGTCTGCTTTGAAATTGTTCAGTAATAAATGTGATTTTTGGGAATGCCGCCCCATGGGGTTGTCAGTGGAACAGCAGGTTTTGCATTTCTCGGCCATCCCTGTTATTTTTCGGTGTTTTTTTCACTCGGTGTACTGGTATAAAAGGCTTTTGTGGCTGCAGCCTTTGCAGAACACAATTTGCAATTTTTATGATACACATATCGGAAGGAGTCTTGCCATGTAATTAGTTTTACTATTTTTTACCCATTGACGGGGTAGTGGGTCAAAAAGTGGATTGTAGCAAGTGGCTTATAAAATGGAATATTTTGGACTTTTTTTAACAAAATTTATTGTCTTGCAGTTACAATAAAAATTGTCCTTACTTAAGCCTAAAAAAACTTGTTAAAAATAATTGTTACACCTAAGCAAAATGCCAAAAATACTTAAAATTTTCTTTCGACATTACTTGATATTGCAACTCGACAGTTTATACTGAATTGGCTAAATAATTATCTACTTTGTGTTTCCAATTTTTTGTTTCAACTTTTTGGCTACTTCTTTGGCACGACCATCTTTTTGTTCACATTCCTTTTTATAAATCGCGTGAAATTTTAAAGTGAGAGTCCAAGTAATAATGGTTTATTCAACTGCCGAAAGGGTAGAAATAATTTTTATTTACGGTGCTCGATCTCATGCAGAAATTTCAAGACACTGGATCTGTAGTAAACAAAAAAAGGGCAGGGAATAGAGTCGTTGATGAAATGGCCCAACTTGAAGTACTTGGTCATTTTGTAATGGATCCAACTAGCTCTTTGCGTAACATTTGTACAGTCACTGGACTTTCTTATTTATCTGTAAGGAAAGATACAAAACTGCACGAATTCCATCCCTATAAGATGAAAACTCTCCAGGAACTCGGCGAAGATGACTTCGATAGAAGACTGCAATTTTGCGAAATTATGACAGAAAAGATTGTAGTAAATCCAAATCTAATAAAAAATATCTGCTTCAGTGATGAATGCACATTTTTTTTAACTGCTCTGTAAATAAACATAACGTCAGGTACTGGAGTGACGAAAATCCTTATATTTTTCGAGAAGGTCATACACAAGTTCCTCAGAAGCTGAACGTCTGGGCTGGAATACTTGGCAACGCAATTGTAGGTCCAGTTTTCATTGATGGGACGCTAAATGGGGAAATGTATTTAGAATTACTTGATAACGTTATTGATCCTTTAATCACAGAGCAATTAGAAAACCAACGTGACATTGAAGGAAATCCAATGTTGGATGAATACGAATTGTTTTACCAAAATGATGGAGCCCCACCGCATTACGCCATTAATGTGCGAAATTGGTTAAATCATAGATTTCCTCTTCACTGGATTGGTAGGCGTGGAACAATTGAATGACCGCCACGWTCACCCGATTTGACTGCTTTAGATTTCTTTCTATGGGGTCATTTAAAATCTGTGGTTTACAAAACACAACCTACTAGCCTGGACGATCTGCGAGAAAGAATTATTAACGAGTGCAGGAGGATTCCACCTGATACTTTCCGAAAAGTGCAGCAGGAGTTCGAGAACCGTCTGTATTATTGTATGGAAAGAGGTGGTGCACATTTCGAGAATCTATTGTAAGGTTTGAATTTCTTTTTTTGGAGTTACAAATAAAGAATTTTTCTTTTTCGTGGACATGGACTTTCTAAAAAATTACATGATAAATACTTTAATGTTAATAATAATGTTAAAAGAAAATTTTCAGTATTCTGAGAGTTTTTTTTAAGTGTCATATTTTTTACAAATTGTTTGTTTAAATTTTGGGTTCTCGTAAGGACAAATTTTATTTCCGTCCAAAATATTCAATTTAATAAGCAACCTGTTTCGTAGGCACTATTAATCTATTACCCCGTCAATAAGTTAAACGTGGTAAAACTAATTACATGGTCAGACTCTTTGTGAAATAAGCTTTCAAATGATGTATCACAAGATGTATAGTTCCATTTAAAATATTTAAAGGGGTGTCTACCCTGCTCAGAGAGTAAGCGCTATCCATTAAAAACTTATCTCAAAAGTTGTCCCCCTGCAAACAAAAGTTTACCTGTTTTTGCAAATTTTTAAATATTTGCTATATTTAAAGTTATTTAAGGTGTGAAGTTTTCAAAAAATCACCCTGTATACATACTTTTTTAAAGTAAATTGTGGAGAGAATTTTGGTAAAATTTTACATACTATCAGTATCTTGCAGACCGAAAAAAAAATATATTTTTACCATGCATTATGTATGATTACCACTGATAATGATCGAATATGTAGTTCTTGCTTAAATTATTATTAATAGATTGGTGACTTATTTAGTTGTTAAAAATGAATTCCAAGATATTATTTGTGTCCCTATGGATTTGTTTACAGGTACTTCTATATCATTTTATTTGCATTTCATGGTGATGTTCTGCTTTACAAATAATTTCCGTCATTCTATCATAGGTTTTGTGGTCAACACTGTAACTAAAACTTTCCAAGTCCTTCTATATTCTTCTCATCATCCTCCAGATGAGTATTTGTCCATTTATGTTTCAAATATCATCTCAACTTATTAGCCTCTTTCTTTGTTTTCTCGGATTCTTTTTTATTGTACTGACTAGGTAGCATCTTACATCTCTGATTTATTATTTTCAAATTAAATCTTCGGTTGTTATTTGAAATTTTAAGCTGCTTCTCCCCAATACTGTATTGTTTCTATTTGTTATTTGGCAGTAAGCTTTTCGTTTCTGGAATGTAGCAAATCGTCTACTTGCCTTACAAATTACATGCAGCTGTGAAACTTTCCCTGCACCCACAAACTTTCCTTGCTGTTTACTTTCACTCTCCCCTTTGGTGATCTCAATCCACCACCACCCTCGAGTCGTAAGTTAAGACGCGCCCCGTATAGAAAACGCCGGTGATTACTTCTTAATGCCTCGACGTTAATAAGCAGTAAAACAGTAACGACGATGCCTCGGGGGTTGCGTTTTCCCACCTATATAATCCGTACGGGCCACGATCCGAGGGGAGAAAGTTTTCCGAACGTTTGTAACGTCCCCAAAAGGGCCTTGTCGTGCGAAAAGGAATATTTATCACGAAAGTTAATCTCTGTGGGCGCCCGTTTGGATTTGGCGACGGGGCTGCTGCTGAAAAATTCATTTGCGGAAAGTTCGTGTTGATATTTTCATGACAGAAGAGCGATTGTGAATGCAGGCAGGCTAGATATTAAAAAACACCTCGAACTTGTGTTTGGTGTTTGCTTATATCTCCCTCCCAAAATCGTACTGTATTGTGGCACCAGAAATCTTGATGGATAATTTAACTTTTCTTTTTTGTAAAACTATTTGCCTGCCAGGATTACTTGAAATCTTTCAACCGGTACATTGAAATTTAAGAAATTAGAACCTCCATAAGTTATTTCCTTATATAACATCCTCAAAATACAGGGTGATCTATAAGCTCTATGTCAAACTCGAACAGATGAATAATGATGATATTCTAAGTAAAAAATGTTATATGAACATATGTCCTTTTTCTTTTAGTTTAGAAGTTATAAGCATTTTAATTATTTACATTTATTATTTTGTCTAAAACATTTTTAATAAAAATCTAAATATAAATTACAAAAACTGCTCAAAATAACTACGTCCGCTGGAATACAAACTTCACATCTTCGAACTAAAGACCGTGTTATGCGGTGTTCAAAATTTAGATCGTTTCTACATGGCTTGGATTTATTATTCTTTGTATTAATTGCTCGCGATTGGTGATCTCCAGCTGATAAACCAGCTGCTTCATATGACCCCACAGGTAAAAATCTAGGGGGTTCAAATCCGGCGAGCGTGGCGGGCAAGCTACTGGACCTCCATTACCAATCCAATGATTTGGAAAATTATCATTTAACCAGGTAGTTACTTCTCTGCAATTATGTGGTGGTGGTACTTCATCTATCAGATCATAAAGAATATGCTCCAAAAGTTGTCTGTACAATTCTTCATTTGAGCGATCATTTATGATCTGTATAGGCAGCAAGGTATTATCAAAAATGCCACCCCCAAACACTTGCACTAAAACGTCGCTGAAATCGCCTGGGTCTAATGGCATGGGGATTTTGCAGACTATACATGTTCATCATGGAAGTTTGTTATGCCATCACTAGTAAAGCATGTACGTGCTACCTGTTGATATTGTAGTAGTAGCAGACATGACCTTTAATTGGTATTAAACGAAGGAAAAACAACCCATTGTTATTTACCTTTATCTTCTAGACAAATACAATGCTGACCTTTTCAGTTTTAATAAGTATTACGAAGAAAATTCATTTAGAAATGATTGGACATATTGCGCTGTGGAAATACAAGAGATGTAATGATGGAAAGCTACCTAGTTTTCTGAGAAGCTCAGGTCAAGTTCAATTACTTCATTAATCAGTGGTATGATCTGATTTTCCAACAAATACCAACAACCCTCGCCATTTAGATTTCCTTCCAAAAACAAGGTCACCCAGGATGCTCTACCCAAACATTCAAAATAACGCCCGGTATAATTTGTCTGTAGGTGTCAATTCTAAACCTAAACAACCCTAATATGCGTGCGAAATCAATATGGCACGTGGTAACCTCGATTGCTAGGTGTTTTCCTCATTTTCAATCGTTTCCCGTCCTTCGTCCGTGTCCTTGCGCTTATATGCGTTGACACAATGTCGGTGGGTAAACGCGATTTGATCTTGTTTTGGAAGCCGACACGCCATGCAATCCGTACCGATTAGGGGAGACTTGAGAAGGCTTTGCCGAGAGAACAAGTTAGGAATTTTCCAACAATCAGCCCCCAGACAATGCGTCTTTATTAGTGCTTTCTCCGGGAGGGAGGTCGTCCTTCACCGTCTCCAGATTGTTAGTCAGATGATGTTTAATTTGCTTTAGTTAGGAACAAGTGTTTTTAATAAAACGGGGTGGATTTTTTTCACAGATTGAATATTTTTTTAAATCTACAATGACTGGGATGGTATAGGACGTTCTAAGTCGTTGTGCCCCAATAATAATAATCGTTTGAGTACATATTGGGCAAGGAATAACTGAATGGTATTTGATGAATGTTTACTTCGACGACGATGGAAATTTTCCATTCAAAAGCGAGAGTATTTGATCATTAACCTATGCTGTAACATAATGAAATCTACCATCTGTCACATCCACTGTATAACACTGAAAGCTGAAAGTAATAGAAGCCTTATTTTTGTTTGCTACATCACGAATAATTCTCTTAGCCGTTTTTATTTCTTGGTTCAACATTCATCGTCCATTTTGTTACAGGACTGACGACTGGCGTGGCCGTCCAATTGGAAAAAAACTAAAATGGATCATTCTTGGTAAGTCAGTTAGTAGTACTAACTTTCCATTGGTTTAATGGCTTCCTTCTTTAGATGTATGAGGTCTTGAGTCGTATTTTTTTGCTACGATTCAACCTTCTCTGGTACGAAAGTTCTTAAAGGACGCTATCTTTGTTGATCACTTTAGAAACTACATTAGTATCAATACTTATACAGCTATACAAATACTTGTCGAATTCGCAAAATTGAGATATAGTATTTTTCCATGATTTTGTACTTTACCTTGATAACAGCAAAGTCATTCTGGAAAATTGCAGTTAATGCACTAACACTAACAAAATGACTGTAAGTTAATTTTGTTGCTTCTCATCATTTTCTTGCTCTTACTACCCAAATGAAGTTATAATAACAACATTAGTAGGAATCGAAAAGTTCTGTAATTACAATGAAATGGTATTGCTATAAAGGAAACCATTTCTTTTACTTCCTTTAAGTTTTTGTTTATTTATTTACGTTTTACTGTAAGTAGCATATGATAATTATTTCTTTAAAGACACTTAATAATAAAAATGTTTTTTTGTTAATTTTTAACCTTCGTTAGTTTTGATTGGTTTTTATATCAAATTTCAAAATTCTGTTACCCCTTTTTTGATGGGCGCCTATAAATCGACATTGAAACACCATTTCCATATTTTTATTCCCCCTTTTATAAAGTACCAACCGCATTAATAGCTGTTTTAGTTGGACGACATCCAGATAGCCCAGACTTTGGAGAATGCACTTCGTCTAAATAGATATTTGGTATGCAGGTGTCTGTTCCCGAAGGTTGCACAGCATTTCGGAAATAGACCTGAAGCGACAGCGCGGCCTTTATAATTCAGTTTTTAGATACAGATTTTTAATACTGCTCAACAAGTCTTTTTTGGTAGCTTTATTGGGTACTTCTTTGTTATTTGTTTGTTTATTTATTTATGTTCATGCTCTTTAAAAAGTCTATCAGTTGGGAATGTTTTATCTTTAGAAGGTATAAGAATATTTCAATTTGTAGTGTTTTTCCAAGATTTATTGTAAAGTAAAATGTTTAATTATTGCCATATCTTGAGTATCTGTGATTATATATTTATGTATTTTGTGTAATTGGGTGTCGTCTTTCTTTGTGGCCATTTGCACCTGTCACATATTCCCAGGAAGACTATAATTCCCCCCTGCGCCCTGAAGAATCGAAATCCGTGTAGGCAATTTGCGCTAAATTGTGGCGACGAGTGCGAACTATGGCTGGTGATAAAACGCGTCATGTTGCAGTATTTTTAGGGACGACCATCCCAAAAAACTGAATGCGGATATGGATTTGGCGGTAGAAAATTAATTTCTGATGATAGTCGCTAATGGGACGATCAATTTGCGGTTCGGTTTTTTTATGAGCTTCATTGAATATCATTTATGTGGGTTGTCAAATGTGCCGCGCTATTTTTAACAGGGGGTTCCATTATTCAATTGATTTGTCTAGTTTCCAATTTTTTTACTATGAGGGAAGCGATATAGGATCACAATGAATGCATTCGTTTCGCTAACACTTCGAGAGTTGATTGAGTTAGCAAATGTCACTTTGATTGCCAAAGAAAGTTCACTATTATATATATAATGGTACCTGGTCTTCGCCAGAAAGCCGATGTTGATGCAACATAAGTTAACTATGTCAGTCAGAACTGATAACATATATTATTAACTTCTATTAGAGGTATATTCTTATTCTGTTTTCCACCGGTATAAATGTTTTGTAATGTCGGTATATATTATTTTAAAATACTTCGATTGTTTGTTACTTCGTGGTGCTAATAACAAACAATGACATTAATCTGTCTAAAGCATAAGTCAGCTAGTCACGGGGCTTTGATAAAATGTTCCTTAAATACACTGATTAGAAAATTGCTACTAAAACAGTAAATTGATTACTTTTTTTACAACAAAATACCAATGCATTGTTTGAAACACTCCAACTAATTATATCGCATAGAGCGTTACCGGTAGTGGACTTTAATTTATACGTCTGTGGTTTGCCTCTTTGGTATTTCCATTTACGACAATAATAACAATAATCATATGTTCATGAGTCTATTTACGTAATTGTTCATCTCCATATTACTGCAAGGTCATACCATCCTTTGAATATGACGTGATACAGAGCAATGAGCTTTTTATCGTTGCTGGCAAAACTCGATTTTTATTTTAACAAAAAATGAGATGCATAGAAAATGAGTAAGTTGAGAGACAAATTGAACAAAGATGATCAGAAGGCATTTGGGGCTATATTCTGATATGGTAAATTTTATTTTATTTCTTTGATGTTATTTGTACCCAAGTAATTTCAGAGAAATAAAGAATGCAGTTTCTGACATGATATTCTTTTGTTTCAGACACCTAAGCAAGGCATTCGGGACATAAACAATAAAATGTCCCGACTCGCACAACTTTTCTACACCGTAGAGGTTGGGGACACGAAATTCACCATTTTGAAGAGATACCAAAACCTAAAGCCTATTGGATCTGGAGCGCAGGGTATAGTGTGGTAAGTGTCGCATTTATAGCAAAGCACGGCAGCAGCTTATAATTTTTTTGTAGAATTTCCGTAAATGCAAAATTTTGTGTTCGAGAAGTTGTTAGAATTGCATTTTTCTTAATGTAGGATTCAGTGGAGTTTTTATTTAGTGGAGAGAAAAAGAGTTGCATAGGCAGAGTGAATTTTCCTCCTTGCGCATTGAATTTAAACGTTTAACTTAAATTTTGCCTCTAGAAAGTATTCATATATCATGTGGTTCAGTTAAAATAAGGTATGACTCTTTTTTCTTTTAATTTTTTGGCATAATGGTCTACACATTATAAAGGAAATAAAACTAAGAAAGTAAGTACGACTCCTTTTCTGTATTTCGACATTTTCGTCATCACATGTGGTGCTATTAATGTTCTAATAATTAAGTACAATGGGCGACATCTTGCACTAACTCTACTAATCAGTGTTTTAGCACTAATTCGATTCTTTCTTGCAGTTTGTAAATCATTATTTGGACTTGTTGGAAAATTTTATCAAATTTACAAAACAACACTGTCAACACAGAAAGATCTGCTTGTATAAGTTGCCTTTAAATTGAGAACGGAACTTTAAAATGTAATAAAGCATTTAAATTAACGTAGTTAAAATATCATTTCAAAGCCGTTTTATGCTAACTGTATTAGTAAGTAATTAACACGAGTTAACTTCTAATTGGACGACAATAAAGAGTTGTACAGTAGCGTCTCGCTACCTTATTACGTATACGTTCATGAAATTTGTATATTTGACTGAAAGAAAGCGATATTTTATTGTGCCTGTTCGAAGTTTTGGTCTTGCCTAAATGCAAAGCAAATAATTTGTTCCGATATCCTTCTGACGTTATTCGTTCGTAAATTCACCCGCATTTATAAATTACACATAAATCAAACCTCTTGTGGAACACTATACCAGAGCAGTATTAATTCATGCTGATTTGCTTAAAATTAAATTAGTAAAGTTAAATTGCGTGGAAACCGCTTTTGTGCTAAGTAAGCGAAATCAAATTCCATTAAATAGTTGCTTTAGATGTTCCAGAACAACATGCAGGTATTTTGGAAGATTATTGCTGAAGCCAGCATTAACAAATTGTCAGTTGGTGGGATAAAATTCACACTTGTGTTAAATACGACTGCTGTGTTCTAATTTTAACATTCTACAAATCTAAAGAGCTTCAGAATAATTAGTTAAATCTGGATTTCCCGGTATTTCCTAATCCTGCATAAACAGTGAGTCTGTTTTCGAAGAAATCAAAACACTATTGTCTTTGTGTGCACAGCAAATAAGGCATAATTCCAGAAAGATCATCACTGCTCCACTGATTTTACTGATGGTAGTAAAGCACGTGTTTAATAACCAATAATGATTGAATGGTGCATACGGTTCCATTGAAGAAAACATTTGATGACTGCAACCATTTAAAAATTGCTTTTTGATACCTTATCTATAATCTCATGGAATTAGCAAATAATAAATTCAGTAGAACTGCTTTTATCTAGGCCTTCAGACCTATAATGCAGGAAATTACATCATTTAAAATACAAACACTTGAAAAGCGGAATTCGATTGAGTAACTGAATTACTTGTCGAGATATAATATTTTCTCAGTTGAAGAAGTGGGTTTTGGGGGGCTAGTGCCAGAAGTCAAGTGTTTCCAGTTTGTTTGGGTTTAGTATAGCTGGAATTCCTCTCGCTACCTACCGCAGCAATGGTAGTTTTCATATCTTGTCCAAACATTTTTAATTGCAAATATAAGATTCGTTTAATTCATCATAACACAACTCTGCCTATGCTGTTTTTGCTCTGCATAATGTCACTTGAAGCATGCATTTGTTCCTTTTCTGTTAATTTAGTAGAACTCGTGTCATGTTTTTTTCCTACTTACGTTTTGTTTTCCTTTTAGTTGATTTGGAGGCCTTGTTGCGTGTGTTGTAGTTGCTACTTTCTTTGAGTGGTTGTTTTTTGGTTGCTCTGTTTTTGTTATTAATGTAAGAGCGATGTCGTTTGAAGTCCGAAAAGATTTCGCACGGTACGTATTCGGTGATACCGAATTTCTGGTACCGAAGAGATACACCCAACTGGAACCCAAGGGCGTTGGAGCCCAAGGCCTCGTCTGGTAAGCATACGTGTCTTTGTTGAAGATTTGAATATTTTAAAGAAGATACTTAGCGATTAAACTGTAGTCCTTTTCGGTGTTATCTCACGTGAACTTCTTCCATCCGCAGTGCCGCACTGGATACAGTCACGCAACAGAACGTGGCCATCAAGAAGCTAAGCAGACCCTTCCAGAATGTGACCCACGCCAAACGAGCGTATCGCGAATTCAAACTCATGAAGCTGGTGAACCWCAAAAATGTAGGTAGCTACCGAGGTGACAGTTTCAAAAATCTCCACCCCGTTATTTTATTCAACAGATCATCGGGCTTTTGAACGCCTTCACGCCTCAAAAATCTCTAGAAGAATTCCAAGATGTCTACTTAGTCATGGAGCTGATGGACGCGAACCTCTGTCAAGTCATACAGATGGACTTGGACCACGAGAGGATGAGCTACCTCCTGTACCAGATGCTGTGTGGAATAAAACATCTACACTCGGCTGGGATAATACACAGAGTGAGGATTTTCGAGTTTCCTGCTCTGTTATTCATTTAATTATATTTTCTTTTGTGCAGGATCTAAAACCAAGCAACATTGTTGTCAAATCAGACTGCACCCTCAAGATTTTGGACTTTGGTCTGGCCAGAACAGCAGGGACCACGTTCATGATGACCCCGTATGTTGTGACTAGGTATTACCGGGCTCCAGAGGTCATACTTGGAATGGGCTATACAGAGAACGTGGATATCTGGTCAGTTGGGTGTATAATGGGGGAGATGATCAGAGGAGGGGTGCTCTTCCCAGGGACTGACCATATCGACCAGTGGAACAAAATTATCGGTAATTATACCATCTTGACATCATTCTTCGTCATATAATTATTGGTCTTCCACTTTCTAAGGACACACTGCTGTTTATATCTAAATATAGACAGATTATAATATTATAATTGAAAGTTATGTTCTCTTCTACAGGGAAAGTCTTATTTTTTAATGTCTACTTTATCATTTAATCATAATCTTTCTGGAAAAGTTTAAATAGCACCCTGCATGATTTTGCACAGTCTTTAATAATGAGATCACTTCCAGTGCAGCTGCTTTGTCAATGTTCATAAAAATTGAAAATGCCATGTCCAAAAATATCCTTACAAACGTCTTCCAAATTTACATTAAAGTAAACAAGAAGTGATTTGAAGTCATGAACAAAACCATTAACATGGAAGGACATTTGCCCAAAAAAAAGTGAACTTCCAGTGGGAAAGAGATTTTATTTTACTGATTAAAGATTCGTTGATCATAAAAGAGAGGATTTTCTAAAACGCATTTTTCTTAATTAAAAATTGATTAGAAACTGTTTCAATTTTAAACTAATGTTTTTTGACCAGTGGCATGAATTTTTTATTATAATTATCATTACCATTCAGCTTTTCTTTATATATGGTTATAAACTGTGTTGTCAAGCAGTTTCTTTCAATATTCTGATTCTCCTTATTTTTTGATTCTATCAGTATTCAAAATAATTAGCAAGGAATAAAAGAGTTTTTTTTTAAATTTAACTATCCAGGTTTTTGCCCTTTCTGAATGTAATTCTTTACTGTTTGAGAAAAAATAGCATGTTTGTGGTTTTGTGATTTGCAATTACTGCATAATAATGAGTGTGTTCAATATACAGGGTGTTTATAAAGTCCTGTGGCTTTATTTAATGTCAAACACATATATAAATTCTTGCACAATAGCAAACTTCAAGCAAATTCGCAATTAACAAAACTGATAATGGAATTTTGAACTTGCTCACTGTTTGTCCTTTTGCAAAAGTCAAAACTTGTCAAATTTTTGAGGTCATGCAGGTAGTTCGAATATACCTTATAGTAGTTCAATTGATATGCCTAATTCCTGTGTATCTGTGGGTAATTATTGGAGTATCAGGTATCTGCTACTAAAATTACTCGCTCGATTAGTTTCCTTCATATGAACTATTGTTCCTTGATAAATTTTGTGTTATCAGTTAAGCAAACTTTTTTTTATTAACTAGAACAAATGGGTACGCCATCAAGACAGTTCATGGTACGACTGCAACCGACAGTGAGGAACTACGTCGAAAACAGGCCAGTGAGTCAGGGGTATTCCTTCGACAGGCTGTTTCCCGACGTGCTGTTCCCATCCGATAGTAGCGAACACAACAGGCTCAAGGCGAGTCAAGCTAGAGATCTGCTATCGAAAATGCTAGTGATAGACCCAGAGCGGAGGATATCAGTCGACGAAGCGTTGCTGCATCCCTACATCAATGTTTGGTACGACGAAGGGGAAGTAAATGCGGTAAGAGATTATGAGTTTTTAATGATTTAATAACTCCGAAAATTGGTGTGACTGTTTTTTAATTTTTTGCCTAAATGGCCTAAACATCAAAAGAAATAAAGTGTCAAGGAATGAAAAAAGAATCTTACCTGCTTGAGGAGTTATTGAGCTGTACTTACTAACAGTGTGAAGCAAACAATGTGATTCCTTTGATTTTGAAGCCAATAATTCCGAAAATAGGTGTGACTGTTTTTTAATTTTTTGCCTAAATGGCCTAMACATCAAAAGAAATAAAGTGTCAAAGAATGAAAAAAAAAAAACTTACCTACTTGAGGAGTTATTGAACTGTACTACTAACAGTGTAAAGCAAACAGAATGTGATTCCTTTGATTTTGTAGCCAATAATTCCGAAAATAGGTGTGACTGTTTTTTAATTTTTTGCCTAAATGGCCTACACATCAAAAGAAATAAAGTGTCAAAGAATGAAAAAAAAAACTTACCTACTTGAGGAGTTATTGAGCTGTACTTACTAACAGTGTAAAGCAAACAGAATGTGATTCCTTTGATTTTGAAGCCAGTAATTCCGAAAATAGGTGTGACTGTTTTTTAATTTTTTGCCTAAATGGCTTACACATCAAATTGAATAAACAGCCAAAGAATGAGAAAAGAGTCTTGCCTACTTTAGGACTTGTTGAGCTGTATTTACTAATCACAGCCAATTAACCGCTGTAATAGTAAAGATACCTATAGCTTTTCCAGAATAACTTCTAAGTTTTTGAAAATAATAATCAACATATTACACAATTCATCAAAGAAGTTATGAAATAGTTTTCGCAATCAACGTTTTTAATAAACTGCCAACCCCAAGTAGTGTGATTTGAAAAAAAATAGCAGATCCAAACCGAATTAGAAAGTTTATTTAAGATCTCAAAAATGGCTGGAATGAATTTTATTTAGCATACCTTGGCTTAAACTGATTGGAAAAATGTCTTGCAGCCGGCCCCGGGTCCATACGACCACAGCGTGGACGAGAGGGAACACACAGTCGAACAGTGGAAGGAACTGATATACCAGGAGGTCATGGAGTATGAAAGCATACACGGCAGCAACGCCACCGCCTCTTCAAGTTCACAACCGAGCCCAGCGTCTAATTCCACCGAGCCAAATGGTACGGAGCCGTTGCGGTAGAGTAGGTAAGTTGCAATGCTAAACTTTGTGGGTTTTTTCGACAGTTTCGTTGCAAAATATTCAGGAAAAGCTGAATAATCAAGAAAATCTCCCGCATTGAGCAATATGTTGTTATCTGCTTTCAGGATATGAACAGTGACAGCATGAGTTGCATCCGACTAGTCGTAGTCTAAGGAAAATGGCTGCCTATAGATTTCATTATTTCCACACCACGTAGAAGTGTACTCTCCGGTAGTGCGGTTATTACCTATATATATATATAGTTAAATAATGAAAAACCGGGTCCCATCTTTTAACGAAAACTGATCTTCAGCCTCGGAAAGTAATCAGTTTGTGTGATATCGATATCCGTTTATGTCTTAAGTAGTATGGCGAGGAGAAACTGCCTTCTGTTGAACTTGGGACGCGAGTCGTCCACATTAGTACTCGATGTGTAATAGTAATGGTAGTGATGTAATTTTTTTTTTTGTTGAACGATCGACTGTTGTTTTATCATGTTACGTTGTGATTTACTGCGCTCGATGTCGGAAAATGCAACGCACTTGGTTTCTGGTTGAAGGCTTGGTAAGGGGTGAGTTTTCGCTTCGGGTTGCACTTGGTCATTTTTCGAGGTAAATCATTTTTACAGTTGGTCTGAAAATTAATGAATCCTGAATTTGGAAACTCATCAGTCTTTTAGATTTCATTAATTCTGACACCGATTGTACATTTTGGAGGAAATCACGCTGGAAAATTTTCTTTAAAGATGATTTATTTTACCTTGCAAAACAACATTATTTTGACATAATTGTTCAAATCTAATAATACCATCTATAATTATTTTCTTTTTTTAATATCAGAAATAAGTGGTAAATTGACTGCTTTATTTTTAATATTCCCATAACTTTTGTTACATTTGTACATGATGGTTCAAAACATAATAGGACAGTAAATTTTCTGGTTTAGCAAACTTCTCTGCAAGTAACTGTCATTGTTTTCGAGGGACATATGGATAAAGTTTTTTTTATTTCAGTCATTTCGATTCACAATTGACTAAGTAAATAAAACAGTCATTTCTAAAATTTTATTTAAAACAGGAAGATTTCTTTAAGTGGCAGGTACATGAATGAAAAATTTGGAATTAGTGTAGTGCCTTTGTCATTCGAGTTAACAAAAAGACTGCCAATAATACAAAAAAAAAGATCACACAGAACACCAACGAATAAGAAGAAAATTGAGCATTCTTTGACGAACTACAAAGAAGACAATAAAGAGAAGAAAATTTTCCACATGAAATTAGAAAACACCTGTTGCTGAAAAATTCTAAACCACAGTAATTACTTTTCCTTAGGGTTGATTGTGTGGAACTGGGGATGTCTTGAAACCAAGTGCGTTACAATTGAAGACTGAGCTTAGACTTTTAACAGGATAATCGTTTTCGTTCTTGCAATATGACAATGCAATCCTTAACTGATAGTCAAGATTTTATTAAGCCAGTTCATTTCCTCAAGTAGCTTAGACTATAAAGTTAATATACTTAGCTTAGTGAAAAAGAATAAATAAAAATGTAATCGTGTAGGTAACTACAGAATCTTTGTAGCATTACACAGGAAACGTCTGCCGTACGACGATCAACTCGTCGTATCGATATGTGATGCAGTTTTTTACACTTAGGGTGTTGGCAGCAGACTGAGTTAATTTTGTCCCCTGATAAGCAGACACCCTGTATTTATATAACACTCGATCCGATCCAGCCTGTAAAAAGTGAGTTTTTTTTTAGGGTAGGTGTGCTTTCGGAATCATTTCCCCAGACAGGAACTTGCAATATTTGTTAGCAATCTTAGCTAGTTGTTTTTGTGATTTTGTACTTTCTACAACAGAAAAGAAAGCGTGATTGTGTGTGTGCGCGCGTATGAAAACATAGGGATAAATTAAAATCATATAGAACCGTTTAGTTTATACAGTGTAGATGTTGGTGCATGTTTATTTATTTCGATTTTTATATTTATTGATACAGTATTGGTTGAACACATTATTTTATTGTAAATAGCACTGTTTTAAGGATGATTTCCGATTAGGTAGGTAAGGAGACTTTTGCAAATCGATAAAACCAATCCACTAGCGACACGCACTTTTTTAGGATATAATCACATTTTTGTAGGACATTCAACTGTTGTTTTATCCGTTTGCAAAGAGATACTATAGAACTGCAGTAGGCTACATCGCTTGTATTGTTCATCGCTTTGTAAATATAAAAAGTATGCTAAACCGTTGTTTTTTTCTCATTACCTTTATCCTAAGTACAGGTAAAATGACTTAATATAAAGAAGAGTGTGAAAATTAACTCTAACAAGAAAAAATTCAATGATTTCCCAAGGAAAAACAGTAAGACAAAATTTTTGCCCCCCTAACGTATCACACCCCCACTATTTATTGCTTTACTTTCCACTAATTCCGGACTTTTTTCTGAAAAAAATTTTTTAACCATAAAAATTTTCGATTGTATCTGATGAGCCAGGGAAGTGTGGGAACATGAGGGTAAAGAGCGACGGAGGCCTGGGCAGTGGAGAGGTCCCATGATTTCTTAAGGAAAACCAGAGGAAACTTCAAACGCAAATATCTCAAAAACGGTAAGTCGTAGAGCAAAACAGAGAAAATTTTGCCCCCCCCCTAATACAATACACCCCCACTATTTATCGCTTTTCTTTCAACTTATAATATAGAGAAGCCAAAATGCTAATGTACTACTGACATAAGTCTTATTAATGGCAATTAATTAATTAGTCAACAGATAGTTCTGAAAGTGAACTTGTACTAAAAGTTTGATGTCCTAGCTAATTTTAGAGCAAATTTTTGGAATCTGCAGCTTAAAATACGTCTGTATGTCGATTTTGAGCTAAAACTAGGATCTGCCGAAAATCACAAAACATCCAAGGCTAACCCCTTTGTTCTTTTTTGACCTTAAAATTTTTTCATCTCCGATTCAGCCGAATTCAGGTATTCTTACTGATTTGGACTTCCCGAAATCTGGAATGGTCTCAGTTGGTCGCTAGCTACAACAGTTCGCCCGGAAAGTGTCCTAAATTAGGCTACCTGCAGTCCTAGCTCATTTTAGAGCAAATTTTTTGAATCTGCACCTTAAAATACGTCTGTATGTCGATTTTGAGCTAAAACTAGGATCTGCCGAAAATCACAAAACATCCGAGGCTAACCCCTTTGCTCTTTTTTGACCTTAAAATTGTTTCATCTCCGATTCAGCTGAATTGAAGTATTCTTACTGATTTGGACCTCCTGAATTTGGAAATGGTCTCAATTGGTCGCTAGCTACAAGAGTTCGCTCGGAAAGTGTCCTAAATTAGGCCACCTGCAGTCCTAGCTCATTTTAGAGCAAATTTTTGGAATCTGCACCTTAAAATACGTCTATATGTCGATTTTGAGCTAAAACTAGGATCTGCCGAAAATCACAAAACATCCAAGGCTAACCCCTTTGCTCTTTTTTGACTCTAAAAATTTTTCATCTCCGATTCAGCTGAATTGAAGTATCCTTACTGATTTGGACCTCCTGAATTTGGAAATGGTCTCAGTTGGTCGCTAGCTACAACGGTTTGCTCGGAAAGTGTCCTAAATTAGGCCACCTGCAGTCCTAGCTCATTTTAGAGCAAATTTTTGGAATCTGCAGCTTAAAATACGTCTGTATGTCGATTTTGAGCTAAAACTAGGATCTGCCGAAAATCACAAAACATCCGAGGCTAACCCCTTTGCTCTTTTTTGACCTTAAAATTGTTTCATCTCCGATTCAGCTGAATTGAAGTATCCTTACTGATTTGGACCTCGTGAACTTGGAAATGGTCTCAGTTGGTCGCTAGCTACAACGGTTCGCTCGGAAAGTGTCCTAAATTAGGCCACCTGCAGTCCTAGCTCATTTTAGAGCAAATTTTTGGAATCTGCACCTTAAAATACGTCTATATGTCGATTTTGAGCTAAAACTAGGATCTGCCGAAAATCACAAAACATCCAAGGCTAACCCCTTTGTTCTTTTTTGACTCTAAAAATTTTTCATCTCCGATTCAGCTGAATTGAAGTATTCTTACTGATTTGGACCTCCTGAATTTGGAAATGGTCTCAATTGGTCGCTAGCTACAAGAGTTCGCTCGGAAAGTGTCCTAAATTAGGCTACCTGCAGTCCTAGCTCATTTTAGAGCAAATTTTTGGAATCTGCACCTTAAAATACGTCTATATGTCGATTTTGAGCTAAAACTATGATCTGCCGAAAATCACAAAACATCCGAGGCTAACCCCTTTGCTCTTTTTTTACCTTAAAATTGTTTCATCTCCGATTCAGCTGAATTGAAGTATTCTTACTGATTTGGACCTCCTGAATTCGGGAATGGTCTCAGTTGGTCGCTAGCTACAACGGTTAGCTCGGAAAGTGTCCTAAATTAGGCCCCCTGCAGTCCTAGCTCATTTTATAGCAAATTTTTGGAATCTGCAGCTTAAAATACGTCTGTATGTCGATTTTGAGCTAAAACTAGGATCCGCCGAAAATCACAAAACATCCAAGGCTAACCCCTTTGCTCTTTTTTGACCTTAAAATTGTTTCATCTCCGATTCAGCTGAATTGAAGTATTCTTATTGATTTGGACCTCCTGAATTCGGGAATGGTCTCAGTTAGTCGCTAACTACAACAGTTCGCTCGGAAAGTGTCCGAAATTGGGCTACCTGCAGTCCTAGCTCATTTTAGAGCAAATTTTTGGAATCTGCAGCTTAAAATACATCCGAATGTCGATTTTGAGCTAAAACTAGGATCTGCCGAAAATCACAAAACATCCAAATTACTTTAAATAGTCCAGTTCCTATTATTTTTATTACCTCTCTTCTTCTTGTAAGTTACGTTAAATTACGTTTGCATTTAGCCAAGAAAAATTCAAGGTGGGGCTCTCCAGTGTATAATTTTGCATAAAATTTGAGCCCAAACACTTAAGAATTTCGAAGTGCATGATATTGGTTGCCTGTATGTTAGGCGAATTATCCTTAGCATAATAGGACTTTTTTCAAAAAAACGCAAAATCAACCTAGTTACTAAATATTTTGGTGAATAAAATAGTTAAATATAAACTGAAAAATAACTGTCTTTGCCGGGTATTATCCATGTTGAAGCTTGTAAGGGCAAAAAAGCCACTTCCCCCACTGGGCGTCGAACATCTCAGGTGAGTTGATTAAACCGCGGATTCTAACGCGGCCAGTGGTCCCGTTGGAGACGAGGTGCGCCTGTACAGCTCAGTAGTGGTCAGCTTACCCGGGGACTAGCGCAGAACGTTCGCAGGTCTACTTTTACAACAATGGCGTAAGCGTCAAAACCTCACCGGATCCTCATTGTCCTCGAAATGCGGTGGTCGCGGGCGAAATTCTTCGACGTCCGTTATTAGGCAACAACAGGTGAAAAAAATCCTATAAGGTGTGCGCGCGTTGCCCCCTGTGCGATATTTTAAAATAACCACTTTCTGGTGTGCGAAGAATCGACGCCAGCTATGATACTCTTTTGTACGAGCTTGAACTGTCCGTTTTTGGAAATTGTGAGGTGATCTGTGTGAGATGTGAGTGGTCGAATTTTTTTGGTGATACGGCGCATGTAGGGTCTAGGTAAGTTTATCTGCTTGGGCCCCATTGACAATAATTTGTAGATACCGGGCTATTTTTGATGCACTAAGCCATTTTTTAGAACCCCCATCCTCAGTGTTCACTTTTATTTAAAGTCCAAAGGCAAATCTGGTTTACCTTGGGAAGGTTAAAGAGAATTTGCCAACGTAATTATGTAAAATGGTTCTAGCTGGGCAAGCATATCAATTATTAGTACAATTACACTAGGCAGTATCAAATCATACTTCCACAGTTTGCACGAATGATTTCCTCAATCTATTATTGTTACTATTGCATCTCCTAAGAAGTATATTACCTCTTTAATATCACACCCTCAATAAATTTCAGGATATATAGCCAATAAGTGCTCCTGCAATCTCCCCAGATTCCACAACTGATTCCCAATGTTTCTGTAAACAAGAATGACCCTTAAGAAGTCGAATTAAAGTTGATGGTCTTTGAACATACTGTTGTGACCTGCCTCTGCCCTCTCTGAACACGTAATTTTTGAAGAAAAATGGAGTTTTATTATAAGATAATTAATAAACGCCAAGTGTTTATGGAATCTCCTCGAATTTCGGAATGACGAGCAAATTACTTAAACCAAATTTAAAAAAATCGAGATAAAGATGTTATATTAAGAGGAGGAAATACTTTTCCTGCTTCAAAATTCATGCTTTCTTGAATATCTTTCTACCTAGTCCTCGTTCAGCTTTTTGGGAAATCTTTGCTGCCTTTTTTAATATTAACCCTTGCCTTTTTGGTGAGTTTGATGAATCCATTGTTGGTATTACGTAAGTTTGTAGCTTATTTCCTTTATTCTCTGTAATTTCTGCTATTTTTTGTGGGCCATTTCTTCCTATACAGCTTCGCTTCTTCAGTTTTATCTGATTGATTCCTTTGGTGTTCTTCAAAAATGACATTAGTTGAACCCTGTAAGCTTACAAGCTTTTGAGTTGACGTTTTCAGCAATACATCCCATAATGCCAATATAATACACAAAAGACGCAACTGTATGCGTTTACCCTTAATCACCGGCTCACAAAATCAGGTTGTTCACTTCGGAAAAACATCGTGACAAGCACTAGATCCACAGTACGTGCTGCAGCACGACCGTATACAGGAATGTAGCAGGAAGAAAAAAAGTGCGACCGATGGTAAATCATATCGCGAGTGGCATGGTCGGTTGTGTTAGGTCAAGTTGGCATTATTACTGTGGTTGTTATTGCACGAGGCTGTAAAACCGATTGCTGTCGTAAAACTGACCGCAGAAAGACTATAAGGCGGAGGAAGACCTCCTCAACCACGTGTAAAGAATTGCTAAACGGAAAATTTGACGTACCTATGTAGAATTTGGCCCCACGTTGGGCGCCAAATTAGTTGCCACGTGGTCTTCTTTGCACAAGCTTCGGGATTACTACACATACTTGAAACTAAGTTGGGGTCCAATTTAGGTCAGTAAACCGACAATTTTTGACCCCACTTCCAAGCCATCAAGCCACGTATAAACGACACGAAATCTGATCCGGAGAACGACTGGATTCAACCCCATTTTCCAAGTAGCTGCGCCTCTTATTATTGCCAAACTGTTGCACCGTCGGGACCCAGTAACCTTAACCCGGATTTCTATTCTCACATGCGTCGAGAGATGTTTCAAACACGTGGTAAGAAGCACGCGAGAACACCGAAATAATTGGTCAAGAAGGAAAGTTTATGGCGTGCTGTCGCTTGAATCAACATGCATGAAGCGGTTTAGTGTTTACAGTACCGTTGGTGTACAGGCCAGCAGAGAAGTTGGATTGTTTAACAAATAAATTAAACGTATTCGTCACAACTACTCGCAGTATAACAAGACTATAGAGCTCTTTTCCTTAAAAACTGACAGTAATTTTGACCATCAGGATGGCCATCGAAAAAAAGGGATCTATAAGATGTTTGCCCAAAATTCCAGCTCAAACGCTCATCGCTTTCAATGATATTCAGTTCAAAACTGATATGATCTTATCGATTATAATGCACTCGTCCAATTCTGTCAATCACCATGATATTTTTCACATTCACCAACAAGAAAAGTCATGTAAAGTAGTTAATCTTGTGCAGTTCTTAATGCTATGACAATAACTGACTTGCTTAGCTATAGTTTTTACAATCATCCGAAAAAGATAATTTGTGGAAGAAAGCTATCAGCTAGATAAGTTTGTTTGCATCGTAACTATCCTCCTTTTCATCCAGAAAATGTTACTGTCTGAATTGATGTTCTTTTTACCCTACAATATTACAGTTAATATGAAAATGGTATGGAAAGAAGTAAAAAAATCAAAGGATACAACACTATTAGTTCCTAATTGTAGAAAAAAAAAACAATAGAGATTGACCGAAGTCAAGCTATAAGAAATTACAGATCGTCAATTGCCTTGAAAGAATCTGATTCCAGTGTTTCGTGAGCCTTATTCAGTCTCTTACGTTTTAAAACCAATGGTAGAGTTGCAATGTGTGGTGGATGCTGATACTTCGGTTCCACATACATACAAATACGCACAATAAATGAAACCACTTTACTTAAACTCAAAATATTCTCTAATCATATTTGGTTAAAAAAGCAGTGTCAGTTCTATGGTGTTACTTCAGATTATATGCATATTATGTGCAAAATAACTGGTAGGAAGTAAAAAGGACCATACAGCAAGCAACAACCATTTGGATTGGTTTGGAAATCAGAAAAAGGCACACATGTCAGCAAAACCTTGGTGGGCATTCAAAATTAATTCATACAGATTTGCAATAACATAATTTTTGATGAGATAACTAACGATATCTACAGTTCATAAACAGTGTGTCGCTAAATTTAAGGAATTAAAAAATCTGCGTACTCGTCTAATAGAAAATAGAGTTCAAATCATCTCAGTGCGAATTTAAATGCAGTAATCATTTAGGCAACCTCACGAATACAAATTTTACACAGGCAGAACAAAATTTATTAAATAAAAGTCTAAAATATAACCCAAATTTGCCAGTGTCTAAGAAAGACACACTAAGATGGTCACATAGAATTAGAAAACCGTAACAAATTTTAGATTTAGAAGGGAGAAATGTCTAAATCATTGATTATGTTGTCATCGTTCTCTTTTTCACTTGTTGTAGTAAAGCATTTGTTGGACTGGAGATTTTTGTCGATTTTATTTCCACAATTTCTGGATCTATCCTCGATTTAGGTGTTATTTGAATACCATTTACCCAGTAGTTATAATCTAGTCAGCACTTATAACAACATCATTCGTCTCTATCTGGTTGTTTGAAATTGGGACGATTCCGCCCATTTCCCGCATAGCGTTTCACGCGTGCCGGGCCGCTGGCAATTTTAAAATTAGTTTCTGCATCGCTGAAGGTTGTAATTAACCGGAAAATTGTTATTATACATAGATGCCGAGCCATCGGACGATTTGGGCGTGGAACATCTGAAGTCACCGTTGCTTTGACTTACGACGACGATTATACCGCGATTGTGCCGGGCTTGTCAATGTTCGTCTCAATTTTGACCTCACATACCAACATGCGAAATGTTTACAGTCGTAGGAGAACGGATTTTTGTTTGTTTGTGTGAAGTTTGTTTTCGAAAATAATGCCGTAGTCTACTATGGTAGCTACTTTTTTAATATTAAAAAATTCCGGTGTGAAAATCGTTAATTATATTCTGCAGCACCGGTTGTCTGTGTATTTTGTAGAGAATCAAAAACAAAGTTTGAAAATTTAAATATTAAAACATGTTAACAGAGATGGGTATTATATTCTGACTTACTATTTTTTTGAAGTCTCAGCTTGGAGAATATTTATCATCATTGGAGGTGTATGGAAGGCTTTAACTTAAAAACATTACAGTCTTCTAAGGTTTCCACCATGAAACCTACATTTCTTGCTGAAGAATGTTGAGTACTTCTCAAATTAAAAACATGCTTCTCATATCCTGGTGGAATGCCATATTTAACTGCCCACTGAGTAATACACTCATATAGTTGTAGGAAAAGGTCTATGAAGCCGATTTATGCAGAAATTTTGCTATTCCGTCCCTTCACAGCAGGCCTCGAAATAAACTGGTAATAAACACCGATATTGTGAACTACACCGATCAAAAAGAATGATTCATATTATAAGTATCGTCGTGATAGAATAGAAGCTATGCATTATAATTACTATTATCTCGAATCACTGTCAAATTTTCCCCGTGTTTCTTCTCTTTAATTTTTCCTGAATTGGCTCCATATTTATTCCACTTCCGGCATGCAAAATTGAGATTCTTCTACTTTTAGAAGGTGAAATATTTAAAGCACATTTCCTAGAACCGTCAGTCCATCTTTTTTTGGACTGTTTCATGAGTATCTGAGACCAGGTCTCGTCTAAATAAAATGTTTGTTTATTTTCTTCTCGATTTTGTTTGCTTTCTTGTAGAAAACGATGTCGCCACATTGTCACCACCTCACTTTTCATTAGTTTATTTTGTTAAGACGCTGGAATGCGAAATGTTCTTCTCAACTCATATAGCTCTTCGAATTCTATCTTCTTGACTCTAAATCGTCGATTTTTTAATCTCTCAGTTCCGCTATTGAGAAGTTGAAACCATTATGGGTTCTTCTACGAAACCTATAATGGCATACCTATAAAAAAAGGTTGGGTTCTCTTGTCTGTAGTTGCTTATTACCTCATTGTCTCACATCAGCCATTTCCTTACTTACTTAATACCTTTAATGTACGTAATCTACACCCTATATTCATTTTCGAATCGAGATATTTAATTTAATACCTATGATTATGCCTCGAGCCACTTTGGTGACTTGCAGAATTGTTAGATTATCTCAGGCTGGGTTGCTTTAAAAATATATAAATGGAATACCATCTACCGCTTTACTACAAAGATATAAGCTGTTTGCTGTATTGTTAGTACGCAGTTGTAGTTCCACTGGACATTAGAAACATATAATTGACAGTGATCCCATCAAGAGTGGCGTTGTTTTATTGCAAGAGGTTTTCAATGGTGGTTTTCAACTGATGGCCCTTGTTCTTGTTTTGAAGATTTCATTATAAATTTTCACTACTCCATCAAAAATTTGGTACATACTTCCAACGAACATGTGCAATTCTTGAATTCTAACAGTTATGAATAGCAAACTAAAATAAACGCTTCTGCCAAACTTTCAAGCGTTGCCAAACACCGTGCCCATTTTTTAAATCCGCCCAGATGGAGTTATGTATTTTCAGTAGGGGTCCGTTATTGGATCTAAGTTAAATCACCCGTCGGGATGATCGAGTGTTTTGTAATGGCCCTAAATTATCTTGTCGTTTGCCAGTGGGACCTCGTTGAATGCCGTTTGACACGGTTTTCCTGCCAGAAATCTTCTAAATCATCGGCAGATATACACGAATTTAACGTGTCGCTATACGGTGCCAACTTCCACGAATTTTCAACGCCATTATTCGCATTTGCGCCGCAGAAACAATATATCCGTGACAAAGTTCGTTGTTATGCCAAAAATCGGTAAGAGGAATCCAATATAACACCTAGATATTGAATTTCCGAAACAATTTCTAAATGACTCATACTTATATTGAACTATCCTGGTAGAGAGCCCTGTGGCACCCCATGTTCTGTTTTTAATGACGGTGAAACACAACATCAAAATTAATCACTTGATGTCTATCGCTTAAGTACGATTTAAACCATTTTAGTACTACTCCTGCTACCTTTTTCATAGTCTCTAATAGCTCTCTTGATATTGTTTCGAAAGCACGAGAAGAGTACAGAAACACAACAACATTTTTTTAATTATTTTCCATAGCACTTTTCCAGTAGATTATTATAAAGACTGTAGTATAGGTTTAATGGTAAAAAGGGATTCTTCGTCACTACAAATAGATAAAAGCAACTTGTTTGGTGTTCTTCTTCTTTTACATATGTATTTATAACGATGGTTTATCAACTAACGGAAATTGGCTGGACCTTTTTTTAAATTAAGACATAATTCAGTGGCAGTTAAACCAATCACCTCTAAAATAAACCAGACGCCTCTAATAACCAAATATCCCACAAGAACTGACGCGCTAATTACAAGACAGCAACAGTTAATTTATTCCCCCAGCATGGTCAAAATGGGCGTCCAATTTGTCTGGCCCATTTGCCGTGCTAAACTAATTATAAACAGAATACAATGGTCACCTTGTGGGTTGCGCAACACGGCTTTATTTTTGAAAACGCAGCCGACGCTGGGCGTCCGACATGTCACACCGGCATTGTGGGGACAATTTAAAAAGTGGTCCTCGATTGTTTAGGAAGATGGATGTCAACGCCGGTATAAGAGACAAATTCGTTGCCCGATTTTTATAAATCGCTCTGTTTTTGGGGGAACATGAATAAAAGCCACGTATTTGTGTCGATTCGGACCAGTGGATCGCCATTATTGCACCTGAGAGGAACTGGGAAAAGAAGGGTAGGCAAACAGATGGTTTTTTTACTCTTTTTTAACGCTTTTGTGCTTTGGATGCCCTAACGGTCATGAATTTTGACTTTTCTTGTTCTGAATTTGGAAACAATTTCGAAAGAAAGAGTCCTACCTACAATAAGAGGTATTATATCGCATTAACTCCATATATTAGTACTTAAAATCAGGGGATTTAGGTTCAATAGCGCTAAACTAAAAATCAAGCAAGTATATCTTTAATGACATATTGTTTGTGTCAAGTCTTCATATTTCCTGGAGGTGTTAACACAGGCAAATTTTTATGTAAAAATATTGATAGTAGTTGATGTTATTTACATCAATTGAATTAGGTTGGGGTAGGTAATAATTTATAACAATTGTATGCTTACATGCTTCTTAACAGATCTCAATTCATTTTGTATAAACAAATGTATTTCTGATCAAGTAAAAAGATCACGATAAATTTTTAAACTCCGACAAGCCAGGCAAGTGAAAGTTACAGGCGCAATGGCAGACGTTCTAGAATTTATTAATGAACAAAATAATTACTCGTCTTGCCCATCGTCGGTTTTTACCTCCACCATGTGCTCTACGCCCAGCTATTCCATTCGTGTGAACGCCATTGGATCGAACCGGTTTTTGCTCGTTTTAATTTAATTAAGCCACGTTACCATTGTAAAAACGCCTTGTTCAATTTTTAGTTGATATTTCACCTCTGAAATCAATTATTAAAAATAAATGCAGAGTCATTACACCGTAGGAATGTTAATTTGACGATGACAGAAAGATCGGAGCGTGGAAAGTGATATTTCAATTCCAAGAGAGTTGGGACACAACAAACAATCTTGGCTTTAAAAATTCTACAGTGTTCGTCCCAAAGCAAGCTTCAGAACTTTCGAAAAAAAACGAGGAAAACCATGAGTTTCATATTTAAATTGGGAACTCTTTATCCACGATTCGAGAAGCGTAACAAATCGATTCGTTGCAAATAATAGATTCCACAAACACTTCTGAAGCAGGTAGTTCGATGCGAACAAAACCGTTGGTTTCTGTTTAATACAAAGGCGGAATAAATAGCGTAACTGTTTACTCAAAAGCTGCATTTGTAGATCACAAACGAATATTTCACTTGGTACCGTGTATTATAATATGACAGATACTGATTCCAAGAAAAACTGACTTGCTATTATTCAAAGCGTCTAAAAACATTGAAGACGTGTATAGAAACATTAAGTAGGCAAATTGCTAACACTTCAGATTTACTTATTGCTTTTTTAAGTATAGTCTTGTAAAAAATATCTGCACTTTTATACTACATGCTAGATTATAATTATTACTTTAGAATAGTACCTAAAGACATCACACCTTTTCAATTGATAAAATACATTCTCTAATTTACAGGGGTCGTAATCTCATAATACAACTACTCTATTATAAAAAAATAATATTAGTATCGTACATGTCATAATGCTAAGTAATCCAAATTCTGTTTGAAATTTGTTAAAACTAAAACGCAAACTTGAAAGAGCTGAAACAAAAAGTAAGTATTGTCCCGGTTTAAAATATTTAGGAGTGCTGATACAAATAACTTAATTAGAATGCTGGCCACTTCAAAAACCTACATAATTATTGCACAATACGATACAAATCCAAGGTTGTTATACCTTTACTTGCATATTATGTTTTCGTAGCATAGACACGGTCCAAAATTGCACACATGACGCACGCAAATTTGTGTACATAAAATCATGCACACTTTCGCAATTTGCAGTGTTTGGGCCATAAGCAAACGACAAATTTAAACAGGAAATAGTTTTCTAGCACACTGTTGCCTTAAGTAAACACTCGTAAGTGAGCGTTTAAAATAAGCATACCTAAGAAGCACAACACTAAATAACGTCGAATATTAATGAAATCTAGTAAGAAATTTTGTCTAAATCTTAATCAGTGGAAAGACAAATTAACAAACATTATAGGGAAGGAATAAAATACTCCAATTTTAAACACACAGACAGGATTTGGTTAATTTTGGTTATCGTACTCCAACTATACCTACTAAACAAATTATAAACATGAAAGTCTAGGAACTGAACCGGAACAAGTTTTTCGTGGATCTCATTATTACAAAAGATAAACAGGTATGTCTGAAAAACAGCATCTATAGTTTACCAAAAGTTCGATGGTAAATGAGGCGGTTAACTTGATTTTTGTATAGTAAAATGAGATGATATTTCATCTCATGCTATAGCAGCATATGGCTCCAATGATTACAAGCCACGGCCAAGGTCTTTGACCATTGTTTACCTGTCGCTGCAGCTGTGTTTGTTTTGAAATCGTGCGCTTACGGAAGGTGAAATATACCTAATTTTGTAGTTTGAGGACGGTTTGAACCGAATTCTTAGTCTTCAACAAAATTATGTAGTATGTATGTAGATGATAAGCTCATATTAATAAATAATATGTTCAGATTGCTATGTTGCCTTTTTGTAAACAATACAGCTAAAAGTTGGTTTAACTTGATAGAGAAATATGTTTAATATTATCATATAATCAGCTTGAAAATGTATCCTGCTCAATTTAAGGCTAGAATAATAACAACTAAAGATAATAACTACCTGCAAGCAAACATTAAACCTTAATTAGATAGTTGAAACATTTATACGTATATTCAAAATACTGAACTGTTTTAAACGAGAAGTGCACATAATATGCTTAAATATTGTTTAAAACTCTTTTACCGATGTTGAATTTTATGTATTATGTTTACATAGCACTGTTTTTAAAAGTCCTACTACCAGTTACTACTGGTACTCATATTATTCTAAACTGTATATAAATATCGAGAAAAATTCATTTTGAAAACTTATGCGTTGGTAAATAAAAAACTGCTCAGGTAAAGACAGTAATAATTTTTGAACTACAATATATAGTTTTGAGTACAAATAATGTAATATAATTGATTGTATATATTAATTAATATGTTCATACATAGCATATATTACTTGTTTGGAATCTATAATTGAATAATTTAGGAACTTCGAAATAAACAATTTTAAAAATAATTGAAAGAAAATACAACACAACAGCAAAAATACTGTTTGTCCTCTTAAATACATTAAGAGGTAAATAAGCAATAAAACATGAGTAAAACCGTATTTTTAAGACTCACTCCACAAAGAACATGACTTCTTTGAAGATCCCAAAGACACACATGTTTGCACTGTCACCATTATAAATATTCTACTTTATGCGTCGGTATAAATCTGAAAAACATTTGTCACTACCGGCTATTTATAATAATCTGTTGCAGGTACTCATAAATAATTTTGACGCTGTACAAAGCCGTTGGATGAAATATGGATTATCTAATAGCGCAATATCGGCAATGGTCGGTGTTTGGCACCGTTTCGTATTTTATCCCAAATTTAATGGTAATAATAAACGACAGTGCTTAAAAAAGAAACAAGGAATTGTATGGCTTTTCCAAAAGTAAATATGACCCTCGCTTTACGTTAAGCTATTTTTTATTAGTGAGAAATTTCTAAATATGTTCCTCTATTCAATGATTTACAATAAATACAAATTTAATTTCGCAAAAGCAATCATGGGGGCACACTAAAATAAGGTGATTATCAATACTGTTTTCATTCAAACGTTACCACAAAACCAGTTTTGGCCTCGATTTGTTTTGACCAAATAACTGAATAATTAACATGCATAAGATTCTATATAAATGACTGGAATTTGTTTCCGTTATTTTACTAAACGGATCTAGTTAATCTACATAACGCTATTATATACTGTTATGTCTCAATCCAACAAGTTGGTGAAGAGACGTTATTTTACCAAACGACATTAGAATTGGTTAACAATATTTTAAAACTACCCTAAGATGTAGCGTGTTTATTATCGTTTATAGTTCGTCGAAAAGTGAAGCTAAGATAACAATAAAAAATTTCTGAGGTACTTAAAACACCTTAAGGACTGTAAAATATGACTAGCAACACATGTCAGTGAAATTTCATGTGTAAATTGATCTATGGGTAAAAAACCTTAAATTTTAAATAATCTTATGCAATTGTAGGTAAAACCACGTCTTATTCTTGTTAATTTTAGTAGATTAATGCAGATATCGTTACTTCTTGTAACATAATTATGGTAGGAGTTGATTAGTTCGTATGAGTCGTTATTTTCCATTAAGTATTCTAGGCTATTAAAAAACTACTAAGGTACTAAAACACTACAGACATTTGTTTTGAATAACCTAAATTTTTTAAGGTAAATATAAATTTTGTTTTTTCTGATAGTTAAGACGTAATTTATTTGCCCTGGGCCAATTCTAAGTTTGATGATAACAATGGTCCAAGTCGTTTTTAAGGTCCTGCATAAAATCAGCTAATATCAAGCAAGGTGCAAGCTCACTGATGCATATTAGGAATAACACAGGGCCCTAAATTGAGTCCTGAGGGCCTGAACCTACCAAACACTTTGAAATCTCTCAGAGAGTAAGGACATATTCAAGGGGATACCATCTAAACTGAATGTATAATATTCTAATAACACATGAGTCAGTTTTTCCATTCAACGCTTTTCCAAAAGCTTTTAGAATACTTATTTTGATGTAGGCATGGTATGGATGCTATCCATCCTTCACCCAAGCACCAGAAATATTTTGCAGTTCATTAAGAACTTCCGCATCGGTGACGACCAACACATTGAGATCCGTAATGACTTTGAGTATTATTAATAGCGAAATACGCACGAAAAAACTCGACGTGTCAACAGGGAGAACAAAAGGCGACGACAGCCACCAGAAATCAAGTATATGGTAAACCGGACTGCTGTTATTTTCGGCGTGTGGGTGGCAGACACGCTCGGTCCAAAAATAATTTTACACGTTTTTTTTGTGATTGCAAAGTCTTTGTTTCACAAAACGTGTATTGTGTATCAAAGGAAACTGACCGTCTAAATTAACCGTTGAGCTCATTACAGACATAAATCTTATAGCTGCGTAATATTTTAATTCCTCATGTTGAAGGAGCTTTAATCATTTTTGACACAAATATTCATGGTATAATAGCCGAGATCAGCACTATATTTCGAGTTATTGTATAGCCTGATCTTTTGGATTTATTGAAGTGTTAGATATACTGCGTATTTGGCAGTTTGACAAATTGTAAGTGTTGCAACAGATTTATTGTCGTGGGACAATTTGAAGTGGCTCAGTTGAAGTTAAAACTTCTTATTACAACTATTCTTACCATCATGGCTGATTCAGAACAAAGCTTTAAAAAGCTTCTGTTTTTTGCACCAATTTCATATTGATATTTTTAACGCCTTATAGTATAAAAGTTAAGTGACAACGGCAGCATGCGATGCCATATGTTTCTTACGATARTATCAAGTCAACTCATAATTATTCGACATTTGTAACAAAAATTGTCAGCAATTTATTGTTATTTTTATAAATACCAATGGCAAATACTAAGGTTCTCTCTTTTGAAGAATATGTGTACCCCACATTGGATGTTGAGTAATTAATGATATAGAACTTTAGTACTTCTGTATTTATATGCTATTGCCTATTAGTTATAGTTTATACAAGTTTGATACAATTATTGCTGGTAATGGGGCGTACAAATACTTATAAATGAGAAGAAGTTCAATAATAAATTAGTTTGTTAAAATCAACCATGTCATACCTATCAATGCATGGAGGAGTTTTAACCGTTTCATTGTAGAACGTCTTTGAAGACTTTGAAGGCTAAGAACCAATTTATTCTTATTAAATCACTGTTTAGTACCGAATCATCACAAGCTGTGTCCTTCGTTCAGTAAAGAGGTAGTGGCATCTCAAGATTCGGCACTGTAATGACTTGATTACAGTATAGCAGTCGGTCAGGAAATGAAATCTGCATTCCGACCGTGCCCCTTATTCAACACACTTCACTGACGCTTAGTTCTGCCATTCAAAAGACAACGGGGAAGTACCGCTCTCCTGGTCGGAAAGCAAAAAATGCCAGAACGGTAAGGCAGAATGGTTGAATTTGTTCCTTCTCTCAGAAAACAATAAGGATCTAGATATTTCCCCAGCGCACTAAATATAATTGGCATCTGAAGTTTGAGTTTAAATTAGACACCTCTCGATAAAGTGTGAAGTAAAATTTTATCTGTACATTTTACCAGGTCGTTATCATAAGTTACGTTTTCCGGTACTGAGATGCAATCTAGTTTTTGTATTAAGCTTCTTAAACTTGAACACCAGAATGCACCAAACGTGTAATTACTAATAACAAACACTAATTAAAAGGCTGTCAGTCATGCCATGCATGTAGGTACATAATGGTGATGCACCTTTTCTGAATCTTTTGATGTTAGCCGACTCATGTTGAACTGCACTGCCTTCAAATCATTCTGCTTAATGAATTCACTCATAAATCACAACAGATCGTTTGTCCATTACAAATTGGAGAAAACTAAAGACAATTCAATTTTATGTCGTCTGTATCTTTCACTTGTTCATCTGTTGAGTACCGTCGAACCCAATGTTTGTGGATAAACTTAAATTACTTTCCATTACAACCTTATATCTTATAAATACCCATGTTCAATAGTAGCTTGATGTGAACCTGTTATTTATTTACAACTAACAAGATACAGATCACTGAATCAACGTTATTTGCAAGTCGTTTAACTGTACTCATGGTATCATGATTTTTGAAAGGTGCTCATTTAATAGAGTAGAACGAAATATAATGCTGGTAGACCAATATAGCTTTGGAACAAATCTACATCGGGTAAGGTACTTGTCTGTGTTCTCACATAATTTATTAACAATTTGCCACCATTTTGTGTAGTCCTAAATGAATGGTTCTGAAATACTTAAAGAGTCCTAATGTTTCTATGGAATTTCCCCAATTTCTGAAGTATCTGCCCAGCTTGGCGTCTTGCGGAGGTGGATTGATAGGTTTACTATAAATACTACTACAAAGGCATGTGCGAATTTTCAGTTTGACTGATTTTTCATTAGTCTGGAAAATAAACAGTAGCGAAACTGCCGGAAACCAAAAATATCACGTTTAGTCACCCTTAGTACGGACTATTGTTGTAAAGTTCACGTAGAAACAGATATTGCATCAATGGTCATCAACGTTAGGAATCTGATCACGATTTTTCCGAGAGGCTTGCAAAATATTTCATAACTCTACCGCATACTTTGATACCACAAGTTGAATATATAAATAGGTATGGTTTATTGGACTAGATAGCCTAGCCCAAGAGCTTTTTGAAGTGCAGGAATGGCCCCACGTGAAACCAGCTCAAATTATAAATATTTATAGCCGTTGCCTGCGTTGGCAAGGCCACTATCAAAAAAGAATAAAAATCGAGATAAAAATACGCGGTAGTAAACGGTCATGGATCGAAAGGCTATTTATATAATATCGGTCCTGCAAAATTCGTATTATGCTTCTCGTGGTTCAACTCGGGGTACAGACAGGATCAAATAAATACTGCTCTCAATAACACTATGCACTTGAACATTAGAATTCTAATTAATGAACCATTAATCTGATACTCGTGTGCGTAAATGCTTTTCAAACAGCAAAACGAACTTCAGAAGTACAAAAAAAGGGTTTGCTAATTCTGGGCATCACTTGAATAACGGTCCTTTCTAAAATTGCAGTTTTGGAGCCATGGGTACAAATTGCAACCTCAAAGGCAGTTAGTCAGTACATATTTATGCAAGTGTGGAAAGCTCTTTGAGTTCATGCCAAGCTAACTGCACTCAGCTTTGCACAAAGTGACTCGAAACAACCACGCAAGTTGCAATATTTGGTGAATGATTAGTTTTGTAGACGTGTATTTTTCAAAACTTCAAACATACAACGCATTATTTAAAAAGACCAAAGTAACTAGAGAAGGCACCAAGTCTATAATACAGCTGAAGATATTAGTAGCAATTTCGTCCCTATTAATACACAGCCTGCAAAAAATTACACTGAAAGGCTTTTTTTTAAATCCAGAAACTGATGGGGGAGACAACAATAGTTGAAGCTAATGAATGAAGAATTATATCCTCAAGCGTCAAGATTCAGATCAATAACATTCTGCAAACTTGACCTAGTACAGTGTGGCTAAAGAATGTTAAACACGCATCTAAGCCTCCAATTGCTACAGTAATAATAGAGGAAATTCCATCTGACAATTTTCCGTTATCCTACTCGCCCCACAAGACATTAACTATTCAAGATTATGACGTTATTGCAATCGAAGCCCATAAATTCCATCGGTGCCATTTTGTATATCTGTATTAAGGCAATTCATGCATACTGTATAGTTAAACGGTTCGTTGAAGCAGAAAAGGAGTGCGTATTGTTAAAAGGAGTCTAGAAAAAATACAGGCTAGTCTGATTCATGATCGTGCACTGTAAGTATAGAAAGCTGAACTTGTTGCCCCAGAGGAAAGCGCACACACAATTATTGAGGTTTGTGCTTGTTATTTACTAACACCTGCACCAGTTAAGGTATTATGTGTACGATGACCTGAAATAACAGTTTTATTGATACCACATTTTCCTACCTTTATACTTAATAAAAGAGACCGCCAATCAAAGCTTATTTAACACACTGTACTGTACTGAAAAAATGTTAATATCATCTTTTATCCAGAAAATCTGATTAAAAGGTTTTTACGAGCTAGTTAGCAATGTAATATATTACATTCAAACCACATTCTCTGGCAGTTTAGGAATTAGAAAAACTGGTATTGGTGTCGTTATCAAAACTGATTGCTTACAAATTGTTTAGAATGTAGGTACAGATGAAGACATTAACGAGAATTATGTTAACACCTAAACTATTATAATGTACCTCTCTGGAAGCCAGTCTCGCGATTTCTAAATACTCACTTCCCCTTTACAAGCCTGCACTGATGTTGTTCATGTCAGTTTTGCATACAATAGCGTTGGAAGTTGGCCTTAATACTGCTGTGCGTATGAAGACCTCTTCATTTCCTTATATGGTGACATGTACAATCCTAAATGCCGGACCTGGCAGCAGAACGCATTCTGTTCAAGAGTTATTTTTAAAGGACGTCTAATCGTGTAACTGTTTCTGCAGCATGACTTGGTTAAACGAAAATCCATGTGAATCGTCTATACGTTTCATGTGGGACATATTTGTGTTTAGAATGTTGCTTCGCGAATTATTATAATGCAGTAAATGAGATATTGTCTGTTCTAATTCAATATAAAAGCCTTCGTTTTAGTAAAGGAAACGTTTATATCACAATGAAAATTTAAATGGAAAGTTTTGGTTTGGTTGTTACCTTTACTATTTGTAAAAACTTTCGTAAGCTTGAAGATGAACGTATTGGGAAGGTGCCTGATGATTAAACTGGTTAGTGGATTATGTAATCGTAATACCAACAACATTCGATAATACAGTACAGCATACTCCGAAGCTTCCATGCTGCTTACAGCGGTGTCAAACACTTATGCTCCTGTAATTTATTATCTTCAATTCACACCAGGCTATCACAAAGCAATAGGCACCTTCATCGGCATGCATATCTAACGGTAAATGACATACGGTAAATAGTATATTATCTATTGAATTACAGAGTAGCGAAAATGTTGTTAATTAATCGATTCTAAATGATCTGGTCCTTGTGGCAGTTATTTTTTGGAATCTTATTTGACGTTTCTGGTAACTATAAGTTACTAAAATTATGTGCACGAATATTGCTTTATTAATAAATCCAACAAACTATTTCGGTAAATTACCTTCGAATCCGAGGCTACAAATATAAAGTACCGACCGCAAATTGCAGATTAATTTTCCGCGAACAAATATAAAATAACTCATCAAAATATTTCTCTATATTACTACAGTAAATAGACGAGCATGTTTCAATTTGTGTTTATTGCCAAATCACGTAAAGCAACTTAGAATTCGTACAGATGAAAAATTTTAAATTTTGTGTTGGGCAATCTAACTCAAAAGCTCTTGGTAGTCATGCTAATTTCTACGCAGTTAAAGCTCAATTTCATATTAAATCTGGCTAATTATAGCTTTAGATACATTGTAATAGCCTGCTATAAATATGTGCAGTAATAATACACCATATGGCATTGGAAAGTCCAGAAACCAACACCATACGTACTATAGCACTTGAAACAACTAGCGTTATGGCTATAATAAAATTTGTCCAACAGTCTATATTTTTTTGTACAGATGTCATATAGATTCTCAGAAGCCAGACAAGTAGTTTATGAAAGAGTCCAGGTCAGAAAACGTAGTTTTATTTTAATTCACCATTCTTCTCTCGAAAACGGGTGAATCATTGAAGTTCTCGAAAATTACAGCTGTAGCTACCTTACAGGAAAGAGATCGTACCAATTTTCAAGAACGATATCCTGCCTGTTCTACGAATCTGACGACATGTTTGTTTTCTAAACTAACACGTAAATGTTTTGACGGCAACTGTCTAGCGAATCCTGCAAAACTTTGTAGTACAGGAAGTCAAGGTTTTTTGAGTAATTAACGAAAACTTGGGCTGATTAAAAAGTGACAAGAAGAGAAAATTTATTTATATTGTTGTGGTCGATTAAAGTTCCTATAAACATGTGTGATAAAAGTTTTGTCGTTGTTGAGGTACAGGTAGGAATGCCACCAGCCCTTTTTTGATAAGAACAGTCCTTCCCTCAAGGGCAAGTAACATTTTACTACCTACCACTTGTATTGTACGAACAATTTTATAATGGTGACGAAAATAATCTTTGTACATACAATTGCATTAATAGCTATCTAACTGTCTCTTCATTGGCTCAATAACAAATATTAATTTGTTATTTTAACAGAGGACACCGGTGATCCAAATATTTACAAGAGTTTACTTAGGACAACGCTGGATCATACATGTGTAGGCTGAAGAAGGAAAAGCTTTTGCTTTGTAGAAGCTTCACCCTGTCCTCCTTGCTCGTTGTCCATAATAATATCACAAAAAAATTGTTTTCGTTTAAATTCAAGTTTGGAAAAGTGGATTGTCAGCAGTCTATAATGCATATCTGTATCAAGAGCTCCTGAAAGATGGTATAAACCCTAGAAGGTACTGTCTGGTGTGAAATGATATTACAAACCTATAACCAAATCATTTTAAGTGGCTTCATGTCAGCAACACGTTGTTTCAACGTACGAACAGGTATGTGTTGCAGACATTACCGTTACATTCGTTATTACAGGTGACCAGTATTCTCGTCTTTCTCCGCCGTAGTCAATTTGGGTTAATTACTTATCACCTGCGAATTTTAATAGTATATGATTAACGACAACTGTCGTGTGCCATATCAACAACAGCGTTTGCTAATTACCCTGCTGCCTACTCCTGTATCTTATGATTGTGGTTATTTGCGCTATCAATGTTGCATCGCATGTTTGGAAATTATAGTAATCATTTATACAAGTATTCGTGTCGGGAATGGCTCTCTAAAAGATTGTTCGAAGATTCTTTAGTACCGCTATGTCGATAAAACATGGAGTTGTCCTAAAATGCAGTCTATAATACATAGGGTTGGTCAGAAAGTATTGAGTCGTAAACTTTTTTTTAATTACTCATTCATACAACTCTCCAGTATCATTGATAACTTTCTGCATGACGTCTGCGCAAATTAAACACGTAAGCAAACCATAATGAAGTGTTTGTTAATATAAGTTTTATTCTACGTTAAAAGCTGAAACGACCGTGTTAAAACTGACGTTGCCGTCTCGAACATGAAAGCCAACGGCGGTTCTTAAAATTTCATCCATACGTATGTTGTAATGATGGCAAATTGTTTGTATGCAAAGTGTTAACACTTTCATTAATCTTGCGCGCAGTAACAAAACAGTTTATAAAGGCAGCGCCAACTTTTCTAACGTGGGGCTTCCCTGTTCTCCAGAGACGAGAAGCTTTTCAAACACTTGTATCTCTGTGACAAATTTAAAATGTAATTGCTAACAATTCATTCTTCTTTTCTGTATAAATACATAAACTTGCTACATATTTAATTGTGGATGCTATTTTGGTGCTGTTTGCAAGCAACAACGTAATAAATATAATTCAAATTCTGCTCTCCACATTACGTCACGAGCTTGCCGCTCGCGCGTTGTTGCACATTCGTAACGAATCTCCCCAGATCTAGGTAACTCACGACTTCCATCGTTCCTCATTCGCAGATAGCATGTCGGATGGCTCTGGATGAGCTGTGGCGGCGGCGGCGGGGACGGCGCGGCGCTGCGAGCGGCGGCAAGCGCAGGCGACGCCGCCGCGTGCAATCGCCTGCTCGGATCGCTGCGTTCTGTCCGCTTCACCAGGGACGAACTGGGGAGGTCGGCCCTGCACCTGGCCGCCAGCGCGGGACACAAGAACGTCGTCAGGCAGCTGCTGAACGTAGCCGCCCCCAGGGAGGTCGACAGCCCCGATGGGGCGGGCTGCACGGCGCTGCAGAGGGCGGCAGCCGACGGCCACGAGGAGGTCGTCAGGCTCTTGCTGTCCAGAGGAGCTGATGTCGACAGGCAGGACAGTGTGGTATGTCTAAATGTTATGGTAACAATAGTTTACGCTACAATTTTGTTTAGCATGGCAACGCTGCAATCCACGAGGCGGCCTGGAAAGGCTTCAGCCGGACGGTGGCGCTGCTGGCATCGGCGGGCGCGAATCTTTCCCGCGTTAACGCCGGGGGATTCACCGCCCTCCACCTGTGTTGCCAGAACGGCCATAACCAGTCCTGTAGGGAACTCCTGCTGGCGGGTTGCGATCCCGACCTGCAGAATAACTATGGGGACACTGCTCTGCACACAGCAGCACGTTACGGACATGCAGGTGTCACTAGGATACTCATTTCGGCCAAATGCAGGGTAAATAGGAAATGCTTGACCCTATTAAATTATTTGGAAGCTTAGCTAGTGTTGAATATGTGAATATTTTTAATTTTCACATGCATATATCATATATTTTCAGGTGTCCGAACAGAACAAGAACGGAGACACTGCGCTTCATATCGCCGCCGCAATGGGACGACGGAAGCTGACTAAAATTCTGCTTGAAGCAGATTGTGATAAAAGCATCAGGAACAAGCAGAACGAAACGGCCAGAGACATTGCTGTGCGGAAGGACTTGAACGAAATCATTACCATATTGGACGAGTACGTGCAAAAGAAAGACAAAAAGTGCAAAGTGAAAAAGAGATCTAAGAGTAAAGTGCGGTTCGACCCGAAAAACGCAGGTAAGTAAACGAAAAACTGTCGCCGTATGGCCAAATTAATAAACTGTTTTTGAACCAAGCCCTCAACATAATACACTTCATTTTTTTAATGTCTTCGTGTACATAGAGCAGTAATTTGTTACGTTACATTCTGCTGTGCCCTGCAACATCCCCAGAACTGACCCCAATACATTTCTGTATTTGGGAATGCATACATAATCGAGTTTATGATAATAACATTTGCAACAGCAGAGAGGAATTGTAGAAGATTGTGCAAAAGGCAGAAGAACACTCCATAGAACAATATGAAGTGTTTAGAACTCGTAGTGCCTCCAGTATTTCTTGGCGATGTTCTCAGGTTCTGCAAATGTCTCTTTATCCTCCTCGATGCCTTCCAACAGGGTTTATAATTACTTTATGAACATTCTGCTAAATGTACAAGTTTAAATTGAATAATTTAAATAAGCAACAGCAAAAGTTTCCTGGTTAAGAGTAATTTTTTCCTACAAAGTGAAGACAAGCTGTAGCTGTCTCTGTTCCTGTTTATGCAATATGTTTTCTCCATTCTTCGAGTTTCATCACTCATTTTAGTTGACAAGTCGAGAAGCAATAAAATGTGGAGAATATATATTTCTAGTTTCAATTGATTATTCGAAAGCTTTCGTGCTTTGCACCAAGCTAAGTTATTACGACTTTGGTGTTGGGTCAGTAAGGTTTTTTTGAGACTTATTTGCAAGATAGGCTCTAATATGCATAGCAGGCGTGCCTCATATACTCAACATCCTCTTTGTAGCCTTAAATTTGAACTGATTTCATAAAAATATCAACAACAAACTTTTTCGTAGACGCCGTACCGGAAAAACCGGGCAAAAACTGGTCTCCCTACGGCTGCCATTACTACCCCGATCCCGAGGCCTTTCCCTCCCCACGACTAGACTCTCTACCCCCAGAACCTCTGAAGAGGGGGGAGCAGTACTACCTGGACCTGGCGGGCAACATCTGCAAAGGTCCCATAGGCGTTGGCTACACCTGCTACTGCGCCCCCCTATTCAGACACCTGGAGGCTCGGCTCGAGAGAGACAAGAAGGAACTGCAGAAGGCCCAGGTCAAGCTGGGTCAGAGGGTGGCCGGCTTGGAACAGAGGTTGAACAGGAGCGCCCACGACAGGAGATCTGAGAGGGTGCCGGCGAAAGAGCAACAGGTGTCGACGCTTGCTAGGTCTAGAAGCTTGGAAATGCTGGATAAGAACGAGGTGGATACTTCCATGCAGGGTACAAGGTGAGAATGTTTGATGTAGTTGCATTACGTTAAAAAAAGAAGCAAGTGTCTAGCTAACTTCTATCCTTCCATCATTACAGAAGTATGGAGGACCTAGACGACGACCAGCAACCCCGTCGTTCCGTTAAAGAGCTCGTGGCTCGCATCCAACAGAAACAACAAGAATCAACCTCTTCCCATCCCAACCACGACGACCACAGCGAATCCAGCGACGACGACGACATGCCGCCCCGTTTCCCTCCTCCCCAACACTTCAGCTACGACCCCATGCCCGCAGACGCCCCACCCAGGTCCCGAGTCGGAGTCTACAGCCCCACGATCGTCAACACGGCGCAGCTGGACGCCAGAACGATGGCGGAGGCCGAGTATTACGTCCACAACCAACCAGTGGCCACAAATTACCGATACGCCCATTCGGAAATCCGAAATCTGCGCTTGTGCGAACCCTCTGGTGATTCTAACGTGAAGTACACCGATTTAAACGCTCGTTTCGCCAAGCTGCGCATGCTTGACAGCACGAAGATGTTCGAGAGCTCACGGGAGCTCCCGAGCGCGTCGCGAGCGGTTGGCTCGCCGAAAATGTACGAGAGTGGCGCGAGGATAGTCGACCACCCCCAGGACGTTGCCGATAACAACGATTCGGGGTATTCCACGAAGGTTTACGGCAGTTCGAAGGGTAATTCCCCTAGTTTGTCGGGTGGACAGACAGAGGGCGAGTGTTTGAGGTCTTCCAGTCTAGTGTGATCCGTTATTACGTCGAAGGTGGCATGTCTCAATTTTGTTCTTGGTTGCGATTTGTTGTAGTGTATTTATGAATTGTAGATTTGGTATTTACACGTGTGTTGAGACATTCCATCATCTTTTAGAGCTGTAGGCACTTGTTACTTTACGATTAGTACAAAAATTGTTTTTAATTTATTAACTAATTAAGTTTTAATTAAATACCACTTCTTTATTGATTAATGATTTGTTGAAGTACTTAGATCAACGTTATTTTATTGTGTACTGAAACCTCACTGATAAAAGACATCAATATTCGAAACTGTACCTTCAGGAGAAACTCTGTTGTTTATTATTGTGAATAGCGGCAATACAGTTGTAAAAGATTATGTAAAGTAACTACCAATGTACATTATTATAATTATATTTTTTATTCTGACCTTCCAATGTGCCTTATGTCATTTACATTGTAAGAATATGAAATAAGATTTGGAAAATATATAAAAATACACGAATTTGACTTTTACTGCAAGTAGACATGATGTCCCAATAATAAATAAACTTGTAGGGGACATTTTAGAAGCCTTGAAAGCATGTACTCGAACCCCCAAAATATAGAACCACTGTGATTTTCAATATAAATCTGGCTGAGAAAGCTTATAAAACCACATCATGTCAATAACTCCAATAATAAACTTTATAGTGGGAATCATTTGATAGCCCTATTATGTTCTACCCTAGTCTAAAAAGGAAACTATATAACACAAACATTTCGTGAACTCTTTAAGTAACATTGGTGATATAAATGTAGATAAAAAGGGTATTCAGCATGTTATGATAATATCAGTGACAATGTCAAGCTAAGTAAATTTCCTGATGAGCTAAAAAGTGACCCCAATAGCACCATGGTACAAAGGGAGCAAAAAAGCAAACCCAAATAATTATAGACCTGTCACATGCTTCCAGTATTCTCAAAAATTTAAGGAAAAGTGACTCCCCAAAGACTAATAAAATCAATTACCTAATCACAAGAAGTAAATCAAGTATGGGGTACCCCCAAGGATCCTTTTTGGGCCAGACACTTTTTGATGTATATAAATGATTATGTTTAATCTGTGTAATTAAAAAAAAACACCAACCATGTATAGAGCTCTAACAAGTTATTGACTGTTGACTGTCAACTTTCAGTAAAGAATTTATAATAATGTAATTACAGCATCAAGCGTATAAAGTTTGTTGTAATAAACTCATCAATCAATAGCACATTCTACACATTATCTGAATTAAAAAAGGGACGCTCCATTTTCACAACCAGTGTACAGACCACTGTAGTATATTCTTTCCCAAGGTTCTACTATAGTTAGGCTTCCACACATTACTGAAATCTACTAAATCTAAAAGATGGTTTATATGGAATGTGAATTTTTCGGATTTTATACCAGGATCATGATGGTTCTTTGGTAATATATTTAAACTTCTACTCTGATATTAATGCTTAGATGTTAATATTTAATGCAATTTTGTACTATTCTGTAGGATACATGAGTGATAGGTCTTATAGGAGGATCACACAAGTGTTAGGAGATTTCTTTGGCAGTAGATTCCAATTGTTGCACCTGATATTAATATTTAATGAGATTTATTTGGTCTTTGGACTTAAAACTGACATTTTCTTTCCAAATTCATGAGTTTTCATAAAAGATTTAGATTAGTGAATTTTTACTTTACTCCCGCTATAAATATTTAATACAATTTTTGGTACCAGGATCAGTGGAGTGCAGGAGGTGCTTGGTGGGAAACTTTTGTTCCTGAAACTTGTACTTAATGCAGTTTTTTGTACAAATACTTACCAATCTGTTCAGCAACAATCACGACCCAATAATAAACACATAAGGAGTTGTCCAGGTTAAAATAGAATTAACGTTTTATTGCCAAAAGCTGCAATTCTGTCACAACAGGGCCTAAGAAATTAAATCCTCTCAGGGTTTTTACACCAAAAAGGAAAGTTCATATAACAGGCTACAGTAGTATTTACGTCGACCTCAAGTAGCAACAACATCAAACATAGTTATCTTGTCACAAAATGTTTTTTTTTAGTTTCATAAACGGACTATATTGGCATTCATCTCCAAGACATTTATAAAGATAATAAAAGATTCTTTTAATATAAAAAAAGCGGATTGAAAACGTCTGAATCAACTGAAAACAGCATGTGGCGCCCCCTTGAGCTAAGGTTTACTTGATAAAAGATGCATCACCCGTGATGCAATCATCAATTAAATTGATCACAAAAAAATCTAGACCCGAGAGGACGCCCGCCCTAAAGAATCGCACGATCAACGTGTCATCATCATCCCTTGTCTCTACAAATTAAAAAATATCTTGATAACAACTAAAAACAAAAAAAAAGTTACTCCTCTCGATATAACATAACATAGTACGACTGCTCACGACTGATAGTAAAACTTGATATTTATAAGCCTAAGAGGTGTGTTCTAGTGTTTCATTCGGTTTCATAGTGCTGGTCCTGGCGTTGGCGCTTCACCTCCGGCTCCTGGAGGCTGTCCTGGTTGTCTGTCGCGCTCAGAGGGCTGTCGATATTCTCCTCGATGTGCCTCTTCAAGTCCAAGCCGGTGCTGCTGTAGCCCCCACCACTGAGCATCAAACAGTCGAGGATTAAAGAGATATACTAAAATTATCAGGATAGGTTAAAAGGGAAGGTGGTAGGTGACTTTATTAAACCGAAGAATAGAGAAATGGAACATATGGAAATGGTCAATTATTTACAAGGTCATATTTTACCTGTAGGGCGAATAGTTGGCTGCTTGCACAATGACAGGTTGGGGAGAGAATGCTGCTGGTGACATTGATTGTTCATCACCAGTAACATGGTATTTCTCTGCAACAAAAGCAACATCAAGCAACAAGTATGACAGGAAAGAGACTCCCTCTCCCTTACCTTCTCTGTGTTCCTGTCCATTAGAAGACACTTGCCCGTGTTGTTCCATCTCACTCCTGTGAGGCAACAACAGCCTGGCCTTGGTGGTGCCCACCAATGCACTCATCTGCTGGTGTCCAATCATGTTGCCTGACCCCGGGTAACCTACAGAATGATTACCGGGGCTTCCCGGAGCAGACTGACTCACATCCAGCATGTGTTCTGGTGTTGGTGAGCCCTCACGTGACAGACAATCAGGAGTCATCATGCCAGACATGCTGACATGACTTGGCGAAGCTGGTGCACTCCTGGAAGAATTTTATTGAATATTCGTGGCACAAAGCAAGACTGAAGCCTTTGCAGTCCATACTAACCTTGAACTAAGTCCGAATGGTGCCCTAAAGCATGGTACACCTCGTTGCCGTCTTCTCCTAAATGCTTGTTCAATTAGTTTCGACTCGGACTGAGCATCTATTTTCCAGAAACTTCCTTTTCCTGGTTCTTCCTGACTCCTAGGTACCTGTCATTTGCGATCAAAGTTAAATAAAATAGTAACACTCTAACAAAGAGTGCTACTCACCTTAATAAAATATCTATTCAAACTGAGGTTGTGCCTAATTGAGTTCTGCCATCCCTTATCTGCTGTCCTGTAGTAAGGGTAATGCCTTGTGATGTATGAATAAATCCCGGCCAAAGTCAATTGCTTATCTGGAGCATTGGCAATGGCTTGCACTATAAGTTGTGCATATGAGTATGGAGGTTTAGAATCATCTTTACTCCCACTGGCACCGTAACCATCATTGATGACAACTGGGGGAATCTGAAAGACAGTGAAACCCCCATAATATATAACGCTCAGAAAATGTAATGGACATTAGTTCAAACCACATTTAAGTGGGTTTGCTTACAGAATTTCCATTTGAAGTCGTTTGACGATATTGTTCAGGACTGTGGCTAGGTGGGACATGCTGACCATCATCCCTATGGGCTACCTGGGCAGCATAAGCTGCCACCATCTGCAAATCAGCTGAAACACTACGACGACCATGGCCACCTACAATAGCAAAACAATTGTTATGCCATTTACAAAATGCAGACAAGCATTTCATCACCTCTTGGACTAGCTGGACAACTATTGGCAGCACTGATGGTTCCGGTTGGTGATGGGAAAGGGCTACCATATGCATCTGTATCTGGTATGTTTATCCTCAAAGGAGGCAACGGTTGACTGCTGGTGGTCCCACCTCCTGATCTGTCTCTCATTCGTACCGGAGAAACATCCTTGACTTTTGGAGGTGGATCGCTGGTTTCATCCACTAATGATTGGAACGACAATCTTATATTTGTACTGGGAAACCTAAATGTACACCTGGAAGAGAAAGACAGTATTATGTGCAAGCTTATTCTTGATGTGGTAAAAGTTTTGTCTCGATTGTTGATATACAAGACATCATTTAAAAGTGTAGCACAAATCACAACTTGACTGGAGAAGATTTCAAAGACCCACCAATAAAAAAAACATAGGTAAGTTTTTTTTAAGTACTAAAACTTATAAAGCTAGTAAACAGGGGCATAGATGGTAACATTATTACCACTTGGTTATCATGTTATCTATCTAATTAATGAAAACTGAAAATCACACTATGATAATTTGTAAACAACCGACCCACACAATTGTTTTCCTGCCTTAATAAAATACTTGTATACGTTAATTAACCCTTGGGTTATTTGGTAAGTATTCAGACATCTCTACAAACAATCTGTGAATGAAGGTCATATTCTGATAGAAGACGTATTTTTCTATTTCTATCAAACACAGCCTATCATGTGCTCCACTGAATTATATAACAGTGTTACTTTGTAACAGTGATTTATTTTAGAGTGTCAGTATTTTGTAAACATAATTAAATGGTAATGCAATAGTCAAGATTATACTTGAATTTGTAATTTCTGAATACCTTCAAAGCAAAGATTCAGACTGAAAAACTTATTACACCAAACATATCTTTCGCTCGTTGATAGTGTTAATTGGGCTTTTATTTGTATCTGTTATTACAAAGTACCAACGAACATGATAAAGAAACAGGATCAAAATTCATTACGCCGTATACGAGTGTTTATCGCAGTTCCTTGTTTTTTAAACAGAACAATTTTGATAGCAGCCAAGTAGGATCGAAATGAAATGCACAAGATAAATGTCTGTGTCCTTGAACCATGGTGTTAACCTTTCTAAATATTTCATTACATGAATTATGCATTTTTCTGACAAGAAAATATTCGATAGCAATCTAATGCGAGCATGCTCTCTTAAAATAGAATTTTCTCTATCTGTTTGTGTACAAATCCTGTGTTTGCTGGTTTGCAACTAAACAAAGATTAACTTACACATTTAATATTGACAACAAATTGTTTAAAGCCTTAAATAAAACGTTCGGATAAACCGGTGCTTTTCTCTTCTTAGTATTATTATATATTATGTGCATCTTTGAAAATATTTGAATGTCGACATTCTGCTACCATCTCAATTATAATCTCTAGCGTCAACATTTGACAACTCATCTGTAAATATAGATAATTTTACAGGATCATGACCGTTATCTACACCTATCCTTTACTCAATCTCTGAATACTGTACTAAAAGAAATAGCAACAGACTACTAAATTAGACAGAGTATACCTACTCTACAATCCATTTATAAGTAGCATGCTTTTTTCGTACGTGAATGCAACGACTTGATAATCTATTTTTAAGTCGTATCACTTGATTGGATACAGCAAAGAAACAGTATAGCGTCCGGCATACGCTAATTTAACTCAATTTTGAAGGAAGGACGCTTTTTTAGTAGTTTATTACAAAATGGACATTATTGTTGTAGGAAAACAGCAAAGTAAACCAAAAGCCGTTTTATAAAGCACTAAAGAATGCCAGAATTCATAAAAAGTATAAGACTAGAAGGGTTAAAAAGTGTAGCAAAAATATTTAATATGACATGGAATAGACATGGGGATAATTGCACAAATTCTCTCAATTGGATTATGGAGTCAAACCGCAATAATATGGATTGGAAAGAAGCCCCCTAGGTGTTAATAATAGGCCATTTAATGACATTCTGTATTGGAGGGAGTGTATTTTAACGTATCTAAGGAGGATATAAGCTACCTAATAGATGGATTCGTAGCCTTCGAGTCAGCCTTGTACAGAGGAAATCCAGTGTCATGGTTATTAAGAAAAGAATCTTGCATGGCATTTTCCTACACAAGAAAGTTCTTTGGCAATGATATACCTGTAGAGCTCAAAACTCATAGGAATACCATCATATCAATAAAATACAGAAGTAAATATAGCATGACAAGAGTAGTAAAAATCCTACCTATACGTAAGACTTGCATGCGCCAACGATATACTGCGCAACAGAATTGTTTACTATACATTAATAGATAATCTTATGAGCCACGAGTTAATGCCGTTGATTATATCGTCAAGGTTTTCAATTATTATTAGCATTTCGCGCCATTTGAGGAATTAAACGTTTTTGTTTACATCTTGTGCTGTTATCTGATTAAAGCTGTAAGCATACGCGTGTAACAACCGCGATATTATGATATTCGCAACAATCTTGGACGGTATTCTTTGTTTGTATCGCTGTACTTATACGATTATCAGTATTTCGTGTGCAAAATGATAAAAACGCGATACTTTAAAATGAAATAACGTACGGAGCTTTACAGCTTTTAAAACGAACTAGTGACCGTTATGTTCATGTTACATTTGTTTCAATAAATTCTGGGTTCAAATTCGATTTGCATAAACCAAAGAAAAGAGAATTCATAGTTATTTCTTCTTGTGTATCAACCAGTCAAAGCTCTTGTATTTTCCAATGTTATTCATTGTCTAGGAAAAACAAAAACGATACCTCCGTTAACAGATAACACTTGAAGCCACTTCTTGTTTTGGATCACTTTATCAACGCCGATACGTCATAGACAAGGTATATCTATGACGGGAACTATCCGCATACCTCACACGTTATTGGTTTATTGCAGGAACTGGTCTAATTTTTCAGATAACGCTCCAAAACTAACGAGTGGCTTAAGTGTCACGACGATAAACATTGCAACACATTGCCGTTGGTCTGTTAAGCAAATTATATTCCTAATTCAACACGAGCACATGCTAATGCGTCTTAATGGGAAATGATGTTATAGGAAGAGTTTATGTTTTCTGTGTGATGCGCAATTCGTATACACCTGTAGAATTAATAATCTTTCTCCATGATATAATTGGATGTTTGCAGATAAAATTACTCTTTATTTTACGACCACAAACTCATACGAGATTTGGCATTGACTGAACATTTCAAGTAGCGCGTAAATTTTTTACCTATAACAGACCTGTGGCCTTGTAAACTACTACGTTCACGAATAACAATTACCTTGGTTTTCATTCACTGTTGCATGCAAATGTAAACAAACGGGATAAAAATAAATACAGAAACGTTGATTTTGATTAAAAAACGACCAGGTATCAGACAGGTTTATATTACATGGAGGTGTTATGTAATTTTAAAAAATTTTCATCATAAATATACGGGAAAAACTCGAACGTTATCGTTAAAAACGGGCCCTGAAGTATTTAAAACATTTTACTTGAAGGTCGAATTAGTTTTTTAATAATATATCCACATTTAGTACAGAACAACGTGACATTATATGTTATTCATGTCAGTAGAGTGGATGGCTTGGTTTTCCAACCAAAATTTCGAATTGTTAGAGTGCCCCCCTTGTTCACCTGACATGAACCCAATTGAAAACTTTTGGGGGTATCTTAGTTCGGCAAATATATGCGGATAACCGGCAGTATCCACCATAAATGAACTCAAATATTCATTAGAAGAGGGTTGAGCCAAATTGGAACCAATAATATTAAATAATTTGGTTTTAAGCATGAATTCTAGGCTTTTATAGTTAACTAGGAAGAATGCAGGCCAAACCCATCATTAATTTACGAATGTCTTGTTAAATGTTGTACAATTCCGTGTGAAATTAAATGGGGCTTGTTATACGAAATAAGATGTAGACATGAATAAATTTATCCCTGTATTTGACGATAATTAGTTTAAAAACATTGGCAACGCTGTCAACAAGGCATCTACTTTGCCCGGTCACGATTTTTCTGTGTCATCAATGATACAACGATTTTCCTTGTAAACAAAGCGATCCTAGCAAAGACAGATGGCCGATAGATGTTGCAAATGACGTATTTATTTACAGTAAACATCGCCCCCCCATGAAACATTCAATGTGCGATGTTGTATTCCAAAAATAGACGTGAATTTCGCGTTGCCCGTCTTTCGGTCAACCACGTGGTCACACGACATAACAACGGGAACCCAGCGGGCATGTTGCAACACACAAGAAACATCAATATTATTTAGCTACATTATTTGTGTTTACCGATGGTCGTGTCGCACTAATCTAACACCTACGACTCCAGCGCTTTAGGGCCATTTTCCGCAGGAAACCGACAGACGGAAACACGTGACGTCATTCCGCTCAATAACAATGTTGTTCTCTTCTCATGGTTTTTGGGGAAAATCAAAACCCCCGTGGATTTTCGCTTTGACGTCACCAAAAACAAAAAACGCATGTGGCCTACCGAGAYAAACACCGTACACCATTTGKTTACATAACTGGCTYACGTTTTCGGCAGCTGTATCGAAGGGGCCCCTTTCCTCTGAAAGACCCCGTCCACGAAAACCCCATTCTTCCCGTTGCACATCATGTAGAAGTACGGATGGTCGAAGAACACCTCCAGATGCCTCCTGGATATGAAGCTCGAATGTCCCATGTTTACGTCCACATCACCACGCGAACTATTCCTCCCTATGGTGATGCGGTTCTGCCTCACCATGTACTCGAATTCGCGGCCCTCCAGCCGCGCTATGGCTTCCCCCTTGTCCTCGGGGCTCCACTGGACCTTCGAGGGGCTCGCCGGGGCCGACTTCAGGGCCAGCAGGGCCCAGGCGTCACTCTCCGAGGTCCGGGAATAGGCGGACATGGCGCGACACTATAGATTTCACCGAACGGGGGGCCTCGCCGTGTTTACCTAGCCGATGTGTGTTGTGGAAACGTGGGTGGCACCTGCACTATGTATCGGTTGGTTTCATAACGCGTCTCGGTCGGTATTCCTCCTCGTACGGGAAGCACGTGAGAAGTGCACAGCCAGATGGAATGGGGTTTAGGACACGTGGCGCCATCTCTGGGCGGTGCAGCGAACGACGATTGCGGCGTTGCCACGTTTTTCCGTAGAAATTCCTGAATTTGTATCCATTTTATTGGGTTTTGAATCTTTTCTGTTTTTAGGTAATCGTTTTCAAATTCACATCCTGTTTAATTACCTAACATTTGGTTTTAATTAATATTCATTATGTATGAAACGTAATTTACCTTTGTATTCATTTTGTACCTGTCAGCATTTACGATACAACGTCTAATAAGGAGGTAAGGAGTAAGGCAACACACTTCTTATCTATCCAATCTTCAATTACCTCAATAAGTGATTAGATTTTTAAATGGATATTAGGAGCAATAACTGTTTTCTGAACGATACTGACAATACAGTCTTCTCTGCTATTTGCATATTTTGTGCTTATCAGTTACCTACTTACAACAAAACTGTAGGTGAGATCAGTATTTAGCCATATTTATTTAAATTTTGTTTTTTTTTATACCAAACACGCTGGCAACAACGAATTTACTTGCCCTTGCATTGTGTAGTGCAAGATGTCGCTACTACTACTGCTGTAAAGTCAAGATGAAATGCCAAAAATCAGCTGTTATGCAAATTAGTGTTTTGAAATCTTAATGCACTTTAGAAAGATGTTAATTTAAATTATTTACAAGAAAACGAAGGATTTGTGGAAGAATTATGGTGTTCTTTGATGCTGGATTCCTAATATACAAGTTGGTAGGTTTTTGACTGTTATAAACGACATTATCTATAAGATATTTCTTCAAAACAAATCTTGGGGTAATATCCCAGAAATACACACTTATCTTTTCATTCCTGTAGTGCCGATGACTAACAACGTTTACTGCTTAATATCTCACCGTATCACCCAAGTTTTATTTAAATACCACTTCAGATTAATGTTATCTCCACTGCGTTATAACATCCTTTGTTAATTTATTATGCCAAAAACGTTTTATAGTTATATTTCATATCAATCTCAATGATGGATGGGTAAACACATATTTACATGATCACCTGTAAAATCAAACCAATATGCTTTCAGCCAGTTTAATCTGTACAAGAGGACGTCCAATCCTAGACCCCGTCTCCCACCGAATGACTACTATTACAATCATCCTCGTTCTGATAATGAAGAACTAAGGGCTTATAGGAGGCCAAAAATGTCACAAAGAAGTAGCAGTAGTGAAAGGGACGAGTGGAGCTATGCAAGACCCAGTCGCCAATCTAATTATAATTTTAGAGACGTTGATAATGCTGGAAGACCCCAGTATGACGATGAAGAGGATTATGTCGCCCGACAACGTAGAACGACGGCGATTCAGAGAAATACCAGCAACAGACAACCATCGAGGGTGCAACCTCGAGATTTGGAAGTTAGAAGGCAATGGATTTCTTCAGGGGGTAAGTACAGTGTTTTCTGTTTCTATTTGTTTGTGTTTACGAGCATATCGATAGCAATTTAACAAGTGATCAATTTGAATGGGGATATTTACTAGTAATGTTAATATGAATTGACCATACACATCTTTTTTTAATTAGAAATGTATTAAAAGAGTTTTCGCTTGCTTTGTTAACTGTATTACTAATAAGAATGATGAGGAATCCAAGTCCATGCAATATATCAGCTTTTTCTTTTTAATACTTCGACTCCTTGGCTTTTAATTCCATTTCAATAATGTGCTGTATTATCGTAGGAGATACTGTAACCAGAACATCGTTAGAACACCATGCGACACGCATAGCTAACAGAATGGAGCAAGATGAAACTTTAATGGAAGATACTCCAGAGTCTGAGCAGTTGAGAAGGTTGGTATTATACTAAGTTAAAAGTAAGCATGAGGGGTATTTGCAAAATTTAAAGAAGCAAGCTCTAATTTACACTTTTATTAAAAACTGATCAAATATTCTTATTGCTATAACTATTTCTCACTAGCACTGATTTAATATTTAATATTTTTTTTATACTCTCGTATAAAACAGCCTTTTGTAATCATCAAATATTAGCATATCATTTTTAGGGAGGCGCTACGCGATATGCCTCAATGCTTGACCATCAAGCGTCACATAAAAAGCAGACTATTGAAAAGTGTCAGTAAGAGATCCAAAGGAAAGCCCTTGGGATTCTTTAAGAGGATGAAATACCGCTGGAACATGCGTTTTTCCGAGGTATTTTCTTCCACCAGTAAACATTTCTCTTAGATTTATCCAATTTTTTACGACAGATTAAAGCGTCACTCAAGAATTTAACGTACACCTTCGAGCTATGGTACAGCACTTTAAAAACGATTGAAGGTCATTTTGGATCCGGAGTTGCCACATACTTCAGGTTTTTCAGATGGTTGTTCATTATCAATGTATTGGTTGCTGTCCCTGCCATTGTGTTTATTGTTATACCTCAAATACTATATGATGTCTTCCAGTCTAATAATGAAACATACTATGAGAGAGATGAGTTTAGTGGTAAAGATTTGGTGACTGGGGAGGTAAATACTGTTGCATTGTTGGAATAATAAATAAACTCGTTGATTTTAGGGATTTTTTACAAACACACTGATGTATTACGGCTACTATGTGAATGAAACTATAAGCATTACAGGTTCTTTAACATACAATGTTCCCTACGCATATTTCTTCACTATGCTGGCAATATATTTTGCCTGTTTTATTGTCTTAAGTATTAGGTGAGTTTTGACAACAATCTTTTACTCATCTTAATTGTCAATTATTCTAGTATGGCACATTCATATCGTCGTAATTTCATTGAAACTGAAGGGGGTTTACATAACATATTTGCTCACAAAGTGTTTTGTGGTTGGGATTATAGTATTGCCACAAAAGAAGCCGCAGTTTTGAAATCGTCTTCGTTGTATGTAGAACTGAAGGTAAGGCTACAGTCACGACTCTAAACAAAGGTGTTATAGGCAAGGGTGATACTTATCAGTATTCTTTATAGGAGCTTCTTAGTGATCTAGATGCTTACTCTGTGAAGAAATCTTGTTTTTCCGTTTTTCGCACTAGAACCATTCAACTAGTGGCAAATCTTATCATAGCGATACTTTTGGGAGGTACTGGTTACTTGATGTGGTACTTGTTGGAAAAACACAGGTCAACTCTGAGCGGTGACAGTGAGGGAGTAATTCCCATACTAACAGCAGTTGTTATTAACTGTGTGATGCTGGTATACCCAATTATGTTTAGCTACTTGGTGAGGTATGTTGCACAATTCAAGAAAAAATCATCTTTCCATTCTTTTTGAAGGAAAATATTAACTATTTTTTATATCCACCGGTTTCTTCCAATTTTTAGGTGTGAAGATTACAAGGATCCAAGAACAGCACTGAACATCACTCTCATTAGAACATTTCTATTGGAGCTTGTAGTAGTAGGGGTCCTAATCACATTTTGGTTGAGCCATTCGGGCGACGAAGTAAGTCATAGTTGAAGCCTTTAAATTTTCCTTAAATTACTTTTACAAGTTTGTTTGCCTTATTTCTCTTTAGCAATGTTGGGAGACCTCGCTGGGTCAAGAAATATATCGTTTGATTCTGTTTGATTTTCTGTTTTCTGTACTATTGGCAACACTCTTTGGGTTGTTAAGGCTTTTTGTATATAAGTAAGTTTTTTTATCCCTTGTTTTATTGTTCAGTATTGATATATACAGAGTGATCTACGAGGGATACAGTGGGGCTGTATCTTCTAAACGCCTCAATCAAGTTTAACGAACTATGACTCATTTTAGAGCCCTTACTGAATCACTCTGTATATAATATATATAGTATAATAACTGGATTTTTACTGTAGGTACATTTGGTCTGGTATTGGAGGTGAGGAATTCGACATAGCTAGACACACTTTGAACCTTATATACAATCAGACTTTGTTCTGGGTTGGATTGTTGCTATCACCACTGCTATCGATAGTGGTGGTGATTAAATTGTTATGTGTGTGGTATGTCAGGAGTTCTAGTGTTCTCGCCTTCTGTAAACCATCAACAAAGTCTTGGAGAGCTGCACAAACGCAGACTTGGTTCCTTATCTTAACCTTCTTGTCCCTTTTGATGGTTTTTGGAATTAATGGGTATGTCCTTACAAGGTAAGGGTCTAAAGTCACTTATTTATTCAAGAGTATAATGCCCTATGTTGTGTTAAAAGTTCTAACAACTTCTACATCTGCTTTCTTTTAATGTTCAATCAAAATAATAATCTTTTCAGTGTACAAACATCCGACTGCGGACCATTCAGAAACTACGAATACATCTATGAAATTGTGCTAGAGGGTGTGTTACATTTAGAACAGAATGGTACGTTCTGGAAGGTTTTGATGTACTTCACAAAACCAGGAGTGATTGCATTAATCTTGATAGCCTTGGGGTAAGTCAAAAATTGGGTACAACAAAGTTTGAAGGCTTCAGGTAAAGTATTCATGCTCTTTCAGTGTAAGAGTGTACTACTTGCGAGCAAAGGCCCACGCTCAAAGAGGCATGGTGAAAATCTTACGAGAAATGCTCATTTGGGAAGCGAAAGACAAGGAATTCCTCTTAGAACACATTTCTAAAGTGACCCAGGGCCGTAAGTTACATAATCACTTAGGCGCACTTCCACTCTTCCTAATATTGATTTTTTTTTTTATAGAATGGCAGTATAAGCTTCAAGAGGGTAGGGCTGATGTGATGGACCCATATTATACAGCACCGAATGTTTATAGGTCCAATGAATCCAACGAGCAAAGTCCTGTTAATAATTTCGGTGACAGCGGTAAGTGTATAAATGACCACTTGTGTTATTCGATATTGTTTCAAGGTGTTTGGTGAGGGTTGCTATAACTTGTTTTAGTGAGGGCATCCGAAAGCTACACCAGTTCCAGTGGAGGTTATCGGTATTCCAATGTTCCATCTCATCTGTCTTCATCGTCTTCTTATGATTACAGAGATAGGTATTAGTTTGTTGGAAGAAAGCTGTGATTTGTAAGCCAAAGTGCAATTTCTTGTAGTTCACATAGATTATGAAGTTTATTTGCAACTAAAAGGTATTTTAATTTATGCTATTATAATGTGATGTTGAAAGTGTAATATAATTTTTGAATTATGATTTTTCTTTTTGAACATCTTAATCCCCTGTAGCATTCAGTTTTTACCAATCAAGAACTAAATAATATAAAATCGCAAATATTTCCTAAACTTTTAACAAGAGACCCAAACATACCTTAATAAAAATGGAAGATCCCTGAAACCACAAATCATATTAACAGTCATGATGAAATTCAATAAGGATTGTAAAAATGTCATAATATACAGGGCGTTCCATTTAAATTAATAAAGAATAGCAAGGAAGTTCCTTATCATCCGTGTTAAAAGTGAAAAACTTGGATCATGGGGAGATGAACCCTAAACTTATGAGACAGACAAGTATGAATCAATATTTTGCATATTGAAAAGGTAGTTTTCCGAATTCATAAGTCAGAAAGTCAAATACAAAAAAAGTACATGTCTATGAAACTTCTAATCTCAAAAAAGTACATCTAGAACTATTATAATATAAAAAAGTAAAAAAACAAAGACTTCAGTAAATACATTAATCATAAATGAGCACAGTAGTATTGTATGTTCAATATTTTAAGTACGAATTTTTTTAGAAATAATACAAAAGTGCAAAATCAGTCATCAATTTTGAAGAAAAAATTATGTATTGATTCGATTTGCAGCTTTTTTTTAATACTTTGCGCTTTGCTGAAAAATCTGGCGATTAATAACGAAACACGATCCATCAACAAACTTTATTTTTAAATAACTCATAGAAAATGATTATAGCTTCCAGTATCCCACTGCAGACAACCCCATCACGAAGTGTTGTCTCTTAATACTGAATCATATTAAACACCTGAGCCCAATGGTCTTACCTGCAACAAAGAGAAAAATTTTTTCTAGACAAAATCCAATGCACCAACGAATGGAAAAGTTAAAAAAAATTATTCAGTCCCATATCCGCTAACCTCTCATAGTTATTTCAAGGGGTTAAAGAAGTTCTCATCATAGTGACATAACGTTAAAAAAAAAACTTCTCTGGCAATAACATGCAGCTTACCTTTCCGTCCTTCTGTACCCCCTTGGCTTAAGAGAGTCCCTTGAAAAATCCATCCTATCTCCTGACATTTTGAAGCAAAAAAAAAAGTTACCAAAAAATAATATATAAAATAACCTAATCGAAWAATCTCGTCACTTTATTGTAACCATAAAAAAAAAGAATACAGTCAAGTTACTGTCTGGCGGAGATACTGACTTGCCAGACCCTGATAACGTTATCAGAATAACCAGCAAACAGCGTCTGTCCGTCTGTCGACCAAGCGAGCGACAAACACTGCGGCGGTTCCGCCTTGCTGGTCTGGGTGACGACCTCCGGCCTCAGTTCCTCGACCATCTCCTTGCTCTCGAGGTCCCAGATCTTGATGGACGGCCCGAAAGCGGCGCACAGCCAGTACCTAAACAAATCGCAAAAAAATACAGATCCAACACGTCCCTTTTCGAGATTTATAACACTGACCTGTTGGGAGAGAAGCACAACGCCGTGATGATGTCGTTGTGGTCCAAGGTGTGCAAGTGTTTGCCGTCGTTGAGATCCCACAGCATAGCCTTCGAGTCTTTACCTCCGCTGGCGCATAAACTGCCGTCGGGGGATACTGTGACCGTGTTTAAGTAGCCTGTGTGACCGGAATGGTTGATCTTCAAGCGACAATTAGTCAGGTTCCATACTTTGACCATACGGTCCCAGCCAGCGGATACTATTATCGGGTTTGAGTGGTTGGGGGAGAAACGAACGCAAGACACCTAACAAGAAATGAGCTCAATTGAAAAAACTGGAACTTTAACACTCAGTAAGAGAAACAATTTAGGTAATTATTTACTATAGCGTCCCATCACCTATCGAGTTCAAATTGTGCGTACCCATAGAAAGTGGCCTCCTGAATACGAATATGAAATCCGTTTCTTGCGGTCGCGGCTAGTGTTCAAGAAATTAACATTTTAATTTGGAACTACTTTACGACGCGGAGTGTTGTCCCGTATGCCGCCCAGTGTCGCATGCTCCTTAAAGTTTGGTTGTCCTACGCGTAGCGTTTTCAAGCAGATTTGGGGGTTGTTTTTTTACCCGCGCGATTTTTGAGGCGTTTAGGCCGTGTTTTTTGCGCGCCGCGCGCAAAAAACACGGCCTAAACGCCTCAAAAATCGCGCGGTAAAAAAACAACCCCCAAATCTGCTTGAAAACACGCATACGCGTAGGACGTCCGGCCTTATGGGACACCTCATCACAGCATACGAAGAACACCGAGTGTCGCCAAAAACACGGCCTAAATGCCTCAAAAATCGCTCAGTAAAATAAACAACTTTAAATCTGCTTGAAAACGCACTCGCGTAGGACAACCGGACGTTAAGGAGCATGCGACACTGTGCGGCATAAGAGAGAACACTCCGCGTCGTAAAGTAGTTCCAAATTGAAATATTTATTTCTTGAAAACTAGGCGCGACCGCAAGAAACGGATTTCATATTCGTGTTCAGGAGGCCACTTTCTAGGGGTACGCACAATTTGAGCTCGATAGGTAATGGGACGCTATAGTAAATAATTACCACAATTTATCCAGCAGTTGCTAGAAAGATTCTTAGAAGGGAAGTGAAGAGGACTAGAGACAACAAGGCAGTTCAGTGTTTTACAAAGGAGTATCACAGGGTTCTAACCTTTGGCCTTCATTCTTAACTTATATCAATAATTTTGTTGACATTAAGAGTGTAGACCACTTTTATAGGCTACACAGAAATGTAATTGTTTTCAAATATAAAAAAAACTCCAAGAACCATTTAATTACACAAAGTGGTATTTAACTGCCTTTAACAAGATAACAAAAAAGTATTTTTTTATTTATGATTCAAGCCCAACTAAACTTGAAAAAGTACATACCCAATCAGTGTGACCTTCATCCTGGATAGTGTACTTGCACTCCGCCAAAGTGTTCCACAACTTGATAGTCTTATCGCGGGACCCAGAGACAATCTGACGGTTGTCAACGGAAAAAGCAACGCTCAGCACATCCTATCAAAAAAACAAAACTTGCTGGAGCAAACCAACAAACTTCCCTCGAACATACACAAAATAAACCCAAAAAAATAAAGTAGAAAATGCGCAATCCATCTTCTTCCTCCATACTCACGTTCGCCGAGTCCCGTTCAACTCTTCAGGCGTCGCACGCAGTTACACGATCGAGACAACAAAAAATCTTCTAGCTGTTTTAAATCTGGGGTGATTAAGTTAACGAAAAATACAAATTCTTGTCAAACCTTGGTGTGATCCTCGAAGCGGCGGGTTGTCTTCCCGGCAGCCAGATCCCACAGCCTCAGCGTCTTGTCCCATGATCCGGAGAGAGCGTAGTTGCCATCGCTGGACAAGACAACGTCAGATATAAAGTGGGAATGGCCGTACAACCTCTTCTCCGGAACACCATACTGGCCTTCATCACGTGTCAATTTCCACACGATCAAAGTCTTATCTATCAAAAAAATGACAAAAATGAAACCTGAACATCACGCTACCATCACACAACAACACATCTCTTGTGGTAAAACACCTGGATGACTCAAAATTCACAGGAAAAAAGGGGATGGACATAACCTTACCTCTCGAAGACGACAAAATCATGTCGGGATATTTTGGGTTTGTCGCGATCTGCGTAACCCAGCCATTGTGGCCCATTAGCGTTCCGCGTAACTGCAGTGTTTCGCTCATTTTTGTGGTTCAAAAAATGCTCCTGCTTTTGCAAAAATTTGCGGCACCAAAGGGCACGTTGTCGATGCAAAGCACAATATAAAAGAGGACGCTTGACAAGGCTACGCGATAGTGTGAGAGAGACAGCTATAGGTAAGTAATGCAGTGTTGCCATGTTGTGGAAAAATTCTTCGACAAATTTTCAATTTTACGGGCTAGTAATTTGAAGAATAATTGTTTAATTGTTATGTGGGTGTGTATTAATTGCTGCCAGGGATTGATTTTCGTCCCAAATGCCAAGTTTTCGCCTCCAATATCAAGCTTTTGAAAAATACACCTGACGATATCTGATTCTTTCAATGTTTCTCGCAAATAGTAAACATTTTACAATAATTGTTCAAGTTAATTTATTTAATCTGCCATAGGTGTAATAAAGGGTGAATTTGTCCTTGATTTAGACAATCATCTAACAAAAAATGGTTTAATAGAAGCCGCCCCAAACAAACATCTACGTGAGCTTTCAGTGACAAATTTTGGATATTCTTAGCACCATTAGTAATTATATTTCTATTAAAAATACTATATTGTTGCTGAAATCGTATTGACTGCGATCTTTGGTTCTAAAATGCAGCAATTTCTCGAGCTGTGTATAGTTTAAAGATCGTTTTCTTAAAATATTATTGACTGTAGTTTTTGATATTCCAATACGTGTAATTTTGCGAGGAAAAGTCCCTATAATATTATATAAATGAAAAGCAATTATTAATACTGTTTTACTAGTCTACAACAAGCATTATTTAAATTCAATGCGGCAAGTTCTTGGCAACATCGCGTCGGAATCACCGCCACCTAGGGAGTTTGATTTCTCCCCAATAAACGATGTTAACATTCAGGGGGTTTTCAGGTTATCAATGTTACCACCACTGCCGCTAGCAGTGCGGTATAGCTAGAGGAGGGTTGGATCGTGCACGATTATTTTCAACTAGAACCGCCACAGGCAAAAACTCAAATGTATTGCTCATGATAATAATGAATTTAGTGAGACTCAAAAGTGATCTAGAACCTATACGACGACTTTCGTGTTTGTGAGTGTGAGAATAACTCTATCAAACTGGCGACCGACAGTGATAGCAAGTCAAACATGGCTTCGGGGCGAATTATACAATCAAATTCGGCATGGTTTCAGAAGAAGATCAACCTGAGGCCCCAGCACAGGGGCGTCCACCTGGTCACAGAGGAGATACTCAGGCAGATACCTGAATTGTCTCAGTTTGCCATGGGCCTGTGTCACATACAGAGTGAGTGGTTCCCTGTTGGTACTTCCCATAACCAATAACACTTTGGTTCACTTGTTTTCGTTATCAAACACTCGTTTACGTTGCTACATGGTTTGCTTGGTTGTTTCAGTATTGCACACGAGTGCTAGTTTGGCGATCAATGAAAGTTGGGACCCGGATGTAAGAGACGACATGGAGATGATGTTGAATAAGATCGTTCCTGAGGGTTTGGCTTATCGACACTCTTGTGAAGGCCCCGACGACATGGTGAGTCTTTACAAGTGTAGGGACAGTTGTTACTTTGGGTTATTCCGTTAGCTACGCAGTAAAACCCGTGCATCTTGGTTTTCTTGAATAACTTGGTGTTGTAACAGCTTTCCGTATCATTTTTTATTGTGGCGTAATTTAATTTGCGCAATATTTTATTGTAAGCTTTTCTAGTACGGAAAATACTGCACCCCCACGAAAATTTCCCTATTATAAATAATGTACAACATATCTTTGCTTGTCTGTTGTTAAAGACCACCATAAATCAATGTCTTTACAATAAATATGTGTAATATATGTCTGCTGAATTTATTAATGGTGATGAGGTATATGGAACGTACATTATCATAATTTCAGCTTATACATTATACAGGAATGAAAGAGATAGTCACTATAAAGAAATCTTAATGTGTGCTGTGTATGCTTGAATTCTAGAATGTATGAAATTAGTTTTTCAGCCAAGATATACTAGTTGCAGTAGTAACTGTGTCATGATCATTCAAATATTTAATAGTCTTAAGCCAATCTTTCTGTGTTAAATGTGTACCAGAAAGAAATCTACCTAGCTATGAATTTGAACAATATTTTTCAACATAACTTCCTTGTACACTAACATTACATCAAGTGTAGTATTCCCCCCAAAAAAATTACCTGTTGGAAGGCCCACAAAATAATTGGACACTTCGTCTGATTCAAAACTGCCGATATTCGGTGTCCCTCAGGGTTCTCACCTGGGACTTTATTGTTGACTTATTCGTATCTCACCCAGGACTAACCGTCGCTTTATTTTCCATGCAGCCAGCCCACGTGAAGGCATGTTTCCTCGGCTCGTCGCTGACCATCCCGATCACCGAGGGAAAACTGAACCTGGGCACGTGGCAGGGGATATGGTTGTGCGAACACAGGGACCACGCCGGCTCTAGGAAGCTGCTAATCACGCTGAACGGGTGTCTGCGCGACGCCGCGTGCACGCCAATGTCGCCCGTCAGCCCCATGGCCAGCACGAGCAGTTAGGGCAAGCACTCGGGCCATTCGCTGTCGAAACACTGAATGCGCCCGAGGCCAACCTGACTACCATTATTATTATTACTTATATACAAGAACAAGTATCGCACGGACTCAAAAAAATCTACGACAATATGTACATACCTTGTACATTCTGTTATAATCTGTTGTGTTTTTTTGTGCTGGGAGACGACCGTTTTTGGTGGTTCTGTTTGTTGTTTGAGGTGTTGCATTTTTTTTGTGAGGGACTGGTGAAGGTACAATGATTCAGGTTTGTTTACTTACTGTTATTGCGGGTTTTTTTTTTGTTTTTTTTTGGGATTGGCTAAATTTACCAACGGAACTGGAATAGTATGGTTTCTTTCCACACTTCTTCGTGTGCTTGTCAGGGATCTAAAAGCCCTGTACCATTTTTTCTAATTTTATAGTTCATACTTGATAAACATCCTAGAGATTGAGATGATACATTGTGCATGCATATTTTAATTTGTATAAAAGAACACAAGCCATAAAACTGGAAAAAAATTTAAATAATAGCAACAAAGATCTTGAAAACAAAAAGAAATTGTATATTTTTTTCTGTTTTATGCTTGTTGCATTTGCTTTTTTTTTCCATTTCAGAATATGGCCGAATGTTTCGGAATTGTGTTGTGTTTCAAAACATTTAAACAATATGGTTTTGTATCAAGCATTCACAGTTTCAGTTGTAAGATTCTGAAAAATGCTATTCGTTCTTTAGACATTTTTTGTTCTGGTGCAATTTATTTTTTAGGGTCGAGTGTTTTTTTGGTAACATCTTGAAAAAAAGACCACACTTTGGTCTGACAATTGCATCTCCTCACTTTGTCTTGAGGAAATTTTGTAAAAGGCTTTATGGCACTCGCATTCAAGCTTGGCTTTAAACATTTCATGTAGAAACCGCTATTTTATTGCTTAAAACAACTGAATCATTGGAACCTTCCCAACCACCACATCTGACAGACTGTGAAGTGAAGCAGTACCTTTGAAAAGGAAAAATAAACTACCTCACATGTTGTATTTGAGAATTTGTTTTACAGGTGCAAAAAAATGACGTTATTTCGACTGCGAGTGCTGCTTCATTTCGAAATCTCACATTCCGTTACCATGATTAGCGTACAAAATTTATCACGAGTGTTCTTTAGGGCTTGTTGGAGAATTAGTGCATACTATTGAAGAAGAAGTTCACTCTTTAGCTAATTCACCGCAATCACACTTTAAAACTGCTGTTGGTGGTCTGCAGGACGCCGTTTCGTTTGAATCTTCGAGATTCGTCGATGCGGCGTCCTGCGACCTCTCATGACGTGTGCCTAAAGAAAAATTTTGTTGGTACATCCGGCGTGGGGGTAGGTTGCTGCCTTATGTTTTTTAAAGTGGAAGCATAACACACAAAAATTAAGGATTTATAATGTAAATACTACGATAGTACGGGTTGTATATATTATGTGTTACTATGAATTTTGTCTTGTCTTCCTCCCTTTAGCAATATCCATTCGGCATCCCTCCCCGTCCCTACAAACCCTTGGATCAATACAACGATTATTTGTTGAGTTCACAGGGTACAACTACGTCGTGCGTGGGGTTCTTGGGCCACAGGACAATTCAAAATCAAACCTTCGAATGTTTCTGTGGTCCAGTGTCTTGTTTCAWGGGAGTTTCGTGAATAGATTGTGAGTTGAAGATGTTTTTTAGTCACTTTGAATGTTGGCACTTGTTATACACACAAAGACAAATGTTAATGAACCTTATAATGAAAATACTTTATACACTAAAGAAATGTGTTAGCTTATAGAATTTTTTGTTTGTTTTTATTTGACTAGTAACAGTTTTTTGTTATACATGTTCATCTGCCTTTATTTTCAATATAATTGAATGGGATGCAGTTGTATCATTTTTGTTTTTTAACGGATGTGTGGTGCCCCAAAAGGCAGCTGTTAATTTAATGTCATACACTGACTTTTTTGGGCATCACAGAAGAATGCAGTCGTCACTTTACCAAACAAAAAAAAATCAGGTTTGACAATTCCCGAACTGTCCAATGCTTTGTAGTCACTTGTTGTTAAGTCCAGACCATTGGGTGGGTCACGTAACTTTGCAGAATGACTCTAGACTAGATGGTTTGTTTTGTATGTGATGACTGCATAATCTCACCTCCTATCATATCAGCTTATTATTTGGTTGAACCCTATCATTCTCAAACCTAAAGTTGTGTTAGTGTTAAGTAGTTGTTAAAAATTTTAGTTTTGTTTGTTCCCTTAATCTTCATGGCACGAGGGCACCTTGAAATGAGCTTGCACTGTTTTATTTCGAAAAAAGAATTTTTGTCAAAGCTTGCTTTGGATTTTGATACGTAGTTTCATTTTGGTGCCGTTTCGAGGTACTCCAATTTCAGCACTCGAAGAGCAAGTACCCAAAACTTCTTCCGAATTCTCGCAAAAGTCGCAAGTGCGGTCCACGCTACCTAACACTATTCACATCCACGCCTATCCGTCCTAATGTTTAGTGTGCCGCAAAGCCGAAAGTTGGACAAGCCGCGGGTGGAATCCACTTTGACGAGGTGTAGTTTTACTAGTTAGCCGTTTTATCCCTTCCAGAGCTTGTGAAGACGCGTGCGATTTACGTTCGTGAATAAATACACTGCCACCATTCTGCAATGCGTGTATATAGTATGGTTTGTTCGCTCCGATTCGTTGTTTCCTTTTTTTCGATTGGTCGCACTGACCACCGGCAACTGCTGCGTCGTTTGCCGGTGGTTTGGTGCGTAAGCCGATCTAGTGTAAGTACCGAGTACGTCTCAAAGTGTGAGATTCAAACATGATGTGGGTTTGGTTGCCTTGCAACCAATACTTCGAGTCTATATTGTACCTAGGCAGATAATTTGCATTAAATAAAATACATAATGAGAGTTACAGCTCGTTTATTTCCTTACAGATTCAAAGTATTTCCCACTTCAAAAAGAGCAACATAAAAAATGAAAAGTTCATTTATCTTGATCATTCATCAATCTGTAGTCAAAATAATGTTGATTTTTTACCTTAATCTAACAAAACAGATATCTACTAGACTGCACTTTTCCAACCTTAGGCCTTAAAAGTTGAAAATGCAAAAAAAGTCTGAATTTCTCTACTGATAATGAAGGTATCGAGCAAAAATTGAGAAAGTATCGGTTAGTTTTTAGTTAATTAGCTCATAACTTTCAAATCGAACCAGAAATAATTAATTATTGAATACCAACAATGCAGAATTTTAAGCTGTATCAGAAAATTAGAAAATGCATGTCGTTCCTGACTACTGTTATATTTATCTGATTTTTCCAGATTAATCGTGGCAACATCGCTTGATAGTTCAACATGACAATTGACATGTAGAAATTTAGGTTATGCATAACATAAACATACTTTAGGCTTGTTTATAGATAAGTAACACCTTTTTTGCGTTGACATTAACATTCTATGCTTATAAGGATACAAAAATGACTACAGAAGCAGACACGAATCGATTATTTTCTTCATGCATCGATAGCCTGGACTCCTGCTTAGACTACATCGAAAAATATTCCGAAGGAGAGGACAAAATCAAGCAGACGATGTTCCTAAAAACAGTCCTTTGCAAGGATTTTTGTAACGTAGACCTGAACTACAAGAAGATATTGGAAGCCGCCCAGAAAACCGAAAAAGAAATCAACGAAACCCGTTCTGGAACGGAAATCAACTTGGACGAGATTTATAAACGATATAAGACGGATGTTGGTGAAGACGACTATTTAAGGCACCCAGCGTGGAACAGAATCATGGAAACGGAAGGCGACAGCATACAGGAGGTCGAAGAAAAGCCGAACACTAGCAACGTTGTTTTCGAGAAGATGAACGAATCTCTCCTGTGTTCGCAGGGATCAAGGGTGACACTGGATCCCCTGACAAAAAAGACGATACAGAAGCCATGCAAGAACACCAAGTGCGGGCATGTGTACGATTACGATACCATCATGTTTTATATCAAGAAAAAGAAAAGGAAAGTTCGTAGCTGCCCATACATGGGGTGTGGCAATGACAGATTGCTTTGTGATGATATTGAAATGATTGATGTATGAATTTGTGACATCCGCATTTCTTTTATTAAAGTTTTATACCTGTATAGATTGTATTTTTTTTTTTCATCTGTCTAGGGCGAGATCTCAACTTCCTTCAAAACGCCCATTTTCATACACAAAATTTGATTATTTAGTGCTGCATATAGGCTATGATGGTATTTTGTTTTATTTAATATTGATAAAAACCTACAAAATTAAAATCTGCTAAGGAATACCATAATCTTGATGTAAGAACAGATTTAAATAAATGTGCCATAATCTGAAGATTTACTTGAGGAATATGTAAAAACAAAATATACAAAAAAAAAGTATGTATGTGGTGCTAACACATTAGAGGTCAGAAATAAACTTTACAAATATTGATCTAATATAGCTTGCTTTAAAATTTCCCGCATATTGTCAGTTATTTCCGTTTGCTGCTGGTATTTTCTGACGGATGGCGCCATCCATTGGTAGATACTAAAACTAGTCACGTATTTACATATCAGTCCTTGTTTGGCGCGCAAAATTCAAGTTCCCGCTAAATATAAAAATGACTAAACGTTAATATCAACAAAACAAGTAGGGTATACTTAAGATTTATTAAAACCTTGTAACTTATTATTGCCAATGCGTGAGGCACACACTATGTAATTGTATAAATACTTGCAACAACAAATATACCTATCTAAGTAGTATCCAACTAGTAATTATCACGAGTTACAATAAATATCAACAACTTCAGTATTAAAAACTTGTATAAAATTTTTGGTTAACAAACATCCAACTATAGAAGCAACAGAACTAAATTTTCGCTAATGTACATTCTAAGCAATAATTGCGCTATGCAGAGAGTGACAAAATTCGTTGTAGATTGTTTAATATTATCTAACAAATCAATCACTCAAGTATTAATATGACTCGATCACAAAACAATATAAAAACGTCTTTTTTCAGTGGAAAACAAACAGCTTGACTAGCAATCTTTCATTCTTCAACGAATTTTGGCTTCTACAAAAAGGTATGATCCTTCAATTCAACTTATCATCACTCATACTATCCAATTGCGCCTTCCAATACCCGTTATTCAGTTTCTCCCCCACGATATACAACCCCATCGACAGTCCCAACAACCCTGCGAAAAACACCCATCTCATGGCCATATTCAGCACGTCCAACACGGGGTACACCCAGAAGCCCGAGTAGGAATGAATGATATGTATCCACACTAAATATAAGACCATCACACTACCGAGTATTGATAAACCTACGCTTTTCTTCGGGTATTTCCGAAAGGTGGTGAACATCTCGACTAGAATGAATATCATTATGTTGGTGTGCATGACGTGATTGAGCCATGCGGGGAAAAACGGGTCCAGAGCCCTGGGGAACACCAGTTCCCTGTCGACGAAGTAGAGGGCCCAGAATGTTAGACCGACGAACATCGACAGGGGGAATGCTAGACTTGGCAGGAGCTGGAAAAAAAACATTCTACATGAGTCATAAAACCTACAAATGTAACTTATAACACAAAGACACATTGATATCTAGTCGAACAAAATTTAAAAGGTTTCAAAACGGCATGTCTAAGTTATTAAGTGTTGAATTAAGCCAAAAAATGGGTATTTCATGTTGACTTAATGTACACTGTACTTTAGTTTGTTTATGTTATGTGGCCAAGATAACAAAATAATTTTATTGTACTTAACGTATCTTCAAAGCAATCAAAATGTTATGGGCTCAGAGCACACAGTGATACTTTGGACACTGACAAACTAACACTGGTGCTTGTAAAAGCAAAACTACTGGATCAAGAACTGTAGAAGAAGAAGAGCCCTGAAATTGGTGCAGAGCATTCACTAGTGGTTATTCTGGTGCTAGCAAAACTTACAAGAAATATAGAAAACCTAACAGATGAATCATTAAAAGCTACAAAAATAGGTAAAACTGATGTTTGTTTGGCAGTAAAAGAAAGTACTGTTACGCAACAGTAAGTATTTCGTAACAAAATTGAGATACAACTTATTATTTGTACAGGAATTATAAAAATCTGGTTTAAAAGTCAGCTTCGAAAACAGATGTGCATAAATATACAGAAACTGTAAGGTAACTGATGTAAAACAAACAGTCAACAAAATGATGTGATAAAGGGGCAACAAGAACTTCCTGAAACTTTGCAGAATAACATGAAAACTCAATAGGAAAAAGGAAAATTTGGTTAAATCTCAAAATAGCAAAAAAGTTTTGTAGCTATTTACTATATGCAGACGACGTTATTTCAAACACAAAGCAGAAACGAGAACAAGCATTTGAAATGCAGGATCTTGGAGGTTTGAAATCATTTCTTGGAATGTAAGGAAAACTGAAGAAAATTATACTTATAAATTACTTCATTTGTTTCAAATGTAGGCCTGCAAAGAAGCTAAAACTCCAGTGGAATGTAGTTTTAAACTTGTCGCCCGCTTTGGTAGATAAAAAGAAACCTGACCAAAAATGAGTGCAGCTATTAATATTTACAGCACATATCAGACTAAACCTACTGAAAATTTATGGAAAAGTCCGAAAAGGATACTAGGATCTCTGAAAGGCATTGTGAATTTTGATCTGTACTTTCCTAAACACAATATAACAAAATTGATTGGCTATACAGACACGCTGACTGGGTAGCAGATTAATTGGACTGCTAAAAACATTTGGAGCAACAGTTTGTTGGACCACAAAGAAACAATCAGCAGTGGAGATGTCCTCTACAGACGTGGAATATGTATAGGTCTTACAGAATGTGCAAGAGAAAGCATCTGGCTATCGAATGTTTTGAAGAATCTTGGTTTTGCAAAATCAATTTTTACTATTTCTGAACGCAATAATTATAGTGAGTTTCTAACGAAATTACGAGGAATAACGGCGTGGAATACTTGCCAATGTGTGCTCTACTTGCAAGATAACTCAGACTACTGTTTATTCTCAAGCTCAAAACATATTTGAAAGCTTTCTGTCGAAAGATAATGTATTCTATTCAATTTGTTCATTGAGTTCAAATACTTCTATGCCTACAAACAATACAGTTTCATCCAATAAAGCATATTGTGTAAACGTCGTAAGTAAATAAACATATCAATACTGATTTTTGTTTTATCTCGACAGGTGAATCACAACAATACAAAACAACACTTGTTAAATATTTTAGCTTTGGGAACGCTAGGCAGGCAATACTTAGCCAAATCTATAGCACTAGCACACTTGAACCTTGAAAATTGTTGATTAGTCATGTTAGATAGAACGTAATGGACAAACTTTATTTATGTATAGCGAACTGCAAGTGGCGGTCATACTAGACAGAACACACGCGCACCTAAAGAAATAACCTTCGTTTTCTTGTTGGCTACGCAATTAAAGTACCTATCTATCCTTTTTTGTGGAGATACTCAAATTAAAAATCTCGTATTCGAGAGTAAACGAAGTTTTCGCTTTTAGAGTGCAGATAAAATTAATTCATGCCATTCTATATTACTGTATTACTTTTGTTAAGTCTAAATCTAAATATTAAACAAGGCTATTAAAATTGCCATCAAAGTTTTACGGCACAAAATTATAAACAGTACATCCTTAAAACAGATGCTTGCGTTATCAAACGCGTCAGCCTTACGAGATTTACAAGACTCAAACACGTTGTCCCGACATAATAAACAGAAGCTGTTAAGATAGTATAGCAAAATAAACATCAAGAGCGGTAAAACAGCAACAAAACGCCTGGGATAACAGAGAGAGAAAAGATCCCTCTGAAATGACGATAGAAAGAAAACGACAATTTTTTTTTGCAAAACTGCACCGATATTTGGCGATCGACATTTTTATGTAAGCTAATTTGTATGTGCAATAACTAGAAATCTTGAAAGAGTAGACCAAAATTATTTTAACACAAAATAGTTGTTTTAAAATTACCTTAGACTTCGGGTACAGGTGAGTGTTTTGTCTATCAGGTTAGCAATCATTTGGCTTTTAAATATTTATTAGTTTTAAGTGCTGTTTTTTTTTGTAAATATGGTGTATTTTTCACAATTAACACAAACAAAGTACAGAACTAAATAGGTACACGACCACGACAAATGTTTTAACGAAAGAAACCATCGGTGCATTATTAAAAATCAAATACTTATTAAGGTGTTTATATTTAAGATACAACGGTTGTGTTTTTATATTTGAAGGCAAAAGTCGCCATTTATCGTCGTCAAAGATGACCCCGTAGGATTAGTGAGCATTCAAGTTCAAGTACACGGATTATCCCAGTTAATAAAACCACAAAAAAATTATAATCATAGTAAATAAACCCTGTAAAACAAAATGTTTGTGAAAAAATAGTTTACTTTGAATTTGAATCGCTCTTCCTATGGAAATGCCGCAAATACTTACGACGTCTTTTAATTTCCTTATCAAGGGCGGTTTTTTCGGTACGGTCTCGTTGGTACCGATCACATCATTTAGGAAACAGACGGTGAAGAAGAGCGCTTGCAGCAGCTGCAACAAAATACATAATTAAAGCATCTCGTTCAAAATTGATGCAGGTCAAAGATCAATAAACACGTTCGAATCGTTAAATAAAAAACAATTCTAAAGGAACATGCTGTTCAGCAGTGTGGCAAAATAATGGTCAAATTTTGGTTTATTTCTGAAGTGTCAATGTTTTATTGTCTATTGTGATAAAATGCACCTCATTCAACGTTCGTTTCTTTCAAAAATCCTCTAAATTCGACCGATGCATGTTGGATTTTATTGCAACATTTTGCGGCTACAACATGGTGATTAGAACCCTGTACATCGCCAGACTTAACGACAATAAATTTTAACATTTGAGGGATGTTTTAACTTAGTATTATTAACATCTACAAGAGAGAAGAATAATTGCGATAGACTAAACAAGAAGCGCTTAAAATAGCAGAAAAAGCGCTCTTTACAAAACAAAAAATGGGCATTTAAAAGGAATTAATAATAACCCAGTAAAGGAATAAATTATCTTGCAAAACGAATGGTTAAGTTATTATTTATTATTTGAATAAAGATTTCTTTTTAACGAGTATTTCAATATTTAAAATACGAGTAGGAGTGACTACAATGCAAAACAATTTTTTCTTATTTTTTTGTCTCATCTTCTACAAAGAAATGAAGGAAGGAAATGTTTTGCTACTTCGATGAATGAAAACTGTACTAACCGCGTCCCAGTAGGTCAGGAACTTGAGTTTTCCCGTATTTCCAAAGCTCTCTCCCATGGGACTGATGGACACTGGTATTTTTACGTAATTCCAATCATAGTAGCACCCAAACCAGAAGTGTATAGCAGCTAAGAAGTGGCAAATTGTACGGATATTCCCAGTGGACATGATAGAATGGAGCGCACTTCAACACCGTCGTAGCCGGACTGTACTTTGATCATTGAATCAAGCTTTGCGGAACGGTAGCTTTTTCTAATTGTGGTGGTATAAGGTTATCGAATAATGTAACTGACTGACTGGCGGTTAGGCCTTGTGTGGTCGTGACACTGGTTACGCAACTATGGGAACGAAAATATTTACGTTTGTAGAGTTCGAAAAAGGAATCTGTAGATTAGAAGGATTCGGCGATGATGAGTGTTGTGGAAAATTCAGAGAGGGCGCTTTTTAACAGAAAAAACCTTAATTTTGTAAATACTTACGTAGTTTTGGGATAATAAAGCACACATCACAAGAAAGTACCAAATTATGGAGTTCTAAATATTCTTTTGCTAATGTATAGTCTTCCAACATTTAGTTTTACCCTCAATCTTTTGATTTTTTTAAATTTCTCCCAATTTTCATTTTCACGAACTTTTTCAAAAGAAACGTTTTAGCAGTCACCGAAATAATGCAAATTCTATCGCAATTTTTAATAACTTTTGATGGAACACTGATAGAACAATGTCATCGTTTTTAAAGGTATCTTCATTTTGCATTTGTGACAATTAAAAACTCAATTTTACCATGAATTCTTTCAGTATTGATGTATTAAGCAGATTAGCTCACCTTGCATTCTTTTCTCTTTAATAACATCAGTTCAGCATCATATGGAAAACTTAGAGTTTTTATATAAAAATTGTATAATTTTGGGTCTTGTATTGTCGAATTTAAATTTAAACATTTGCAAATCTGATAATCAAATAGTAAAAGAGGACATATCACAGTAGCCTGGTATAATTATTTCGACTCCAAAGAACTTTACAGGCTGATACAATAGTCCAATGCATTTCAAGATTATTTCCACACTGTTTACACAAATTCTGATCACAATCATGTAAATGATAGTAGTATAATATTATTCTAATTTCAACATTCTTTCTCTGTTCACTCGATCATGTACTTTTAAATCTTTGAAAGGCAAAAAATACAAATGGATTCCAGTATTTATTGTTAAAGATACATAGACATTCAAAAGGCATTTGGTCAGATTTATCCAAACCTTCTAATGCAAAAATTACAGCCTTTTGCTTTCAGTACATCCTTAATTGATCTAGTTTCAACTCTAGTCTCTAATCGTCATCAATAAATTAAGGTGTGTGCCTCAAGAAACCAACCTGGGCACTATTATTCTTTTTTTCATAAATGATTTACTTAATGTAATGTAATACCTACACTAGTAAAAAGAACAATTGTTCTCTTTAATGATTACTACCAAAAATAATAAATTCTGCGTATTCCATAATGGCATTTATATATCAAATCCAAATCTGATTATGTTATTTATTTGTTTAAAACACTCTCTTAAATATTAAAATCGGGCCTTAATTAGCTTCAAGCGTGCCGAAGCCATTATAAAAGAATCAAGACTAAAAAGTCGTTCACACGTTATATCTTTGCGTGCTCTTTACTAGGGCATTCCACAAGCACTCCATCAAACAGGAAAAAAAGGTGACGACAAGCGCATAACATTTTTACGATGTACTTACAGCGTGTTTTCCTTTCAGCCAAATAATACGTGTTGACAGCTGCATCTATTTACGATGCAGCTGCGAGTGCGGGCAAAAAAAATCAAAGGCAAGCCGCAACTTTTACTGCCAACCGGGAATTCGCCGATTGTGCAAAAAATATACGTATAGTAAACAGTTTGGAAAATCCTAATCCATACGTCTAAAGGATTTTGAATATTGTAATGGGTTTTTTTTAACTTTGAACTATTAACGAGCCTCCTTTCTTGAGCAACGATAATTGGTACGGTTTCAAAACAAAACGTTTGGGAATACGTTTGAGATACCAAAAATGAAGCAACAAATAGCTGTAATTACTTTATGAAAGTATGTCAAACAAACCCATTTATGTCAGAGCTGAGTCAGGTATACAAAAGGGTGGACGAATTGATTATTGGATCCTTGGAATAACTGATGCCACAATTGATATTGAATATTCAATTATGTAGGTAATAAGACAAGAAGTTTGAATAGTTAAAAAACTTCTTCAAAAAACCTTTTATTGTAATTATCACTTAATAATTTCTATAATGTATAGGTTTCTTAAACAGAAAACGTCTCTCGATAAGCAAATGAGCGCATCTTTTAGAGGACAAATGCGTTATCACTTTAATAATGAATAAATGTATTATCTATTTACTTTGATGGAATATTATCTAGAGGATATATTGTAATCGAGTTTTACCAACAAGTGTGAAATTGGATTATATATACATATAACATAAATCTACTACTACATATTCAAGCCTTGTAATAAATCAAACTCAATTTTAATTTACTTTCTAGTAATTGAGAATTTACTTGATTTGGACGAACACTTTAATAAAAAATAAATAAATTTTCTAGAAAGGAGGAGAGTGGCTGTGGTGTATACTCTGCAATTTTAATTTTATCAGTGTCTTTAATAACCAGTTAGATCCTCAATGTACACTAGGAAGTAGCGATGTTTTCTAACTCTATAGTAAAGTAAGACACTCTAGAAGATGCAAAGGTCAGACGCCAAAAATTCTACATATTAATATAATATAAACAAAGAGGTATAATATGTTAGTTGTTCATAAGACCAAGACAAAAACAAGGGCATAGATCTTATATGGATAATTTACTTATTATCTAAATAACGATGGTGCAAATTTGGGGCAATAAAATATTAATCGCTAAATATTTAAATCAAAACCAAATGAATTATTCTAAAACCTTAAAAAATCTTTAGCATATCGAGTTCACAGGATACTGTAAATCGTTGTTTAACACTGTATTTTATAAGCAAAGTGCCAAAACTTACCACATTCCAGTTAGTTATAAACTTTACTCTTCCATAGAGTGCGTTTTTTATCAGTTCAGCAGACGAGGACATCACTATATACCACATTGCAAATATGTAGTATATTACAAGGCCCAAATGATATAACGTGAGAATCATAGTGTCAAAAATCAAAACACACTCAAATTTCGAACTGCACAAACGGAACCGACGCACGTAGCAGACTAACACTTGTTATGAACGTAAATGGTTGTGAATGACAAAAAATTATTCGTGTTTGTTTTTCTTTATCATCTCATTTAGATTAATACCGTGGGGAAACTTCGTGTACGACACAAAGGACCAGATCAAAAGTTGTGTATACGTTTAGCACTTTTGTTATTGCGTTAATTCGTTTATGCGAGAGCCCACATTTTTTGAGCCCACCTCCTAACAATGATAATTACGATCTTCTTTTGTGATATGGAAGGGTGAAATTTCACGTTAGCTGAACACGAATCTAGCAGCTTAAATTGACGCATGTCCGGTGAAATATTTTAGGAAAAATACGGGACTTGTGAAGCAGGAAGCATAAAAATTTCTGTAAACAAAACTGGCCTTAAAAAACCACGTTGCAAACGCTAGACAGTAAAATATGAACCGACAATTGCCATCAAAATTGACATTATTTCTTTGAATCTACCAATAAATACTCTAGGAAGTCCAATTAATATTTGTTCCCTAGAGAACCAATGACCCACTTGTAATTCCTCTAAAAACCAGGAATATAATGCTCAAAGCTTTGGTCGAATTATTTCATGTTAAAGGCGATGATGAACAGAAAGAATGAGGAAGTAAGCAAATATTTATACAAATGCAATAACAGGAGAATTACACAGTACCTCCTAAGCTTCTAGAAAACCAGTGGGGACCCCTCATGCTTAAATGGAAAATGACACTGAATTGGTCCTTATTTCTGATGCAAAAATAATGGGGACCGTTTATTTTAATTACAGCGTATACTTTTACATAATTATTCTCTACATCACACAAAAATATTGTCCAGTAGACGTTTTTATTCATTGTGAAAATTGTACAATTCGTAATAGCAAAACAACAAACATTTCCGTCCACCCAATGCAAAACTACACGACCTCCACGTTCATCACCACATGCAAGCGAAAATAGCTCCTGTGTATATATAAAAAGCCCGCTCTGGTATCCATAGTTTCATTTACTCACCATATTCCATATCGTCAGGAACTTTAATCGCCCATTGAAAAACTGCATGTCGACCTGACCTGGTCGTGGAGGAATTTTCACATACACTTGGTCATACCACAAGGAAAAGAAGTAGTAACCCACTGTAGAGGCATGAAAAACCGTCCGAATCATGCTGACGTACTGAACTAACTCTTGAATACTTTGTCGGGTCGAGCAGCGGTATATTATTACGGAAGATCTTGCGCGGTGTGACAGCAGAACTAGGCAAAATGGTGCTGTTATCCAAGTTTGCTTTCGATAAGTCCTATTCGAAATGTTATCAGTCCAATTTGCAGTGCGCATTGGATAACTAGTGACTAGTTATGTCAGTCAGAGCGACACTATAGCAGCTGTTGTTTTAGATAATAAAATCAGACAAAAATTATGTAGAACCCAGACGTGATACGCTACTGAGTTCATTAATTTAATCCACAAATGGAAAAAATAAACAACATCTCTAGCACATAACTACACCATAAACAAGAAAGATTTTTTTAGCAGAAGATTGATATTATTCGTCTCTTTAATATAAAATTTGCTGTTTAAGATCATCAAAGATCTTTCTATTTGGACTTGAACTGAAAGATCCATAAAAAGATCAAGCAAAAGTGTAGCCACCAACACAATTTCTAAGAACTTTTCAAAAGTGGCTTCATTTCTTGGGTCTTTTCATCTACTGCCAAGTACCACGGTGGTTAGAAATCGACTAATTGAAAAACCACTGTCCAGCAAGAAGGTAAATTCTGGAAGGTCCTACCTATTGTACTCTTATCGTGTGAATTTGAATAATTCCGGTCAACATTTCAAGACTGTTCTTGAGATAAATGTTAATGTTTAAATAGAAACATGGTATTATGGATTGTAATCGAAAGCCTCCAATCCAGGCCAGAGATTATTACAGCTAACTATCAGAGTTTCAGTAACAATGAAGGGCTTGGAGTTTTCTACCAATTTTGATACATTTGTTAATATGATTAAACTTCAAAATCACCTACCAGAACAGGCAACTGTATTATATTTAAGCAGATATTATATTTGGACAAGTTTTTATCTTCTAAAAAAACGTATCGAACAACTAATTATGTTATAGGCTTCACAATAGTCTTATCTTTTAGGTAATAGCACTTGTAGCGTAACTGTATAACAGTGATAATTCCTGGATAGATAAGCAATAACAGTTTTAACTTTAACAAAAAGTATTCTGTGTTTTAATCATGGTTTAGCGTTTAGTGTACTGTCATCCACAGTTTTTCTATGACCGATACGTTTTATAAAATCGCGCTCCTATGATTTTTTCGAGTTTGTAGTTAATTAATAGTTGTTCATTTGTTCTAATATTGTAATATTGTGTATATAAAGTTGTGTAAATATGCCAAGAAGCTGTCTGTACCATCCTGACTGTTTTTGTTATGTTTGCGGAGCAGTTACTTTCAAGAACCGGAGAAGAAATTTCACACCCTTCATAAGTAGTTGTTATAATGACTATTTTGGTTTCTCCATGCACCATCAAGATGAATCTTGGGTACCTCACATATGTTGTAAATCGTGTATTACTCTTCTTACTGGATGGATAAAGGAGTCCCCAAGAAGGAAATTAGGTTTTCTATAACGTTATACATTCAGTAACGAGTACACTCGACCTAGAGTACTGTTCAGCAGATTGGCGTTTGTTCATTGATTCATCAAAAGTTATCTTAAAGGCTGTGTTACGACCAACATAAATATATATCCGCCTGTACAATAAAAAAGCTTCATTTCACATCTCGATTATTGCTTTTACTATCATTCTTTTTTAAATTTTATCTAGATATAAACCAAAACAAACATGAAACAGTATCCACAGATGCCTTATCGATGTCCACTCGAGTTACCACCGCAGTCGCACTCCAGTTTCAAGAGATCGAGTATACTGACCCCCGCGTTGGCTTTCTACAGCAAATCCACAATCCGACCGCAAGAATCCGACTGGGGTTTTGTCAAACCAGTCACGGAGTCCATTTCTCGTTCCCCTCCGCCCCTGCGAAAGTCCCTACCGTCGAGGCTGATTCACCAGGTGAGCACCACGTCCTCTGCTGCTTCCGTCAGACACCAGTGAACCACCGACGGATGTGAATGTTGTTATCTTGTTGTGCGTGTGGGCAAACAATGCATAAATCAATTATTTTACGCGGTACATACGCTCAGGCCTTGGTATAGACTACGTGGTTTCGTGCCAGTTGGTGAGGTGCCTTCTGTGGATGCTGGATTCGAAGAGGTGAGATATTCTAGCCAGGTGGTGGATTTTTCACCTCTCGATTCGTTGTTAGTTCTGTAGATGACTTGTGGTGGGTGTAGGTTACTCAGTTTTGACCTTTATTGACGTTTAACGACACAATAGTTCAATTTGGAATGACCCGTACCACGTTACATAACTCTTCGACGAATTTCTCTCTAACAATTTGTGGAAAAGGCTGAAATTTTAGTTTCCAACATAAATAACAACAATATTATTTGTTTTCATTGATTCTTCGTATTGAAAGCCAAATAACGTGACGATCCTTGTGTTATATGAAGGATATTTGACTTTAAGGCAAGGTCGTCCGTTTTCCAAAGGAATCAAACAGGTTTTCATTGCCTTCGCCTTTTTTTGCAACACAGACAGCTCTGTTGATCATTGTATCATCGAACTATTGAACTGATGCTAATTCCTCCTCGATCTGCATTGACCTAAATGTACGCCATGAATTTTTAGCACGTGATTGCCTCACCAGTGGACAGCTCATTTCCTATCGGATTCCTTTCAAGTCCCTTAATAGCATGTATGTTTAGTTAAGACCGTTTAATCTTTAGGGATTTGGTGATAAGTGGCGATAAGTCCGGAAAGGTGTCTGTATAATTGCCGCTAAGTTGTTGCGAAATTACACCACGTCACCGGGAAAGTCGGCTATCTTGCACAAACGAATGATAAAAAAAAATTCAGAAAAGATTTTTGCTAAATGCGTACCAAATTCTGACAACTCTGAATATATGTGTGTTGATTTTCAGTAGGAATTTTTGAAGTATTTTCGGGAATTCAGATCTATTGCAACTAAAGTTACTGTTGCTGAATTTTTATCCACTCTGGTAAGTACGAGAGTTATCTCTACTGATCTTACCTGCTAGATTTTTCGGAAGTACTCTTACTAGGAATCTAGAGAGGACATTATTTCAGTTTTGGAATTACTTTGCTTTTTCAACCGCCTTGTCAGGCTGGCTTTAGCATTTATTGCTTCCATCAAATTTTCAGCTTTGAATATTACTGAATACTGTGAAGATATTGGCGTAAATCAAAAAAGAAAATGTCCAGGAAACTTATCGCGCAAGTATTTTGGCGAAGAGGACTGAAAGACACGAAAATAGGAAACAAGAAAGCTGCAGCATCGTAATGAAAAGTTTCATAATTTTTAACCGTTTAAGTTGCTGTATGCACTACCTTTTTAAGTCCAAATATGGACTTATTGCTGTTCACTTTAAGTTAATATTACTAGATCATTTATGAATATCGACTAAGTCTTCATTTATTTCTAAGCAGGCCCTCTATGTGGGTTGAAATGTTGTAAAAGATAAAGGTATAGTCAGTTGCATGTTGATTGTAATGGAGTAACGAAATTATCGGCATAATTCTTGCGTTAGAGTCCGACGAATTTAATGCTTCCTACGCCGAATATTCTTACTCGCAGTTGCTAATTATTCGAGCTAATAGAGCTCCAAGCGTATCTAATTACGATGTTGTTAATTCGCAACGCTTCTTACGTAAAACACTTGGGCAAGAGTACCAAGTTGGTCGGTACCAAAACCAGTAGAAAACCACGATCAATTGCTTCGGTTTGTTGCCGATTTACCTTCGAATTTACAGTTAAAAGATAACTGAACAATGTAGGGGAATGAAATGGCGATGATTAACGCGTTTGTGTGCGGTAACGCATACTGTATGCATGTAGAATACAATGATATATCCGTTTGTCCCAAATGGATACCTATTGTTAGCGTCACGTGATGACGAACACAAAAAATAGGTGTACCGATATATTATTAGGCCACAATTACAGTAATACTCTTTTGATACGTCTTATGATGTATACTGTTTGTTGAAAAGATGCTAATTCTGACTTCCACGATTATTTTCTGAAATTCAAAAATTCTATTTTGTGTGTGCAGCTTCAGACATCTCCACACGACCCACAAAAAAGAATCCGGCACAAACTGGTTGATTTAATGCACATATTAAGTACTTAGTGCATGCAACTGATAACCTAATAACCTAAGTGCACTCAAATTAGGATAAATGCAATCAAGGCAAACAAGCATGTGTATAACTTGTTCATTCATAGTAGAATTACAATGTCAGCAAGGGCTTCACATAGTAAATAGCTAGCTACCTTTGATTGTTTAGGAAACAAGGCTAAAATAAAAACTTTTTTAAAATCCATACCAATTTTATGATATTTAATATGAAATTACAGCGTATAATTTTTTCCCAGCACTCCGTATACACTAATAATGTATTTTAATCTGACAAAAACGTATGTAAGTACAGAAGTAGGTTATTAAACAGAACAAAAAATTGTGAGGCTTACATTTAGAAGCTGAATAAAACCAGGGGCATTTACAACAAACCAAAGGAAATGCTTCTGTTTGCATACAGTTTAAAATACATGCCTGTAAACACACTCGCGATTGTGGGTGTATAAATAACGAAGAAGGTTCTTTCACCTATGAATCACTTTGTGTACTCAAACATTATTTACACATATGAGACGCTATAGTTTAACCGGTTTGACAGTAACAATTCTTCTCAATACTATGTTTTATTGCATCAGGATAGTTATTTGACTTCCACGCAGTAGGAAATTTGAAAGCCAGGACAGAAACAGCCTCCATTTACTAATGTGTGGTCTGACTTGTGCAATTACTTGCACGACACAGCAACAAATTCGCACAATAACATTTTTATAAGCTAGCAACAATGTTACAAGGTCGTTTTTAATTCACCTGCGTTTCAAACTGTGATTCCACGTACTCAGCCATATATTGTCACATAAATTTCATCGTTCGTAAGTTTTATTTACATCCAAAAAGCTCTCAAGTAAAGAACTGGGGAGATATTTGTTTACAGGGCTCTTAGCAGGACATCATACCAAATTTACTTACAAACAACACATTGGAAGTTATTTTTAACTACTGACAATTGCAATTCGTCGATAAATTACCCATTCAGCAGATTACTAAACACCATTTCGTTTTACAGCTAATAAACCTTACGTTTGCACAAGACCTCAACGACTAATTACCAATTCTGTTTTCCAGTGAAGCCATGAAAGCCTTGACAGGCGAGAAGCTTCCTCCCAAAGAAAGACCCTGATATTTCCACGAAAAATCTCGACCTCCTAAAATGGCCGAATATCTAGAATACGACTGGCGAATGGGCATCCTTTCGTCCGAATTCAAGCAACAATTACATGTGCCAAAAGAGGAACCAACGGACAAAAACTCGGCCGTACAAGCCATCAAGAATCTCATCCAAAGATGCAGCGATCACGAGCTGAAGAACAACCTTCCTCAAGACGACAAGACGATCTTGAAATTCCTGTACGCCAGGAAATTTGGTATCGACGAGACTTTCCGGTTGATGGAAAACTATTACAGATACAGGAGGAATAATCCGGATATATTTAAGAATTTTCATTTGTTCGCTGGTGACATCAGGAAGGCGTTGGAGAATGGTCTTCCCGGTGTTTTGGAATCCAAAGACAGAAAGGGACGATGTGTGATGATAGTGAACGCGAACAACTGGGATTGTACTTATGGGCTCATTAGTGTCTACAGGTGAGTTTCTTTACATGATTATAGTTGGCAACTACACCACTTTTTTGAGTACAAAGGCTAATATAGTTACAGAACTTCTGTTGATACGTTGAGGTTACTTCTTGTTTCTTGCTCCTCCATCATAATACTCCTCCTCCTGATCGTATCTAATCAATTTTATAATTTGCCCAATCCATTTATTAATATATTTCAGATAGTCCACTTTTTGTGTATTTTAATTACTTTTAAATATCTGACTGCTCATTTCACTGCTTGTCAGTTCTTCTGTATTGGTTAATTAGTGTAATGTTTCATCCAAACGTTCGTTTATATATTCCAAGTCATTGTCTTACATAATAAATATTACTAAGCATTAATAAATATATATTCTACCAAGATATGTAACGGAATTTTGGGTTTCTATGGTAAATGGGTAGAAATTTGTCTTATACAACAAATAAGCTCGTTTTCAATAGTCAATCTTGATTTTATTCCAGTTAACGAAGATTAGTTTTACTGTTCTTTACCGACATAGATAGATAGATATATATATGGTAGATAACTATGKTTTTGGTTTGCCCAAAACCCATAGAATTAATGTCCCTTTAAGGCCTATAGCAGTCAATACAATTGGCCGCAAAATTTTGTCCTTAGTCTTATGTAGAAAAAGCCAAAGAATTCTTTAAACTTTATTGGCGTTATAAAAAGTTTGAGTAGTTCACAAACTGGTATTTTTAGTTAAGTTTTTACTGGAGGTATTTTATTAGTGCTCTTTATTCTACAGCATCCATTTTTATGAACAATCACGCCATACAAGGAAGCACCACTTTGAGATACAATGTTGATATTTTGTAGATATGGTCCACAGATATCAGTTAACTTAACTGTCAATTTAAAAACAATGTAAGCATTTGCTTTTATCATCAGACATGTTTTGACACACTCTTCTTCGCTGCGTCTCTTCTCTTGCCATTACCAATTCACAGACTGTTTTAATAACATTCAAACATTGTTTCTTCTTCCTAGAGCAATCCTTTACTCCCTCGAGTACCTCACGGACAACATTCACAACCAGGCCAACGGTTTCGTCGTGATAGTCGACTGGACGGAACTGTCCTTCCGCCAGAGCACCAACCTCAAACCCGGCGTCCTCAAGCTCATGATAGAGGGTCTGCAGGACTGCTTCCCGGCCCGCTTCAAGGGCATCCACTTCATCGGGCAACCGTGGTACGTGGAAGCGGCCCTGACCTTCATCAAACCCTTCCTGAAGGACAAAATGAAGCAGAGGATTTACGTACACGGGAACAACCTGAGCACGTTGCACGAACACGTCCACAAGGACATTCTCCCCGCCGAGTTGGGCGGTGAGAGACCCAGCTACAATCCGGAGGTCTGGCTGAAGAAGATTCTGGATGATGAGAAAGAGGCGTCCGGTCGGAAGTAAAGGAAGTGGTCTCCAGACCGGCGTATAGCTCAGCTTTCTTCTGTGATAGTACCATGACGTTAAAGAACGTCGAAATATGACGATATATAGGTTAAATAAAGCTTGTGCTGGCTCCTCAGATGATGTGACGCGACACCAAAATGAAGGAATGCGTATCTCACACTTTTGTATAAATAAGATTTTACTCTTTCGGTGTTTGCTTTATTTATTCCTCTCCCCTGATACATACTTCCCAATAAAATACAAATAACTTGGTTGCTGTGATAACAACTATATTATTTTATAAACAAACTGTCAAAGTATGACATCCAAAAGTTCAGTTGTGGCAAAACAGTGAATTTTTAAAAACTATGTATTATGTCCATCTAGAAGCTGTTGCTTAACTGTCTTCAAAAGACACCTTTTTAAAAGCCAGAAGAATTTTGCGATCACCATAGTTACAGGGTGATTTTTTGAAAACTTCACACCTTAAATAACTTTAAATAGAGGAAAAATTTAAAATTTTGCAAAAACAGGTAAACTTTTATTTGCAGGGGGACAACTTTTGAGATAAGTTTTTAATGGATAGCGCTTACCCTCTTAGCGGGGTAGATACCCCTTCAAAAATTTTAAATGAAACTACCCATCTTATGATACATCATTTAAAAGCTTATTMCACAAGGAGCCTTGCCATGTAATTAGTTWTATTATTTTTTACCCATTGACGGGGTAGTGGGTCAAAAAGTGCATTGTAGCAAGTGGCTTATAAAATGGAATATTTTGGACTTTTTTTAACAAAATTTATTGTCTTGCAGTTACAATAAAAATTGTCCTTACTTAAGCCTAAAAAAACTTGTTAAAAAATAATTGTTGCACCTAAGCAAAATGCCAAAAATACTTAAAATTTTCTTTCGACATTACTTGATATTGCAACTCTACAGTTTATACTGAATTGGCTAAATAATTATCTACTTTGTGTTTCCAATTTTTTGTTTCAACTTTTTGGCTACTTCTTTGGCACGATCATCTTTTTGTTCACATTCCTTTTTATAAATCGCGTGAAATTTTAAAGTGAGAGTCCAAGTGATAACGGTTTATTCAACTGCCGAAAGGGTAGAAATAATTTTTATTTACGGTGCTGAGCATAGCTGTGCTCGTGCGTCAGCAAGGGTGTTTAACGAACGGCACCCCGATAAAAATGTTGACGCTAGGTACATTCTCGATCTCGTGCAGAAATTTCAAGACACTGGATCTGTAGTAAAGAAAAAAAGGGCAGGGAATAGAGTCGTGGATGAAATGGCCCAACTTGAAGTACTTGGTCATTTTGCAATGGATCCAACTAGCTCTTTGCGTAACATTTCTACAGCCACTGGACTTTCTTATTCATCTGTAAGGAAAGTTACAAAACTGCACAAATTCCATCCCTATAAGAWGAAAACTCTCCAGGAACTCGGCGAAGATGACTTCGATAGAAGACTGCAATTTTGCGAAATWATGACAGAAAAGATTATAGTAAATCTGAATCTAATAAAAAATATCTGCTTCAGTGATGAATGCACATTTTTTAACGGCTCTGTAAATAAACATAACGTCAGGTACTGGAGTGACGAAAATCCTTATATTTTTCGAGAAGGTCATACACAAGTTCCTCAGAAGCTGAACGTCTGGGCTGGAATACTTGGCAACGCAATTGTAGGTCCAATTTTCATTGATGGGACGCTAAATGGGGGAATGTATTTAGAATTACTTGATAACGTTATTGATCCCTTAATCACAGAGCAATTAGAAAACCAACGTGACCCTGAAGGAAATCCAGTGTTGGATGAATACGAATTGTTTTACCAACATGATGGAGCCCCACCGCATTACGCCATTAATGTGCGTAATTGGTTAAATCATAGATTTTCTCTTCACTGGATTGGTAAGCGTGGAACAATTGAATGCCCGCCACGATCACCCGATTTGACTGCTTTAGATTTCTTTCTATGGGGTCATTTAAAATCTGTGGTTTGCAAAACACAACCTACTAGCCTGGACGATCTGCGAGAAAGAATTATTAACGAGTGCAGGAGGATTCCACCTGAAACTTTCCGAAAAGTGCAGCAGGAGTTCGAGAACCGTCTGTATTATTGTATGGAAAGAGGTGGTGCACATTTTGAGAATCTATTGTAAGTTTTTTTTTAAGTGTCATATTTTTTACAAGTTGTTTGTTTAAATTTTGGGTTCTCGTAAGGACAAATTTTATTTGCGCTCTAAAATAAAATACATTTTGTTGAAAAGAGTCCAAAATATTCAATTTAATAAGCAACCTGTTTCGTAGGCACTATTAATTTATTACCCCGTCAATAAGTTAAACGTGGTAAAACTAATTACATGGCAAGACTCCTTGTGTAATAAGCTTTTAGATGATGTATCGTAAGATGGATAGTTCCATTTAAAATTTTTAAAGAGGTGTTTACCCTGCTCAGAGAGTAAGCGCTATCCATTCAAAACTTATCTCAAAAGTTGTCCCCCTGCAAACAAAAGTTTACCTGTTTTTGCAAATTTTTAAATTTTTGCTATATTTAAAGTTATTTAAGGTGTGAAGTTTTCAAAAAATCACCCTGTATAGTCTCATTGACCATATCATAGTATTTCTCGAGTATTACTTTAAATCATTCTACCTCGTTTATTTTTGATCTTGCAAAAAAATGTAAATACAAAAGTTGTATATAATCTTACCCTTAATAAAGTTAGTTAGAAGTGAGCACTAAAAATTCACGTATTTGTAAGTTGAAAATGAAGTTTTCAAATTCTAGTTTGAGCATCTGAAGAACACTTTCATCGCTACCAAGATGGTCGTCAGCTTTCTTCAAAGCGATTCAAAAGGCTGTACGATAACTTAGGACAACATGGTTCTTTTTAAAACCAAGAGATCGATCAAGGGTTGTAAATGAAGCCAAATAAACATTTTGGCAAGTGTCAACCCGTGAAATTGCTTTAAATACTGGCACTCACAAAGCACTGTTGTTAAAACATTCAAATTAGATAGATTTCACCCCTACAAGCTTGCAGTTAGTCAAGCATTAGATGCTGGGGCGTCTGTAGTTTTGTAACAGGTTTTTTTTATGATTATGTGGTCGGTTGAAACAAAATGTACAAAATTCGACATAATAAGCATCTCTGGGCACAAAAAAAAATCCCTCGCAATTTGCAGCAAGGAAGACCTCAAATCAGATTTGGATATAATGTTTAGTGCGGTATTATTGGGTCCACCGTTCTAGGTCCGTACATTTTTGACCATTCATTAAGTGGTGAACATTCGTCATTCTTTCCCAAATGATTTTGAAGAAATCCTTCAAGATTTAAACTTGGAGGTACGTGGAACAATGGAGTGGTTCCAGCACGATGGAGCACCTGCTCATAATACAGTGCAAATAAGGAATTATCCTGACCAGATGTACGCAAACACGTGGATAGGAAGAAACGGACCTGTTGCTTACCCACCTCGTTCTCCAGATTTATCTATTTTAGATTCCTTTTTATGGAGTACAATAAAAAAACAAAGTGTACCTTAGGAACTATGAAAGGGTTGATGACTTAAGAGCTTCCGTTTTACAAGCTTTTGCTGCAATTGACAGACGTTCTATTACGAAGGAGACTTACTCCATTTCAAAAAGATGCAATTTATGCATACGAAATAATAAAGGATTGTTTGAACATCTTTTGTAGCAAGTCATATTTAAGTTTTTTATTTGTACTTAGGTATGGATAGTAGTGGATCAGCGTACAAGTTATTGAGAACAAAATTAGCCCTGAAAGCGATTCCTGAGGCACCCCTACCTGCCTGGTTAATCCATTTAATCAAACGCCTCGCATTTAGACTACCTCTCCAGCAAAATCTACGTCACGTAATAATCGCTCAAACCTTGACGTAACCAAGTATTAAGCAAACTATCCGCATTACAATCTAACGGTTAAGTAGTGCACGGTGTTTGGACCCGACAACAAAAATTGCCACCGTGTTTTGTTCCTGCCAGTGACAGATAGACAACAGACCAAAGAAGGTCTTCAAGTGCCGTGATTTGTTGATACATATTTTTTTCTCGACGAGTTCATCGCAACAATATGGTGCGGTGAAATTTTGAAAACGAAAGTAGTGGAGATTTAGCGCGGTGCTCAAATTGCGGGGGTAAGAGAAAGTTTTTATAATTAGAACGTTTCCTGGTTCTGGGAAAAAATTCGGCTGGAATTTGGGATACGTGGGTTTATCTGTTTCGTTATCAAAGTTTGTGATTATGGGCGCGCTGTCAGATTTGCCGCGGTTGGGCAAGTTTTGAATTTTTAGCTGATTTTAGTCATTTAGATCAGTGTCGTCCACAAATTTTGCATTGTTTTGTGAAATGATACTTGATCGAACGAACACGACAAAATTCCTTTTTCGAAACAGACTTAGAAGTGAACTACACTAGATGATTTTTCTCCTCAAGATTATTGGATAATAACAAAATGAGTCACTTTGTAACTCGATGGCATATCTAAAGATAAATCTTGCTGGTCCTTATGATGAACTTCCAGCGAAATGAAATTGAAATCATTGAAATATTAAAATTTCCATATTTGTGACATATTTGGTATTAAACTGAGTTAGAATTGTCTGTCCTTGTTCTGAAAACCGATCTTAGAATCTATGACTACTTTGATATTAGAGAAAATGACAAAAGTTTAAAGTAATCTTTCAGTAGCAGCCAAACTATTGTATGTTTTACGAGTATAGTATCAAAGTGGGGTAAAACTAACTGCTCTAAAACAACCTGCATAGCTTTACACACAATTAGTAAAAAATGCAAATGAGTTGACATTACCTAAACATAAGTGGTAACACAAGAAATGAACGGAGACAAGGGAACATTGTAACACCAACTGCATTAGAAATCGGAATCCATAATTCTATCAAAATATAAATACTATCAAAAATCGAAAGCAGAAGAAAAAGACAAAGCAGACATACATCAAATACATTGTAGTAGTTGTAATTTTGAATATATTGGGCAAAATACTTTCTTATCAATATCTAATAGTGGTAAGAAAGTAGTCAATTGATTTAATAGTAACACAGATTAGCAAACTTGTCTGGTACAATATGTAATTTCCACAGTACTGTCATTCTACGTTATTAAAACTTCAGAAAAACGGTCACAGTAAAACCTATTGTATAATGGAATCCTTGTTAATTATCTACAGTTCATTAAGCGTTTATAAAAGTCTGTCACAACTGCTCTCAATTCTTATAACAATAAAAATAGTATCGCGAAACACCTATAGTGGGAAGACAAAAACCTTATATCGTAATATTAAGAAAAAGTTCTTTTAATACCACGATATAATGCGTCTTAGATACAGTCGTTTGTAGATCTGTTGAAAATGTTTGCATAATAACACCAAACCAGAATATGGGAACTGTTTACTTGAGCTGTATAAAAATTGTTACCTTGTTGAAATTCGCGAAACTCGCTCTAATTAATACGAGCTATTGTTTTGTTAATTAAAATGCAACGAGCATGTAGCTTTATACTACTTTCTCTACAGCAATGTTGGAAATAATTTCTTCTATAAAATCGAAAATATTTTCTTAAATTGCATTGTTCTATTTGCCTCCGTTGAAAATCCGCCTCAACTTGCAGTTTGTTGAACTCTGCACTGTTTTCTTCCATTTGTGTTTGTTGGTAAATCCGCGTTGTTACGCACTGCACACACAGTTCTGCTTGTCATTATACCGCATAATTATCGGCCTCCAGTATTTATTATCTTCGCCGTTAGATGCGAACAGATAAAGACTAGGAAGGCAGTGGATTCCATAGTAGATGATTATCAAAAAGTTGACCGCAACAAACGCTAATGTGTGTAATAACTGTTCGATCAGAATAATTTCTTGAATCAAATAAATGTGATTATTTCTCCCTAGTATAACTGATTGAATATTCAGTTTTAAAAATGTGATACTGTGATAAAGCATGATTTGGCCGCGATATTTGCAATACGTTGCAATCCTATCAATAATAATGTAGTTACCCTACAAGTATCAAAAAGTGTCAAGGATACCAAACGAAAAAAAATCTGACTTAATCTATTGATACTGTCATTTTTTAAGTGACGTACGAATGTAGTGTTTAACGATAATGATAGTAGTAGTTTTCTTAATTGCTAAATGCGAGCAATAAGTCAAATGACATAAAGACATCTAATATTATAAACAAGCACTGTTTATGAAGATTAATAATAAATCCTTACAAATATTTTACTATTTTGCGAGTACCTACCAGTAAGGAAATCAATACCTAAAAATTAATTATTTTTATAAGGAGTGAAAATACTAACGGATGCTTGGATTTTAGTATGTTATCAAACATAAAAGAAGATCTGGTAAGATACCAGTAAGTGGTATAGGTGATGACTAAAAAACCTTCAACCTTGACATTAGTGTTCTGCTAATCAAGTCTAACATCTCATTGAGTGTTTATATAGTAGTGTATTATTACAGCAACAAAATTTAAACAAATAAAACTTTGTTTGACGATAGCTAAGCATATCTACATAACAAATACTAGTGACTGAATCATTTACTATGTAATGGCATAATACTGATGGTCATTTAAAAATTCTATGATTTACATTCTAGAAGATTGTTTCGCATTTGTATATTTAATTTATTTCAAAGGATTATTGTTTATTATTATTATTATTTGTAGGCTCAAAACTTTAATAAACCCCAAACTATCATCACTTTGGAGGTCAGATAAAACCACCCCTCCACCCTCCCATGCCTCAACCGAGATGAGCGCCGCGATGTTCTCGACGCCCAAGCCCCCGGACGCGGCGTCTTCCTCGCGCATCCCGGTGCCGGCGTCGCCGACACCCCTGCGTCGTTCCCTGAGTCTGCGCGCGCCAGCAGGCGGTAGGACGGCGAACCACGGCGTCGCGACGCCGTCGCTGCAGAGGGGCGGCTCGTTCTCCGACAGGGGGGCGAGAGATCATGGCGTCCTGGCGCAACTGCCCCATCAGCAGCTGACCACGGAGGCCAACGACGTGGGGGGCCCCACCAGGGCCGTGACGCCCCAGGAATCGGCCAGGAACAGGAGCCTGGTAAGGGTGTTGGGGTATTTTTCGTTTTAATTAGGTGTTGTTCGATGGGGGGTTAAGTATCGATCTTTTTCCGGTGTGTGCTGGTTTGAGTTTGTCGTTTGTGAAGTGAATATTCATAGGTTAATTGTGTAGATGTGTAGGGTTGAAGGGGGTTGGAAGTAGGTGGTAGGTTTTGATAKGTAAATTCGTGGMAGCTSAATAAAGGGTTTTATACTGATTGGTGAGATTAAGCATTTATTGAGTGGCTGTGTACGACCTTTTTTTGSCAGCCAGGTGAGCAGTACATAGAAATTATTAATGATTGGGTCCTTCCTGTCAAATTTGACCAATAAGTGACAAGAATTCGTTGGTTATATTTAATTACCAGTAGGGATGTTACCTGCGAAAATTAAGTGCTATAAGTGCAGTTCTTCAAACTATACAATAACTTGACAATAGAAAAGGTGTTTTCCCAGAGCGATTAAAGCACACTATAGTTATCCTTCTTCGTAAGAAAGGATCAGTGACTAGGGTTGCAAAACTATAGGCCTATTAGTATTCCTAGTCCTATCTAAAAAATATTTGAATGTATATAATCCCATTTCAATAAAATTTTTGGTGAAGACTACAGGCTCATGTAAACTTCTGTAATACTATTAAGGTAAGCACCCTTTGCGGACGATTTCAATCTCTTTGGAGATGGCTACAGGATGATCTATCAAAGGTTGAAAAACAGTTCAGAGAAAATAGATTAACGCTAAATACAGATAAAGTGCTTTGAACCTAGCTTCACACGACGACTTCATGCGTTTAAATTTACTTATAAAATCGTGATAAAGGGGTACCTTCTAGGGTTCGCTGCACAACATAAAATTCAATAAGCATTATCAAGAAGTAATTAATTAAAAAGGAATACAAAATGTTAGGGTTTGATATAAGATATACGAAACATTTTGGAAATACTTATACTTTAATTACTCTTTATAAACCGCTGGTTAGACCTCATTTAGGATACGAGTCTCATACAGCTTGATAGCCATGAGAATGCTATCGAAAAAATTATGAAATATGCCCTACACACCCTTTATTGGTGTCACGTAGACATGTTCAATGTCAAACTCTTGCGTGACAGTTTTTTCCCATTTATCGTTATGTCTATCTTTTTGTCCACCATTGTTTTAGTCTTGCTTGTATTTATTAACATTTTACGTTTTGTTAGTTGATTCTCCCACAACTCTACATTTTGTTGTAACTTTTCTTCATTTTCTGCACAGATCATCAGGTCATCTAACTTCGTTAGCCTTGTTGTGTAGTTCCCACAATATATCGTCCATTACCATGATAAACAGTGTTGGGCTTAACACCCCCCCTTGCCTTAATCCATCCACTACTTGAAAATCCCGTGATTCCATGTTGCTTGTTCTGACATAATTTTTTGTGTCACTGTATAAACTCCCTATGCTTTTTCTGAGCTTGTTATTTATACCTTTTTTCTTCATACTTTCCCAGACCACTTTTCTAGGAATGTTATCAAATGCTTTCTCTAAGTCCAGGAATGCTAAACAGATTCCTTTTTCTTTGCCTATCTTTTCCATCATTTGTTTAATCGTAAATATATGGTCCTGGGTGCTTCGCCCTCTTCTAAACCCGCTTTGTGCTTTGTGTAATTGTGGTTCCAACTTTTCTCTTAATCTTGCTTCAATCAGTCTTTCATAAACCTCTGCTACTACACTTAACAATGTGATTCCTCTATAGGAGTTTCTCCCTTTTTATGTATTGGTACAATTATCCCCATTTTCCAGTCATCTGGTACTGCTCCTTTATTCCATGCCATGTTAAATATTTTTGTCAGCACTTTCCGCCCTTTTGGTCCCATGTTTTTCAACATTTCCGKTGCAATTTGATCATGCACCKCCKCCTTTCCTCTTTTTATATTATCAATGATCTTTTTTACTTCTTCCTCCTCTATAACGTTCTGTTGTTCCTCTTCAACACTTCTATAATTCGTTTCTCTGACTTCTGTGCTATTTGTTTCAGTTTCTGGGTTGATTAACTCTTTGAAATATTCTTTCCATCTGTTCATTATTTCACTGCCTTCTGTCAGTATTTTCCCTTGCTTGTTTTTTATCCGACCTGCAATGTACTTTTTATCATTTTTGGCATTCTTTAGTATTTTATAAAATAGTTTCTGGTTTGCTTTGCTGTTTTCCTGCATTTTCATCCCAAACTCTTCCCAAGCCTCCCTTTTGGCTTCTTTTGCCAATTCTTTGACTTTTATTCTCTGCTCTTGCGTAATTTTTTATTGTTCGCTTTGCAATATATTGTTACCATATTTCTTTTTTCTTTGCTACATGGCTTTTTATCTCCACATTCCACCAATAGAAATATACTAATTAAAAGAAAATTTAAATATTAATTTCTACTATTATGATCACATTAATTCTAATTTAAAGAAATCTTTTGTATTGATTTAATTATAAGGTGGCCACAAGTTTAAGTGCTCTGAAGTCTTTAACTGGCAAGAATAATAGCTACGTAAAGCTAAAACTGCTCATTAGCTGTAAAACCAAAGAACCGTGGTAGGAAGTGTTCTCTCACAATTGCGTGTTCTGTTTACCGGCCTTAGCCGCAAGAAAAAGTCCCAAATCGAGCATTTCCGTTCTAGCAACCACATTACCGCCACGCTACAACATCAATTAATCACAGTATCCTTTGCACCGCCGCCCGTTACGTACTATTTAGCTTTTCCCTGCGTTTTAACTCTTTGATTTTTCCGGAACAGTCCCTGTCTCTATCTAACGCCCGTCTGAGTGCCCCCAAATCGCCGTCGGTGGCCACATCGTCCCCCAGGACGCCACCAGTCACCCCGGATGCAAAACATACCTTAAGGTAAGTTTAATTGTAAGTTGATCAGGATGGAGGGGGTTCGCTTTGTTAGATTTGTGATATACGAGGGTGAATGCTTCCAGCGTCCATAATGTTACTAATGATCTTAAAAAAGGGCTTTTTTTAACTGTATTTTAATTGCAAGGTACCTAAATCGTATGGTTTGCCCAAAATCCATAAAACTAATGACCCATTAGGACCTGTAGTCAACACGATTTGCAGTCCTTATTACAGATTGACAAAACTTTGTGCTAACTATTTAAAACCTTATGTAGGCAAACCCAGTAGTTCCATCAAGAATTTTTCACACTTTATTGACGTTATAAAGGGTTCAAGTATATTAGAAGCTGATATTTTAGTTAGTTTTGACGTGGTTTCTTTATTTATACGTGCTATATATTTTCACGATTTAACACTAGTCAGTTTCAAAAGCTGTGCTCCACAAGATATGTAGCAAATAGGGAAAAGGAATTTTATTGATTTAAAGCTTTTTAATAAGATCCGTAGTATTTGCTAACCCCCCAAGTCATCCTGTGGCACAACCGTACTATTAAGGACCCAAGTATGAAAAGTTTCACGTTAATAAAGCTACTGCTATTTTCTTTGAAATTTCATACGAAATTTACCGCTCTTGCTGTATGTAAAACATCTTTGAGTGTCCACTCATTTCCACTAATATCTAAAAGCTTCCCTGAGTGAGACAGGCCATTCCAGTCTTGTCTTTTCGATTTACTCATATTTTTCTTCCTGTTTAGGTACGCCAGTCACGGGTACCTGGACTGGGACTCAGAAAGCATCAATAGCGCGACGAGCGGCATCAGCGTGGCTTCTTGTGATCATGCTAGCATCGCCAGGAACGGAACGACCTTCTCCGGGAGGAGAATGAAGTGAGAAAAACGCTTATTAGTTTGTTTATCTTATGCGCAAGGCTGGCGGTGCCGTTGTTCATTTGCGGTTTCGCGTTCACGGTTTCAAAATTGAGCATGGTTAAAAAAAGACCTTCAGCTGGAGTTTGTCTGCGWCTAAGTCTGCTAAATCGAAAACAGATAGCTAGTTATGACGTAGAAACGTATATAGTGTCCTAGCGGTCAAAAGAATTAGAAAGAACGTTTAATTCTGTCGTGGGGTGGCGATTTTTAAACAGCTATGTCGTCAGATCTAGACGCTACAGGCATCTTCCCAAAACACTGCGCGTTATGGACAGAAAAAAAGTTAAAAAAAATTCCTCGAACGCCCCAGTTTATTTTTGAGGTCATTTTTGGATTCCTGGGCTCAAAATGCATCTATATGTGGAATCCTGTCATGCAAAAGAATGCGTGTTTCAAGATATGTACACAATCAATAATGGTGGAGGCGCCGGTTTTACGTGTTAAATATACGGAGAATTTTTTTATTATTGCCGGTACGATTTTTCTGATTCCAGGGTGTGAAAGAGCGTCAAGTTTTGGTTTTTTTGTATATAACAATTTAAAATTGGATGACTACAGGGTGTGAAAAATCGTCCAGTTTTACTTTAATCTGTTGAAAGTCATTTCTAGTCTTCTAGCTATTCCTAGCACGTACACGGTTTTTAAGTAGAACTGTTTGATATCCCTTTCACGTTTTTTAAAAAGAAAAAACAAAGAAAAATCACCCTTTTAATGTGTACCATGCGTACATCCTACAGGTTTCGCTACTTCCTTGCAGATATGTCGTCCATTGCAACCAGCACGCGGGAGCAACCGGTGAAGATTACCTGACACCCACCCAAAGAGCGCATCGTCAAGTGAAACGTCTGAAGACCCTCCTCCAGCAGGCCCAGAAGGACCTGGAGCAGAAGGACAGCGACATCGTGAAGCTGACCAAAGAGGTGGTCGAGTTGAGGCTTTACAAAGCGGCCCTGAGCTCTCCAGAAGACAGATCGAACTCGAGCGATGCGATCACGGTACGCGAGAACGACCAGACGCCCATGGGCGACGGCGTCGACGGCGGCGTCGTCTGCAACAGCGTCGCCGACATGACCAGTTCTTATGCTGATTCCGGCCACTACGAGGACTACACCAATTCGTCGGTGCACTCCAAGGACTCTGTGAATTTGTGCGAGGAATTCAACAGCTCGGTAGGTTTGTAGAGTTTTTTTTTAAGCGATATGTGGCGGTATTTCCTCCTTTTGCAGCCTTATAAATCGAAACACTGTGCCCAAACGGAAGACAAATGCGTTGCCGTTGATTTGTCGCCAAATGACTACCATCAAGAACGTGATAAATTGATAACTGAGTATGAACGTCGTATACAAGAGCTGGTGAGGACTCACGAAGAAGAATCCCACCAGCTCAAACAGAAACATAACGACAAAGTAGAGGAGCKATTAMMAAGATTGTCTGAAATTAATGCTAGGTAAGAAATGTATGGTTTCCCCAAAATCCATAAAACTAATGTCCCATTAAGACCTATAGTCAATACGATTTGCAGTCCTTGTTACGGATTGGCAAAAATTTGTGCTATTTAAAATCTTATGTAGTAAAAACCAGTAGACTCATCAAGAATCCAAACTTAATAAAGATCCCCTGTGTGTGGTATCACTATTTACATCACTAACTACTATGTTTAACACCAGTATTAAAATTTGTACATTCCCAGTAGTAAAAAATAGTCAAAAAGAGAAAGAAACTTTGCAGACTACAGACCAATCTTCATCCTGCCATGATGACATATTTTCTCAAGTAAGAAAAAAATTCTAAGGGCTTTAATACTGTAAACCATCAAATTTTGCTGTCAGTTCTGTTCTTAATTAGAATGCAGCCAATTTTAATTTGCAGATATTGGCAACTAGTGCCAGACTTAGATGCAGCCAGAGAGAGAATAAAGGAACTAGAAACACAACTGGAAGAAGCCTGTCAAAAWCTGGAACAGCAGGAGGACAAGCAAAAGCAAACCTATCTCCAGATGTACACACAAGGTCAAGCTGCTGCCAAATTAGAACAAGAAAAAAAGGTAAACGTTTCGGCAACTAAAATTTGTTCTTTTCTTTAAATTTCGTTTAGTATGTACACAAAACATATCAAGTTGTATTTCAGTGGATATGTGAAATGCAGTTCAACATCTAATGGAGATTTTTCTGCTATTTGTTCAATTGAAAGGTAAAAAAGAAGTAATCACCTAACGACAATTAACTAGAACTTGTGAAACTACTTTTCTAATAATTAACCAGCTTTCCATGCATGTGTCATAAAAGCAAAATTAAGCAAACAATTCTTTACGTTATCTTTAGTTATTTAATAAATAGAGGTGTCTCATTTAACATATAAATATAAATTATTGACCTTGTGAACATTAAAACAAGAACTGAGAATATTTTAGTAACGCCCATAACAAATAATCTTTTTAATTTCAAATTTCAGATTTTAGAGTTAGCCCAGCAAAGTCCCAGCCGTGTGTCGGTTCCTGAACTGTTACAGCAACTTCAAATGACTCAAAATGAATTAGAAAATATCAAGGTAGGTCGCCACAGTATGCCCTTTTGAAACACATTCCTAAGATTAACGCTAATCATCTCTATMCCGATTCAAAAACTGTACTTTTTGAGACCTTTTTAACCGATTTTTAGGACTTAGAGTACGTGTCATCATCTAACACATCTCGACCGTTATTAAGTGCAAAAGAGGCTGTCTCACTTTGGGTACTGGGTGCAAGAAAGGTAAAATTGAGATGTTTACAGACAGCATTGCACACAAGACATTTTTTGGTTGTAGTTATAGATTAGCGAATTTTTTATTTTCTCTGTGGTTGCAGCCTCATTTGTGCATGATTTATTATGTAGAGTGCACTTTTCTAACACCCATCTGCATGAGTTGCACCTGTATATACACATGAGGCACCTGTATATACAACTCTATTAGGCATTGCATGATTGTATACTTGCTTATTGCTTATATAAAACTTACACAATTAGGAAGATATGCATACAACACAATTTGCTGATTTCCCCCCTCTTCTAAGTGGCTAGTTTCCTTTGTAACTATTTTTCTTATTGCTTCTTTGGTATTTCAGAAATAATATATTACTTTTTCGTTTTAAAGCTATAGCCAACTTTTGAATAAAGAAACATTTCTTCAGTTATTAATAACTCACTTGAGTATGTACCTAGATACAAAAAAAACTGTACAGACTTTTTTATAGATAATTTTATTTTGAATAAATGGCTTTGCTATGGGTAAAAAGATCTATTTTTTCTGAAAAAATATGCACAGCTTTAAAACAAAAGACGATATAAAAATGTTGAAACCACAACCGAGATATCCTACAATTACAAAGACAATGTTCAGTAAAAATGGAGCTAGCCATTTAGAAAAATATAGCTCACCAACACTGCATGTTGCTGTATAAAACAAAACTAGAAAACCCAGTTTCCCAAATCACATTATTCCCTCTAACACTTGTATCTATTTCCAGGCAATGTATAGACAACTGATGGAGGCCAAGGGTAGTAAAAACAAAATAGATCCGGAAATAACGTTGCAGTTCCTCAAGTCCGCCATTTACTACTTCTTAACAGACAAAGAAAATAACCAGGGTCATTTGAGGGCGATCCAAAGCATCTTAGGGTTCTCACCAGCAGAAATAAGCACTATTGAGAAAGCTAGGTCAAGTTGAAACTTCTGAATGGTTTAGTTTTCGAATTGAGAGGTTTTTTGAGTTCTCGAAAGTAATGTATTATTGGCTGATGTTACTTAATTTTATTGTGATTTTTATTTGGACGAGGTATAGTGGAAAATTGAGCTTTATCACCTTTTAAGAGTATATTCATCTAGGCATTTTATGTAGAGCAACTGCTAGATACTCAAAAGAACTATTTGTCAAAGTACTGCAAGTGATTGAAGAGAGGAAAAAATGTGAGCAGTTACGAAATTAAGTAGCTGTAGAAGAAAGAAATTTGAATCAGGGTACATTTCATTTCTTTTACATGTTGGTAAAGCTAAAACATTTTATCAATCAATAGAAATACCTATATATATTTCAGTACTTCAAAAACATCACTGCATGCTTAAGTATTATTTTTTCTCTCTAGGATATGTCTAAAACTTAAGCAACATTTACAATGATTGTTACAATTAATGTGATTATGAAATAATTTCTAGTTAAAAAAAGTGCTAAAGCAAGTACTTACCATCACCATATAGATTTCACAATTAGTTTCTCATGCACTGTCTGCAAACGAAAATCAAATCTGATATTCTAAAAAACTGCTTTGTGCATCTATATTAGCTTAGTACATAAAACTATGTCAATGTTCCTTATTTAGCTGAGGCAAGGTCCATGAAAGAGTTAGTGGTATTTTTTGGTGCATTTTTATAGGGAATGGATACAAACAGTATGATATTTTTCGATCCACCTTTCCTGTGTTTGCCGTCACTTGATTTGAATTTTGGTGTTAGTGCTTAGACGTAAAATGAGCTATTTTTTATATATGGGTCGGATGGTGCAATACACACGAGAATATAAAACAGTTATTGTCCCATGTTGTGGCTATTGTTGTTCTATTGTATATCTATTTATTTTCAGTTGTATAGTGTATTACTGTTAATGAATATTGGTGTTGTTAATAAAGTGAATCATGAAAAGGTAGTTTTTTACTTTCAGTCGTTTATTATCAAATAAAATATAGGTATATTTAAAAAATTATATTCGTTGTTAAACTAGGGTGTTGTCTCATCTATGCTACAAATAGACAATACTTGAAGAGTATGAAAATATGCTAAAGTTGAGAAATATTAATTTTTTATGCATATATTTAGTTTACAAATTGTTTATGCAATTGTATACAATAATCAAATTTGTATCTGCCTTTTACTTACTTCACTTTTAATGTAAAATTATTTAATATTTATTATTAATTATTTACTGACTATAGGTATTGAGAAAAGATTGGGGACATGAAAAAATTATGAGCTAATCTATTTTTTTGCTATCATTTTAATTAAAACTATACAAATGTAAATAACATTTGCACCTTTTCACTTTGTTTTAAATTCCAGTACAAAAAAATATACCAACCTTCTATTCCATAATCAGTTATTGCAGCAGAAAAAATTTACAGATGGCACTATGTCTACAGCTGAAAAACAATAATAATAAATAAAACGTAACAAAAATTTTGTTAAATATTTTATTCGTTCTTTCCTATATAACAAAAAAACATTACAGACGTAAAAGGCGAACAATGAAACCAAGAAAAATAAAAACCTGTAATTTATTTCAATCCCCACTCTTTTAGCAGTAAGGGCAATCAAAACTCAACTACTCGAAGATGAGAGAGGGGAATCCCAAAGACGCCTTCTTTTCTCCTTTCTGTTTTAATGGTACAATAGCTTTTCGTTTATAATAGACATTATATGTATAACAAGTACAATGAAACTAAGCTGCTTACGGTACTGCGGAACGAATTATAAGATATAGTCGGTGTTCTTCTGGTGAAGTGCGGTTCACCGCAACGTGGTGCCGTGTCGAATTGCAAGCTGGAACAAAAACGATTGATGTCAGTTCCAAACATCAAACACATTCTCAAAAAGCGGAGGAATACAATCGAAAATGGTGTTTGAAGCTCTTTCGACTTAACCCCATTACTCTGAAGAATGAAGAGCCAAATTTGCCTCAAAATTCAACTGGTTTCACTACAGTTTAAATAGAAATAAATTTGTAAAAACACAGCACATATCAAGATTAAATTAAATCAATTTTCAATTGTACTTTTCAGTCAAAGGACTGAAACATTGCTAAAGGCTATATTCCAAATCTATTCACTAAGAAACTAGGTCAACATAACATGGGACAACAATTGCAAAGTGAATTCGACTGGAATTAAAGAAGCACCGAAAATACAACCACTAACCTCTTGCACACGATCCAGCGTCCTAACATGATCCATCGTGCCAATGCTGGGACAGAGACCGCCGTGCAAGCAAAACATCTGTCCGTCCACGAGGGCCGTCAGCGGTAAGTAGTCGAACAGGTCCGAGAAGAACTTCCAGACGTTCGTGTTGCCGTACTTCTTCAGACACTCATCGTAGAAGCTGTATACTTGGGTGATCTGACGTGATTCGTGGTTGCCGCGCAAGATCGTGATCCTTTCCTTGTAGCGCACCTTCAGCGCGACCAACAAAGTGACAGTCTCAACGGAGTAATAGCCACGGTCCACGTAGTCACCCATTAACATCCCTTAATGGATAACGATTTAAAATCACATTAAACTTTCCACGAAATTCGAAAACCAACAAGCCAGTTAATGGTCCACTTTTTGCCAAGTCCGCCTGAAAAACGCGCAAAGATAATGCTCAAAACTACCGCTAGCCCAAACAGTTTCCCTACGTAACTTGTCGAAACAGTGAATGGAAGAGCGAAAGGTACACAATTTTTGTCTATAAAGCGCAGTGTTTTGGAAAGATGCCTAGAGCGTCAGCATCTGATGACATGGCTCTTTTCAAAAATGGAAGACTGTTGCACTGCGTTTTCTTAATGCAGCGAGCGCAAGAATCAATCACGGAGATGTTTCTTCTTCAGCGTTCTTCATTGGTGCTGCCCGTGGCAATGGTCTATTCATCAACGAGTACTTCATACTTATTGCTTCGCTTAAAAGTTCCCAATACGTCCCTTACTTGCTCCGATGCGGTCACAACTTCATCCATGCTAATTCCAGTGAGTTACCTACATGCTTTTTTAATCCAATTACGGCTTTTTTCCAGTCATTATGTTATATAATGGGCAAAATAAAAGCCTATTGATTAAATCATAACTGTTGTGTCATAATTCTACCAGTTTTAATTTGTAAAATTGATAATTTACACTAAAAACGTTTTAATAACAATCTCGTAACCTAGAAATTAACTTATTTATTTGATCTACTCGATGCGTGGAACTACACGAAAAGTACGAAACCACCAACTTCGAGTATTATTTCACAAATATCACTAGACAGCCTTTTGTCACCAGATATCCGCCGGCATCTCAACGAAATCCCCATAAGCGCAATGTATAATTTCGAGTATTGGTATCAGGAGCGCAGAAGAGCGCATGGGTATTTGTCACCAGATACAGGTCTCGGGCAACAGTTGGTACTAGTAGGTGCAATAACCCATAGTCGGTCGTTCGAACGGTAATAATTGACACATTGACAGACAGCCTATTTTTGAGGTTACCACCACGTATTTAGCGTTTTGGAGGTGATTTTTGAAGAATAACGCAATAAATGTGGAAAATGGCTCAGGATTTTGATAATCTGTATCAAGGAAGAAGTCCCGTAACCCCAGGGACAGTCACATTCAACCACTTATGTGCGATAAATAGCCAAATGTTGTGTTATACATTGCCGCGTTCGGCTTTAGGGTATTAACATAATGGATATTAACATAATGGAAGGCATTAAACTGATTAAACTCTGTTACAGAAGGGGATATTACTAGAGTGAAGTGGGTTGAATGTTCACCGTCCACATTCCAATTCGAATAGCTCTATCTTACTTGTCTGCGCTTATGGTTTTTGTGTATTTGATTTTGTTTCCATCGGCTAGTAAAAGGGAGCGTCGAACAACTATATGGTGTATTTTGTTTCAAAATTCTGACACGCTCATGGGAGAATTTTTTTGTGATGTCAGCTGAATACATGCATACTTCCACGATAGTATCTGAAGGGCAAACGGAGCACTTAGGAAAGCGAATACTTGAGGTTGATAGATAGTAGATAGGGTAGGTGGCCTCGTAACTGGGATGACCTCACGGGATGTCTACCGTACGAGCTGTGTGAATGAATTTAGTGGTTCTGTTGTTCGCATAACGTTTATTGAAGCTATTTGCAAAAATAGCTTCTCTCAAGTGAAGGGAAGGAAATCTAACCTGCAAGAATATGCCGCAAGCATTTCAAAGCATCTGATTGTTAAGATGACATTCTAAAGTTATGGGGACAGAGCCGAGGCGTATGTTAAAAAAGCACAGGTAAAGTTTTCTTTTTATTAATATGTATGTTGTACATTATACATAGGTATATCATTTTTAGCTGTACTCTGTTTGTTGTTGAAGCCGTCACACAAAAAAGATCAAGCACTAAAACACATAAGAGCTGAAGTAAAGAAAAAGGAAATATCTAGTAACAGCATTTTCCTCGTTTGACATCCGCGACTATTACTGAGATCGCCACTGCAGATCGTACCTACTTTACGAGTTATCGAGCTGTAAATACTGCCCGTGCGATACGAATACACTGACTTCAAATTCCTCAGTTTCTTTGACCTGCTGTCATTTCCAAGATTTCTACACAAACCATAACGTATTTGGTGTCAAACAGGGGTAGAATTTTCTCATCTAACAGATTATGGACACCGATTTTGGATATCAGTTTTAATTTTGTGAGAAATCATCAATTTTCGATTTATCAAATTGGGCGTCATTTTCAAGGTTTTTACACAAATCCTGGCGTAATTGGTGTCAAACAGGGGTGACATTTTCTCCTCTAACTCATTTTGAGCACCACTTTTGGATGTCGGATGGATGACGAGAAGGTGAGTTCTCTATTCAGTTTCAAAAAAAGTGAGCGGTGGATATTTTTCGATTTGCGTGAAGTGATTTTATTAGATGGATGTGTAACACTAGATCGCACTAGATATTTGAACATGCAGGAGTTTCGCAGTTGCATTTGAAAGACTTGCCAGAATGTGCACATATTCTGTAGATAAAATCGTAAAATACAAATTCAATCATATGAACAAGAAACTAAACAACAATCGACTGTACGGGTGTTTCACAAAGTGAACCTAAATCAATAAAGGTGATGTGGTTATAAAAAGGTTTCCGGAAAAAAAATTATTACGTCTTTACTTCTACTTTATAGGCAGGACAATCAATGCCCACTGATATGCTTTAATTTGTTTGGTGAAAGTTATCAGTGAAATTTGAAGCTAAAAGCAGAGTAGTAGATCATTGTCTATCATTACACAAGCACACACTGAATTCGTTAAACTGTTGAGTTTTTGAACAGTAAATTACCGAATCCTTACCCACATTTGGCGTATATTTTGGGAAGCAATGGAGCAATTTCAAAGGTTCTACATACTTAGCAAGACAAACTTAAAACAGGCCTATTAATTCATTTAATAAAAATTAGACATCTATAACTATATATCATAACACAATTCAGGTTGTACTCTACATTATTTTTCTTTCTACAGGACGAAGATGGCCAGTTATTTCTTGGGATGGATTTGCTCCTTCAAGTGCTGAACAGGAGGTAGAATCAAACCAGGCTATGCTAATACGTTTTGTAGCAAAATGTAGACAGAACGAAGATATTCCCAGAAAGGGGTTGAAAATTACACCACCAGGTAACAGGAGAGGATCTGGGATCCGCACCACTTCATCGGTACATCAGCAATACTTCCAGTTAGCTTTATATGTCACGAAGTTGAAAATCTGCAAGTGAAAGTCGTTTAAGCAAATTTTTAACTTTGTCTTAGACTTCGCTTTGTATTTAGTAAATTAATTAATGCTTTTAAAAACTCTTACCCATGTTGAAATCACTATCAAACGCTGTATCTTTTGGTATGTAATAATTTTAATTAGGTGTGTATATAACAGAGTTATATAAGCAAATGATCTTGAATATACTGAAATTTTGTTTTGTCTTAAGACTTTGCTCTGTATTTGGTAAATTAATTGATGCTTTTAAAAACTAATAGCCATGTTGAATTCACTAGAAAAGGCTGTCTCTTTTGGTATGTAATTATTTCAATTAGGTGTATATCTAAGAGATTTACATAAGGAAATAGTCTTGAATAAATCGAAATTTTGTTTTGTCTTAAGACTTCGCTCTGTATTTGGTAAATTAATTGATGCTTTTTAAAAACTCTTACCCATGTTGAAATCACTATAAAACGCTGTATCTTTTAGTATGTAACAATTTCAATTAGGTGTGTATATAACAGAGTTATATAAGCAAATGATCTTGAATAAACTGAAATTTCGTTTTGTCTTAAGACTTTGCTCTGTATTTGGTAAATTAATTGATGCTTTTAAAAACTAATAGCCATGTTGAATTCACTAGAAAAGGCTGTCTTCTTTTGGTATGTAATTATTTCAATTAGGCGTATATCTAAGAGATTTACATAAGGAAATAGTCTTGAATAAATCGAAATTTTGTTTTGTCTTAAGACTTCGCTCTGTATTTGGTAAATTAATTGATGCTTTTAAAAACTCCTTACCCATGTTGAAATCACTATAAAACGCTGTAATCTTTTAGTATGTAATAATTTCAATTAGGTGTGTAGTATAACAGAGTTATATAAGCACAATGATCTTGAATAAACTGAAATTTCGTTTGTCTTAAGAACTTTTGCTCTGTATTTGGTAAATTAATTGATGCTTTTTAAAAACTAATAGCCCATGTTGAATTCACTAGAAAAGGCTGTCCTCTTTTGGTATGTAATTATTTCAATTAGGTGTATATCTAAGAGATTTACATAAGGAAATAGTCCTTGAATAAATCGAAATTTTGTTTTGTCTTAGACTTCGCTTTGTATTTAGTAAATTAATTGATGCTTTTAAAAACTCTTACCCATATTGAAATCACTATAAAACGCTGTATCTTTTAGTATGTAATAATTTCAATTAGGTGTGTATATAACAGAGTTATATAAGCAAATGATCTTGAATAAACTGAAATTTCGTTTTGTCTTAAGACTTTGCTCCTGTATTTGGTAAATTAATTGATGCTTTTAAAA